>BFEA01000519.1:255600-272412 GCA_003427395.1 Chara braunii | reverse complement strand
GCCTCGCAAATATAATAAATAAAATGAAAAAGAATATGAAAGCGGGAAAAATATAGGGCCGGGTTAATTATTAAATAATATAATAATCAGGGTAGCGGGGTTTGGCCAAACTGCCGAGCCCGAACTGCAAGGAACCCGACTGTTCAACACTTGCTGGAGTGCTTCAGATCACATGCATTCACACAGATTTCCCAGATTGCGATGTCTCACACAAAGCTCAATAGAAGATGAATGAGAACCAGGAACTCAACTCAATTTATCAAACCAGATTTGGGAGGGTACATCGTGAGTCCAAATGTACAGCACCAACCAGAGTTACAAGTCTTCTTCAATCAACATAAGTTCCAGGCCTGACGCTAGTCAGCACCAGCTGCCGAACATCAACAACAGCGTTCAATAGGTAAGTTTCACCATATCTCACACCTCCCCCTCTCTCGTCTGCTTTCTTCTCTCTCTCCCTCCTAGTCTATAGTCCTGGTCTACTCTTCACTCATCATGCATGCACACTCCCTATCGCACGAGGATCTACTCTGAATACTACTCACTGGTGTCTCCTACTGACTATCCCTACTAACATACTAACTAGCGCTGGCGCAGCTATGGCTGCCTTCTTTCCAGCCAGCGCCCTTCCTTCTCTTCTTCACACGTAGCGCTGCTCTCAGCATAGCGCAGCTCACACACAACTAGTGCACAAGTGCCACGGCACTTCCACACTCTCATGCGGAGTGAGCATCTGTCAAATGGGAGGCTGGCCAGTCCTTTATAGTGCTGGCCTGGTCTGGCGTGGCCTGCACTCAGCCTCAAATGTGCCTGGGACTCCTGCCTAGTACCGATTGTTGAAAGTGCGTGTCCCTGTAACTTTTCCCATGGTCTGCTGCTGCTTTGGGCCATCGGGCCTGTCTTTTGGACTCCTGGTCTGAATCAGGACTGACTCGTGGAATTATGACTGGACTGGGACTGCGGCCTTTGACTCATTGCCGAACAGACATGACTTTCCATCAAGGAGACATGACCCTAACTCAGTCTTGAAAATTGTATTCGATACCTGGTCGTGCAGGACCTGTTTGTGACTGTTCAGAACGACTTTTCATTTCATTATGGATGCGACATTTACCTCAGGGAACTTGTCTTTTGGGTTGCTGCTCGTGAACTTAAGTTCTGGCCGACAGACGCCTTGCTGTTGGGGCATCCATTTGGGGTCTGACTCGTAAAGGCCCTTTTACTCTCGCTGGCCTAATTTCGAAGTCCTCTGAGAAGGTTCTTCCCTATCCACAATATTAATTCCTCTTCTTGCTCTTTCATAAGCAGATACAATGTGCGGTGCTGATTCAATTAACTCGTCCCTACTAAACCAGGGGTCTTCACCTGGATTTTGATAGGCAAATCTGACTTTATATTGCCGCTGAGGTCTACCTCTGCGTCCTGTCTGAATAGTACTTTCAACAACGATCTTATCAACATCAAATTTTCCATCCATACTTGGAGGAATTGTTGACCTTCGACTGGGAAACAGTTCGTTAGTTACACACGGTAAGAGCTTTGACGCATGAAACACCGGATATGTATGTAGGTGTAGAGGAATCTCAATAACGTAGGATGGTCTGTCCGTGTCTCCTATCACATCCAATACTTGCCATGGTCCTTTGTAGGCGGGTAACAACTTTTGAGAGATGTTTTCTTATGGGGCAAACTCTTTAGACTTAACCCATGCTAGATCGCCTACAGTAAACCGATTAGGTCTTCTATGCTTATTTGCCTGTTCAATCATCTGATGCTGCGCTTTGACTAAATTCTCTTTTACCTTTTCTAGATCCCTTTGGTACTGCATTGCAAATTCTCGCGTTCCCAATGGAAGTTTGTGTACTTGATCCGGGTTCAAGCAATCTATAGGTCTGCGGGGACACCATAAGTGTATAGAGTTATTGTAGTCACTAACAACTTTGGGCAAATGCTCATCCTAGTCAATCTGGTCAGGACAAATGTAAATACACAGTGTTTGCTGCAGGATCTTGTTCATTTGCTCAGTTTGCCCATTTGTCTCAGGGTGTTGGCCTGATGACATTGTCAATTTGGAACCATAAACGTTCATGAGTTGCTGCCATTGTTCACTTGTGAACCTTGAATCCCTGTCACTAACGATAGTCAAAGGATGTCCATAGTCCTTTACCCAATGGTTAAAGAATTTTCGAATCACTAAGTCAGTTTTAGCTTTCGAAGGTAATGCCACAAAGATAGCAAATTTACTAAACCTGTCAACAATCACCATGACTTGGGTTTTCCCGTTTCTGCTTTTTACCTTGGCGTCCATAAAATCGATGGACACGGAGTCTCCTGGACCTGTTGGAATAGGCAAATGCTTAAGGAGACCAAGGGGAGGCTGTGTGGTGCTCTTGTTCCGTTGGCATACTTGACAGCCTTGCACATATGCGATGCAATCGAGCTTCATTCGAGGCCAGGTGTAAGAACGTACAAGGTTAGCATAGGTCTTCCTCCATCCGAAATGGCCTTCTGTATCATGACATTCCCCCAAGATCATACTTTTAATTTCTTCCACGTTTGGAATACAAAGCCTATCATGCACATTTGTTCTTTCAAACAACAGTCCTTGCGTTATACGATAGTTAGGAAACTCTTGTGGCGCTTCTTGAATATGCTGCAACATAGCGCCATAGACAGAATCAGTGGCATACACATTTCTAATCTTATCTTGCATATCGGTGCCTACATCTAAATATGTAACGATAGCACCGAAAAAGTCAGATCTTCGACTGAAAGCGTCGACGACAACATTGTATTTCCCCTTTACTGGCTTAAGCTCAAAGTCATATTGATCAATTTTCGCCGCCCACCTTGTTAGCTTAGGCGTCATTCGGGCTTGCGTTTTTAACCAGCGAAGTGTCTCATGATCTGAGTATACCGTAAAGTGGCGTCCCAAGAGATAATGGCGCCAATGAACCAAGGCTTCCCGGAGAGCAAACAACTCTCTTTCATACGTGGAAGCGACGACCTTCTCACTGGGCAGTCGTCGGGACATAAACTCCACAGGCTTGTATCCATTTCCATCATCTTGTTGGAGTACAATGCCTATCCCGTACTGACTGGCGTCGGTAGTAACAACAAAGGGCAAAAAAGGATCAACAACTTTTAAAACCGGATAGTTAATCAAACATTTCTTAAGACGCTTAAACGGGGACGTACAGTCTTGGTCCCACTTCCATATTGTTTCTTTCTTTAACAATCTGCGAAGGGGAACAACGATTATCGTAAAGTGTGTTACGAATTTACGATAGTAGTTAGCCAATCCAAGGAACGATCGCAGTTCCGTCAATGTACGTGGATTGGGCCAATCTCGAATAGTTGCAATCTTTGTGTCTTCCGGTTTGATTCCTTCACCATCAAGAGCATGCGCTAAATATAATATTTCTCGCTTTGCCCATTCACACTTCTTGGGGTTCAATTTCGACTTTGCCTTACGCAATTTATTTAGCACAAGTTGAAGGTGCTCGCAATGTTCTTTCAAAGTCTTGCTAAAAATCAAAATATCATCAAGATATATTACAACAAACTTATTGAGCCACTCACGAAAATGCTCATTCATGGTACGTTAGAAGGTTGCAGGTGCATTAGTAAGACCAAAGGGCAACACAATAAATTCATAATGCCCATACCTTGTGCGAAAGGCAGTCTTATGTCGGTCCTCTGACTCTACCTCAATCTGATGGTAGCCAGACTTCAAATCAATCTTAGTGAAGTACTTGCTTTCCTGAACTCTATCCAACAGATCATCGATTCTTGGCAATGGCTCAACATTCTTAACGGTTATATCGTTCAATCTTCTATAGTCTATGCACATGCAGACCCCGCCATCTTTCTTTGGTACAAATAGCATTGGCGCACCATAAGGCGAGGAGCTAGGCCTTATCCATCCCTTTTCCAGCATTTCATCGAGATGGGTTCGCAGTTCATCCAATTCTTTGGGTGACATTCTATAAATCGGGCCCTTTGAAATTTGTCTTCCCGATATAATCTCAATGCGATGCTTTATAGGTCGTTCTACTACACCGCTTGGGGCCTCTGCCACATCTGCGAATTCTCTCAGAATTCTCTCGATTTTTGGGGATTTTGCTTCTTCCTTAGCTTCACCTTCTTTAACTGGGCGCACATATGCCACAAACACTTGGTCATATAAATTATGCTTTTTCACATGGCAGGCGAATGCGGGGGCACTCATACAACAATGAGCCAAGATGCTTTCCTTACTAGATTCATGGAATAGGCGGATTTTCTTCTTTCCACCCTGCGGACTAGGGAGTCAACGCTCATGATCCCTTAACTTTATATCCGCATCTGTAGCTTCCCCCCAATCCATGCCTAAAAAAATGTCAAAAGGGAGACTATCTTCCACCAAGAGAGTCAGAGAGTGCAGAACG
Source organism: Chara braunii (assembly GCA_003427395.1). Taxonomy (NCBI): domain Eukaryota; kingdom Viridiplantae; phylum Streptophyta; class Charophyceae; order Charales; family Characeae; genus Chara; species Chara braunii. Next base: position 267,982 of record BFEA01000519.1, on the reverse strand, counting down.
CGTTCCACCTTCCCCTCTGCTTCGAACCGGAAGTATGTCTGAATCCCTTCAACATACCTATCTAACACAATTTCGCTACTATTCGCTAATTTACTTATTACTGGCTTATCTAATTGCTTAACCTTTAGCCGGAGACGCAACTTTTGCAAACCTTTCTTACTTATATAGCTGCGTGTTGATCCGCTATCAACCAATCCACCTACTCTTACCTTATTAACTTCTAGATCTGCAATTATTAACTGTCCTTTTCTTTTCTTCATTTCGGTCCAGGCTTTGCGACGAGTGGCCGACTCATCATCTCTGCCAGCGAGGGATCCACCTAGAGAGGTACATACACTAAATACCTCTGGACAGTTAACTAGGTGGCGACCATTTTTTTTTCAGTTTCCGCCAGGGGAACCTTCGGATGGGAGGATGTTTGTCTATTTACATCCGAAGTTCCTGTAGAGGCAATTGAGACCCTTACCGGCTGTTCCCTTTTGGTACCTTATAATCTTGGGCAATAGGGAACAATGTGGTTGGGGTCACCATATTTAAGGCACTGGTTGACAACTTTCCTATCTTGCCAGACTTTCTCCGTAATCCCCAACTTTTCCCAAGGTCTGCCTTCCGGAAAACCAGGATGGGGTGGATATGGTTTGTCCCAATTCCCATACCATGCCTCTTCCTCTTCCCCAAGTGGAGTTGAAACCTCGACCACCTTGCGAGGGACCATTGCCCTTTCCACCCACGTACTAACTATCTTCGCCACCACCCCTCTGGGTGCAGGGTCCTCTTCCTCCACGTCCGCAGCCTCCTCTTCCTCGGCCACGGCCTCTTCCTTGTCGTCCTCCCCCGCGGGCTGCAACGGTCGCGTAGTCCCCCTCCTGAACTACCGTACCGTGGGTGCTCCCTCCAAACCATAGTCTATTTGGTCGTAGGAGAGAGTCTCGACACCTCCTTCTTCAAAGGTCAGAAGGAGGTTGTCTTTCCCAGGTATATTCCCTAAGATTGTGCGGTTCTGCCACTTCTTTCCCTCTTGCAAATCTTTCCAGTAGTGGCAATAATTTGCTTCTGCCAGGAAGGCAGCCTGATCTAGTGCGGTCTTGCTGAACTTCTCATATGTCATCCCCCTCTTCTTTAGTACGGGGATATAATTGCGTACGGAGTGGGTTGGGAAGTGCTCTAGCAAAATTATTCAGAATCCGAGTTAGGGTGAGTCCGTGTTCAGCGCATTGCAAAAGTTCGTCCATGGTAGTCTTGAGCGCTGACACACTCTTCCATTTCCTATCTACAATGTTAAGAACCAACATTTCGGTTCTTCGGGCTAGATTTTTGTCCTCAAACCTTTCTCGAACAACTTTAAAGAAGTCTTCAATTCGCGTTTGCTGAGAGAATTCCACCATGGATCGACATCCTGCTTCTTTCTCCAAGGAGATTGCAAAACTCATGGCATCTCCGGCCATACATGAACTGGCCATCAGAACTCTGTCCCAATATGGCATACGCTGCCCATAGACATAGGATTCAACTGCTGCAATCCAATGCAATACACTTTTTTCCTTTTTGCCCGTGTAAGTCCACGACACTTTTACTTTAATCTTCCTTACTTCCCCCGTTTCTTCTTGCTGCACTCCCTTCTGCTTCTTGTCTCCATCTCCTCTGCCGCTACCCACTAGTTTCTTTACTACGGCGGGGTTAGATAATCTTTTGCTTTTTTGTTCATCTAATTTTTCTACACAAGCTATTATATGTTTATCTACTTCCTGTGAAAATCTCTGCAGGAAGGAGTTCCAAACGCCTTCGAATTCAAACTGGTGGTGGTCAACTTTCTGTACTTGCTTTGACAACGCAACGAACTGTTTGTTGGTGTGGAGGAGGGTATAGGTGAGGAGGGACAACCGTTCATCTGCAGCAGCTTGTTTTTCCTTCTGCTCTTGCAATTGCTGTTGAAACCTCTCCCCCTCTTCCTTCAATCTTTTCTTTTCTTCAAATTCCTGCCGTTTCGCAGCCACCATTTTATTATGTAGTTCTGCTTTCTTTTCTTGTAGCAAGATTTCTTTCTTCGTAGGATCTGGGGTTGTGGCCAATTTTGCAACAAAAATATCTCTCTTTCTCCGACTCAACAAACATTTGTCTTGTAACCAAATTGGTCCAACCAGTTCATAGCTTCCATTTCTATACTTATGCCACAAATTTCACTGGTCTCACCTCTTTCTGTCCGGCGTCTGTACAATCTTTCACCATTCTCTGGTTCAATTGATTCTTCGTCTTCTTCTTCAACCGCCTTCAATTATTCCTGCAACTTTTAATTTCTCCTTGATTTCTATTTCTAGTTTTTCTCTTTCTTCTTTTGTTTTCTTTACCTCTTCTTCTTTCTGTTTCTTTTTTAATTCTTTCTTTGTTTTTCTCTGCCAGGCGGCGATCCACTTTTGCTTGCTCTGCCACCTGCAACCCTTGCTTTATTTTCCCAGATCTTGTCTGCATCATGCGGGAGGTACATACCCTCCCGAAGCCAAGGGGAAAGAACAATCTGAAGAGGGGCCCCAACAACACCGAAAGGGCCAGTATACCTTGGATGGGATAATCATCCATGATGGGCGATAGCACAGGGATAGCCTCCACTGACCCACCAAGTAGATAACCCAGATCCTAATCTACTTGAGTGGATGGGATCTGTAATTTTTTTTCTTATTGTCTGGATGTCGTTGCTTCAGAATAACGAAACTTAGTAATGCAGAAAATATATATACCGTTTTCTTAATCAAGATGCAAAGTAGAAACTCTTTTTTTTTTTTTTTTTTTCTTCCTTCCTTTGTTTGCTGTCTGTTTAATTACTTAGCTGGCCTATGCCTAATGGTCTTGTCTGGTCACTTTCGTTAGAGAAGGTAGTCGGATGATACTTGAACTTTCTTCAAAAACAAATTCAATTAGTCACAATTTTCCCTGTTCTCCACCACTTACACTCTGACGTGGCAGTACAAAGTTCCCTGACTCAACCTTCTTTTCCTACCTATCGGTAGACCAGATGGATAACACGAAGACCAGATGTTGACTCTCTAGACCTATCTGTCTGATCAGACCAGGCCACAGGTTTCGTCCAGACAGCAGCAGCGACCATCAGAAAGGAGGGGGAAGAGATACACAACATACAGGTTTGCAATCAATTGAGGTAAGGGGGGCAGGAGGTTCTTCTCTTCTTTGTAGCCGTTGATGGAGATTCCACGTTCACTCCAATCGCTCCAATCGCAGGTACGTCTTCTCCTCACTAGCCCCTTCTTCTTCGGCAAACTTCCCCCTCTATCCCAATCCAACACCTCTTCTCCTACTTCATCTCTTCGCCAGCTATACTCAAACCAGCTTATCCATCTCCTTCTCGCTGGCCTTGATCATGCCAGCGCAACCAGTGATAGTAACAAGCTCTGCTCCGATACCAAATTTGCAAGGAACCCGACTGTTCAATACTTGCTGGAGTGCTTCAGATCACATGCATTCACACAGATTTCCCAGATTGCGATGTCTCACACAAAGCTCAATAGAAGATGAATGAGAACCAGGARCTCAACTCAATTWATCAAACCAGATTTGGGAGGGTACATCGTGAGTCCAAATGTACAGCRCCAACCAGAGTTACAAGTCTTCTTCAATCAACATAAGTTCCAGGCCTGACGCTAGTCAGCACCAGCTGCCGAACATCAACAACAGCGTTCAATAGGTAAGTTTCACCATATCTCACACCTCCCCCTCTCTCGTCTGCTTTCTTCTCTCTCTCCCTCCTAGTCTATAGTCCTGGTCTACTCTTCACTCATCATGCATGCACACTCCCTATCACACGAGGATCTACTCTGAATGCTACTCACTGGTGTCTCCTACTGACTATCCCTACTAACATACTAACTAGCGCTGGGCAGCTATGGCTGGCTTCCTTCCAGCCAGCGCCCTTCCTTCTCTTCTTCACACGTAGCGCTGCTCTCAGCATAGCGCAGCTCACACACAACTAGCGCACAAGTGCCACGGCACTACCACACTCTCATGCGGAGTGAGCATCTGTCAAATGGGAGGCTGGCCAGTCCTTTATAGTGCTGGACTGGTCTGGCGTGGCCTGCACTCAGCCTCAAATGTGCCTGGGACTCCTTCCCAGTACCAATTGTTGAAAGTGCGTGTCCCAGTATCTTTTCCCATGGTCTGCTGCTGCTTTGGGCCATCGGGCCTGTCTTTTGGACTCCTGGTCTGAATCAGGACTGACTCGTGGGATTATGACTGGACTGGGACTGTGGCCTTTGACTCATTGCCGAACAGACATGACTTTCCATCGAGGAGACATGACGCTAACTCAGTCTTGAAAATTGTATTCGATACCTGGTCGTGCAGGACCTGTTTGTGACTGTTCAGAACAACTTTTCATTTCATTGTGGATGCGGCATTTACCTCAGGGAACTTGTCTTTTGGGTTGCTGCTCGTGAACTTAAGTTCTGGCCGACAGGGCCCTTTGCTGTTGGGGCATCCATTTGGGGTCTGACTCGTAAAGGCCCTTTTAGAACGGCCAAACGTTCGGCCCCCTTTGGAGATGCCTTCGGCCGAACCCCAGTGCCAAAAAAAAAAAGAAAAAAACAACTCAGAAAATCCCAAAAAAAATAATATATGCAGAAAAATAGACTGAATAACTTTTGCCTTGGGGCCACATCGAAATTCTTTACCAAGTTTAAAATACAAATAAAACGAAATTAATTTAATTTTATTATTATTATTACTTCTTACTTCGGATTACCAGCTACTTAATTGATTGACTGATTGACTGACCATTGATTGATTATTGGACAGAAAAAAAAGACTTGGCACGCCAGTGTGTGTGACTTCCTTTCTCTCTCTCTTGCTCGCTTGCTCGCTCGCTCACGAGCTCTCTCTCTGTCTCCCTCGCTTCTCCCTGTCCCTCTCTTTTTCCCTTTCTCTCTCTCTCTCTCTCTCTCAAAGTCTCCCCATCTCTCCCGTTCTCCTCCAAACCCCCCCTCTCTCGCTCTTTCTTTCTCTCTCTCTCTCAAACACTCACACATAAACACTACCAGACAGATATACACACACATTAAAAAGGTTTTACGAAAAAGAAAAGAAAAAGGGAAGGGAATAGTGAGTGGGTAAGCATATCTTTGACATGACCATCTTTGGTGATTTTTCATTTTTTTGGGGATCATCCAAATGCCCTGAAAATTTATAGGCATGTACCTTACATGCTACGGAATGAACCAGAAAAATGCAAAATAAAATAATGTTTTTTAGGCCCCGAAGGGCCCAAAATGATTTTTGGTGGGGGCCGAACTTCCCAAACGTTGGGGGGTGGGGGTGGAGACCACCCCCCCAATGTTCGGGTGGGTGGGGGCATCTTGGAGAGTAGGCACGTACAGGCCAGTGTTATGAACCTGGTTGTTTGTTGTCAGAAGACCACCACTCGCGCACATAGACTTCCAGGTATGCGCATACATACACAGAAGGAAGGGGAGAGGATGGGAGTATCACACTGCACAGGGAGATAGAAACACGGCGGAAGACTTGACCATGCGATATGACAGAGTACTGAAAGTGCAATTCACTCCACAGAATCCTCACAACCAGTCACAAAGGAAAGCCGAGTAGATCACATCCAGGAAACAATGAAGCAAAGATAGTTCACCCACAGTATCAACACTGTTTACTAAACTCAGAGTCTTGATTTGTCAGAATAACCCCAGAACTGTGATGCGCTGCTCGGAAATGAGCAGCGCTTCTTTCCCCAACCCTGAGTAACCGCTATCACTACCCCTGAGCCCCTGAAACAACCAGCGCCACCCAGATACTGCCTTCAGAGGGAAGCGCCACCCTGAAACAGGCCTCTGAGGCCAAGCGCCTCTCAGAGGATGAAGAAGAAGACCAGGGCCACAGTCTCTGATGATGATGAAGTGCCAGAAGACTTCCCCGATGGAAATCTGCAGCAGCGCCACCTCTCCCGACAAAGATGATCTCTGAGGATGAAAGCTGCAGCTATGGCTGCAGTGCCACACACCCTGACACCCTACTCCTGAGGAGGGTCCAGCAGGGCACCAAATTCTCTTGCCTCCAGCAGACTTCAGATAGCCCGGACCTCTGAACAGCCCCGCGTGCTGTCAGAGAACAGTGTAGGTCTCAGCTATGGCCGACACTTCGAAGGTAAGGCTATGTCTGTCTCCTCCAACGCTGAAGCTGTACCACCACCAGTTCACAAGTTGCGCAGCCGCGTTGTACACGGTACCAACTGCCAAAAGCCTCGAACAGTTTTTCCTACACCTATTCGTAGTCTACCCTAGCCTAGACACGACCTAGACCGGACTGACTGGACTGACTGGTACCGTTTCTGTTCGGCCCCTAGGGCCTCTCCCTACCCGGCTATAGGCTATAGGACCGTCTAGCAGTATAGGCCCGTAGGCCCTTCTGTCCTAGTGGTAGCCCGGGTCTGCTATTCGCAGCTAGGGAAGCTGTAGGAAATTTGAGTTAGTGCAGGCCTGAGATTCTACGAATTTACAGATATGTCACTCACGAATTTTCCTCACAGTCAAATCTCTCGGTTAGTCCTTAGCCAAACAAAATTACAAAACTAACCTACCTATGTTACAGCCTCGGGTCGACGGGTCGCAGGCTGCAGAACCCCCCCAGCAAGTCGTTGCACCAGGCCAGCCCAGCCTCTTGTGGACAGAACAGCGTTCGGATACTGATGCCAAGATAGGGGAGAGGAGAGGTGTTTTGGGGAGCTGATTGTCGCAATTTGGCGTAGGGGGTCCCCCTACAGTATTTGATCAAGGAAGGAAGTCTGGTAGGGAAATTAGAAAGGGAGGACAGGCTGCGTGAGGTGCTACACAACTGCATCCTCTGAAAGTTTTGAGGCAAAGGCCCCCAATTGTAGACCCTGCTTCCTGTTGTTGTCTAATTAATGGAAGATGCCACGTGGCTGGGTGGGAATGACGCCAACCTTTCTTGTGTCAATTGATGTGGGCAGCTTGCTGGTTAGTAGCACAAGCCCTGCTCACACTCACTCGCTTGATGTTCTCCCTCTCTGTTTTAAGCTGTCTTGGGATGCTAGATGGATGGCAGGGAATGACTCTAGCCGTTTTGGCGTCAAGTGATCTGGACAGGGTTCTGATCAGCAGTTCAAGCCCTGGTCACACTGGCTCATTCGACCTAGCCCTCACCCGATCTGATTTCCCGTATCCCCCCTCAGGATGCTAATTAGTAGAGGGTGAGGCTGTATCGGCATCTGTTGCAAGGGCTTGCTTCCCGTTACAAAGATGAGGTGCCTTCCTGAGGGTGGACCATTTTCTTGTCAAAAGGGAGAGAGGGAGTTTGGTGCTTGATTGCAGTAGTAGAAGATTGAAAACGGCATGCTTTATCTGCAGCAGCAGAAGTGGAGGCAGAGGCTTTTCAGAGTGAAGACCACCTCTTGCAGGGCTTACGATGCTGGTGGAACGGTTTAATAGCCGAGCTGATGCGGTTCTGTCAGTCTTGCAGGCTGGTAAGTCTATGCTCCTTTTTGTGGAGGTGACTGCAACTGAAGCGTCTGTGCCAAGGAGTGGGGGCGGAGGGTGGAGGAGAGGGGTGGGGAATATGTTGACTCGTTATGGTAGGATTCCCCCTTGTGCGGATCTTGTTTCTTTGGTTGTTCGGTGTTCACTATTTCGCACCTCGTGATGGTAAATGAAATGATATGGTGCTCCTCTTCATTGCGGAAGGAGTGACGTCGTGTTTTGTCTGTTTGTTCTTCTTCATTGCCACCTCGTTGATCCTCTTTTCTCCTCCCTTCTTCCCCCCCCCCCCTCCCCCCTCCCGGAAAAAGCTGGGAACCATCAATGCCACATGAGGTCTGCTCCATGAGGCCTGCCTGCGCTTTTTCAAATGCCATCCATCGTTGGCAGAGGCCTGCCTGTCCTTGCAAATGTCATCTATACTCTTCAGAGGCCTGCCCGCATCCATCCTCTCCAGAGGCCTGCCTACCCTTGCAAATGTCATCACCTACCCTCTCTAGACATGGCTGTTTGATTTTCCCCAGTTATGAAGGCATGGGCACAAGCTCAGGCCTTTCCAGACATTGGAAATGATCACGTGCTGCATTGGCAGCATGAACGTCGCATTGCATAGGTGATGATTTTGGTGGATGAGGTCCAAAGCAATTTGATTGCAGGTCCCGCAGTCGATGATGATGATGATGATGATGATAGGTGGAACTATATGAATCTCCTTGAATGGATTGATGATGCATTGAAAGCAATCTGCTTGACGATATAGTTGATGATGACATGCCAGACTGTATGGATTTTTTCAAACTCTGAATGAGTAACGATGTGTCGGACGAGGTCCAAGGCAATCTGATTTGCGGGTATGGTTAAAGTGACTGCGAAATGGGAACTCTATGCTTGTGCTGTCTGTCTTCTGGCAGCATTGGCTGGAGTCATCTCTGGGTTCCTGCGGCACATTGTTCCAGCCTCCTCCCATGGTATAGCCAATCGGTCCCCAGCATAACGGAACAATTTCGTGCAACTTGTGACTTGTCTGCAACTCCTCGAAGCTGAGCAGAGGAGAAGACAGTATGATAATGCCTGTCAGGTAAGGCCTGCTGGCATTTGGAGTAATGTGCGACAGAGAGCAGCAAGATTGGCTCCATGCCAGCGTGTGTATTAGTGGCATTGGTGAATGGCATCCCAATGTCGTGCCCCACTTGGGTCGCGTGGGGAGTGTGAAAACAGGGAGTGACAAGGATTGAGAATCGGTGGGAGAATAGAAGCAACTGGTGGAGATGTTGTGGGGACCAGACTGCCGACCGATTCAGGTCAGGGACGTGAATTATATCGGTGTGAATGAGTGGATGTTGCTTGACATGGAGGAGCATTGCAATGTATGTGAACCGACGGGTTTGACTTGCGGGAGCAATGCTGGCGGAGGCCTGCAATTGTGTGTAACAGGCAGTAAGATTGGCTCTGTGCCTGTGTGTGTATGAGTAGCGTCGGTGGACGGTTTCCCAATCACGTGCCATCTGGATGGCCAGAGGAATTATGTGGAAACTGTGAGAGATTAGAATGTAAAAAAGGTGGGAGAATAGAAGCACGAGCTGCGGAGGTTGTGGAAACCTCTGCAGACCACGGAGCGAGTCAGGTCTGGGACATGTTATATTGGCGCGAATGAAAGGACGTCGCTTGAGACGGAGGAGCATTGCAATGTTGTCGAACCGATGGGCCGGGCTTGTAGGGGCGATGTTGGTGGAGGCCTGCACAGGGCTGTCCTACACCTTTGCTATCTACAGTGAGCATCTAAAGCAAACTCTGCACTATTCTCAAGAGGATGTTGATGGGCTAGGTGCAGCAAAAGACTTTGGGGGCACTGTAGGTCTTGTTGCAGGGCTGCTGTATAATTTCTATCCCCCATGGGTAACGATGGTGGTAGGTGCAGTAGGGCATCTTACAGGGTACGGTGTCCTCTGGTTGACGGTAACGGATCGGATTCGGCCAACGTATGGAGCTCTGTGTATGTTTGTGACACTTGCAGTTGGGGGAGGGAGCTGGGCAGACACCGCCTGTGTTGTGACAAGCATGCGGAACTTCCCAATGTTCCGCGGAACGGTTATGGGCCTTTTGAAGTCGCAAGTTGGCTTGAGTGGTGCAGTCTTCACTGTGCTGTACAAAGCGTTCATTAGCCCAGACACAAGTGGGTTTCTTCTCCTTGTGGCTGTGCTGCCTGCCAGTGCTATGCTTTTGCTGGCTCATACCATTCGTCACTTTCCTACTAAGCGACGCCATGACGACGACGAACCGCCAGAAGCAATGCTGCGCTTCCGGTTCGCGTATGGGCTCATAGTTGGGCTCGCTGTCTACCTGTTGGGCCTCTTCGTACTGCAGAGCGTATTCTCTCTCGGGAGGGTTGGCTTCATTGTAGGAGCGATTGGCATGCTTGTAGTTCTCAGTCTACTGGCGTTTCTACCTGTTTCCAACAAGCTGCTGAGGGGGAAGGGGAAAGCTCGATGGGTGCAGTTGGAAGAGATGCCAGCGAACACGAGGCCTGGTCACCATCTCTGGCCAGGTGGAGGCCAAGCGGAAGCAGATCAACGTGGAGAACGACGGCAAGGTGGGGGAGTAGAGGGAGGTAGTGCAGGAATCGAGGAGGACGAGAGAAAGTATGATGAGGCTAAGTCCTCTGGCATGTATCGTACGTCGGAAACTTTGGAGCTGTTGCCTTTTCCGCCTGAGAGCCAGGCGCAGATGCAAGGTAAACGGCAAAGTCAAAACGAGCGGGAGGAGACCCCACATGCCATCCTCAGGTTGCAGTGGTCGCCGTCGCGTGAAACAGCTACATCATCTTCGTCTCCAAAGAGGACGGTTGTGTCGCCTTGTCCTGTTCACAGCCTGACCTTACTTCAGAGCTCTTTAACGCTAAACTTCTGGCTTCTGTTCTTCACTCTCGGGTCTGGTGCGGGCACAGGAATCGCAATTATCAACAACTATGCGCAGATGGGCAAAGCACTACGGGTAAATCGGGTGGAACAATTTGTGGGATTGATCAGTATTTGGAGCTGCTTTGGGCGGCTCGGTGCCGGGTACGCCTCCGATCTTTTCACCAGACGGGGTGTGCCTCGCCCTTTGCTGTTAGCAATGGCATCCAGTTTGATGATAGTTACTCTTTTCTTTCTTGCCAGCGGGGCTTTGCTCACGGGATCGATTTTGGTTGGACTGTCTTTCGGAGCTTATTGGAGCCTTGTGCCCGCTGTTGCTTCCGATCTCTTTGGATTGGAACACTTCGGCGCCGTCTATAAGGCCGTAGCATCTGCGCTTCCGTTCGGAGCTCTCATACTGTCTGCGAAAATAACTGGAAGCCTCTATGATCAGGAGGTGGTCCACTACTGCAAAAGTCTAGGAGGGGATGTTGGCATCGCAAAATGTATGGAAGAACACACATGCTATGGCCATGCCTGTTTTGCTAAAGCACTGGTTATCCTTGGAGGCGTTTGTATAGCGAGTATATCGGCGGCAGCTTTGCTAACGTGGCGTACACAGAAGTTCTATAGGATGAAGAATTCTGTCGTTCAGAATGACGACGACGAAGACGAAGGAGGGATCGATTAAAGCACAAGCTGTATGGTTTAAAGTGAAGCGAAGGTCCGAGGTTAGTGAAGTTAGGTTTCCTCCTCGCTTGGTAAGCCGCAAAGCTGGATCATTATTACCGTCCCAAATTTTGTTCAATTAATCTATAAAATGACAAGTTGATAACGGTAATGACATTTGGCCGGAAGGGGTGGTGGAAGAGATGAATGGCTCGGAGTGCCCGAATCTGGTCGCACTTATGCGTTGAAGTTCCAACAGTTCTGGACAGATTCATTGAATGTGTCCTTCCTTGGTTTGCATGCTGGAATTCGGGTCCGACTGCTATGAAGTTGATGGCTGAAAGGGTGGTGTAAGAGATGAATGGCTCAGAGTGCCTGAATGTGGTCACCCTTATGTGTTTGAAGCTCCAACAGTCGTGGAAAGATGAATTGAATGTTTCCTTGTTTGGCATGCGGGAAGTCGGGTCTGATATATGTTATGCGATCTGATTGTAGTGGGTCATCTCGATAGATCCTGATGGTTATGTGATAGATTTCTCCTTTTTTTTTGGGGGGGGGAGAGGGAGCTTTTGTGGTTGTTTCTGTGAAGAAGGGGGCAGCAGAGTAAACTGATTGGAATTGAGGCAATTTGTCATTCACTGAAAAACAAGATAAAAGCTAGATAGCTAGCCCACATAGCTGATAGTACACGCAGGGAACTGATTAATAAACAAGGGGCACGAGTTCGAATCCCGGCCGGCTGACATCGATACAATAATAATAATGTCAAACCGCCAGTACCTTTCCGAGGCCAAAAAAAATTGCCCGCCGGCTAAACCACCACTATCCCTGCCGGCATAAATTCGTGTTTCCTGGCCTTACGGACCGGGTTCTTTTGGGGGGGGTGGCGACTGGCAGGTGCAGGCAGGTCCGGTCCAAAAATTTTCAAGCGCGAAGTTTGGCGATTTTTCGTGCTCAGAATAATTGACGAAAAAATCTGAAAATTTGAGATCCTGTAGATTAGGTTGTGATCTTTCCAGGAAAAATATCAAAAAAATGAAAAACAAAATTTAGACTGTGAAATAAATGCCACACCGTTTCGTCGCTTTTTGCCACTCTACCACGTGTGGGCCAACAAGAAAAGTACCCCAACTTTTGCGATTTTTTGCGCTCAAAAGGTTGACTCAGCAACTCTGAAAATTTGATGGTCCATAGATTTTCTCGCAATCTTTATTAAAAAAATATGAAAAAGGATAAAAAAAATCTAGGAAGTTTTTCATGCCCGGCCAGGCACCTGGGCGTGACGCCCCGGGGGGTCTGATGCCCGGGCGTGCAAAA
>BFEA01000519.1:207703-224538 GCA_003427395.1 Chara braunii | reverse complement strand
GAGAGAGAGAGAGAGAGAGAGAGATCTTCTTCTTCTTCTTCTTCTTCTTCTTCTTCTTCTTCTTCTTGCGTACCCTGCAGTGGCGCGCGCCGCGTGAGCATGCGGGACAGCGGACCCGCGCTGCCCTGCGGCCGCCGCATGGCCGTCGCCATCGCCGTGCGCGTCTTTTTCAAGCGCGCGACGTTTTTAGTGCCCGGCCGCAGCCGAACGCGGCCGAACACGGCCGAGCGCGGCCGATCGAGGCCGATCACGACCGACGGCGGCCGGGCAGAGCTGCCCGCCTCGAGGGACCGGTTGCGGGCGGGCGGCCGGGGTGCTGGTGGACCGTAGCCTGGCGCGACATCGAGGGGACACGATGGCAGGAGCGGCGGGGGCGTCAGGGTGCAGCGACATCGAGGGGACGCTACATCGACGGTGCGGCACGGTCAGACGACATCGAAGATCGAGGTCACGACTTGTTGGATCCTGGTGGGGGGGCGATGACGGGGGGTGCAGGGAGCAGCGGTGCTGGGGGGTCTGGGGATGCCCAATTCAACCCGGTGTCCGAGAAGGAGATGGCGAAGTTGAGGCGGGGGAACATTGTTTGGAACTACGTCACTGCGGGCCAGTACATTGGGGCCCAGTCGAAGATGCACAGGGACCGAAAGTTGCGTTGCAACTTATGTGACCACCTGTTTCAGGGGGGGTCGTCGAAGACCGGACACATGACGGCGAGGATGGAGGGGGGGAGAGGACTCCTTCCGACGCCGGTATCTGCCCCCGCTCGCCATTGGTGCTCCGCACACAGGACTTCGAGGACATAGGGCTTGGCGGGAGCTTGGGAGATTTTAGTGTCGAGGGACGTCGACATGCCTCACCGCAGGATGTGCGCACAGATGCAGACGTTGAGCGGGGCCCTGTTGAGACTGAGGAGGAGAGGGATGCCCGTTTGGACCGAGAGGAGGAGGAGCGGCTGAGGAGTTTGCCACAGTGGGAGGTTCGGATCGCGTATCTCAACGAGTAGCGTCGGCAGAGGGACTTGGAGACAGGAGGGGAGGGGAGCCGTGACGTCGATGACTCGGGTGTCCCTGAGGAGGCGGGTCAGGGGGAGTTCGATTATGAGGGGCAGGATGTCGCCGCGGGTGTCCCTGAGGGGCATGATGTTGTTATGGGCGGTGGGTCCCCTAGTGGGGGCCGTGGCGACAGCGAGACCGCGGGTGATGAGGGACATGGTGCCGCAGTGTGCGGCATAGGAGAGGGTGGACCCGGTGGAGATGGGGATACCGCGGGTGTCGGTGGAGACGATGGACCGGACGACGACGATGACGACGACCACGGTCCGGAGGACGATCCGTATAGGCTCGCCTTGGTGTTGAGGGACCCCACAAAACCTCCCATGCGCCCTGACGGCATAAGGCACACTTTCTTCGACGCCGACGCTTTGGCGCATGCGTTGACGGATGACCCTTTCGCACACCTGAGCCGCAAGAGCGGCAAGCAGCAGGCCCCTAGGAGGGTATATTCACTGCCGCCGTTCAAAGTGCAGAGCCCTCACTGGTCGGGTTCGTCGCTCAGCGGCGTTAGAGGGAGGGAGTCCGACGTGGGTGAGGTGGGGTCCGGCAAACGCGGCGACGGCGGCAGAGATAGTGCAGGATCGATGCCTCCACCGCCTGCACAGACTCCGGAGGGCAGGGTCGACACCGGGGACCGGACGGTGGCACCCGGAGTTGCCCACAGTGGCAGTTCCCCGCCGCCAGTCCGAGGAGGTGTGGGTGGCGGATGAGCAGCTGTTCGTCGGGTCGGGGACCGGTTGCGGGCGGATTACGATGCCGGGAGGGCCGTCTTCACGGGACATGCGCCTGTTCAGACGCAGGCTGTGGAGGGCGGGTCCGGATGTCCGAGCCTGCAGATGGCAGGCCGCATGCTTGGTTGGTCACGAGCGGAGACGAGGAGGACATTGGTCCTCGAGGCCCCAGGGACATCCACGGACAGGCTGCGGGGAGAGCAGTTCACATCGGGCGAGGAGGGGTTGTTGATGCGTCCCGAGACGAGACGACAGCATGGCCTCTCAGAGGTTGGGGCTCGACTTGCTGCAGGGGTCGCCGCTGGGCAGGCAGCATTGGACGCGATTCAGAGGGAAAGAGAGAGGGGGATTGCTGCACAGGCGGAGGAGGACGAGGACGCAGACACTGAGTCCGAGCCGATCGAGACTGCGGCCCGCAGACACAGGGCACAGGTGGCCGCGGCGGCTGCTGCAGCACATGCGGCATACGTCAGTGGGGCACGGGGCACAGGTGCCGGAGGGAGAGGAGGGCGCCGGGGAGGATCGCATGGCCGCCACTCTTCCGGGAGAGGCCACGCGCGCTSKGGKGGGRGRTGACGACGTCCGTGCTGTATTTTTTTTTTTTTCATTAGTTTTTTTTTTTTTTTTCGCGTGGCTGTACAGCCTGGACGCTCTATCGGCAGGGTTGTAGCATATTTATGTCGATGCTGTTCCATGGAGACGAGGATAGTATGTGGACATTAGGGTTTTTTTTTTTTTTTTTTTTGCTACTCGGTTGTAGAGTAGAGACTACGGGTCCAGTTTTTGGCTTCAGCCTTGTACATACGCATTTCCATTGAAATGCTTTGTCATATATTTGCTCTTGTTCTTGTTCCTCCGCCAACATTCGTCTTGCACCTGAGTCGCTGTTGTTTGGTGATTGTTTTCTGCTCTGTTGTCGTGAATGTTGCAAATTATGTGCTTCTCTGATGCCACGCACCTGCATGTCATGGATGCCTCCATTATGGATGAGCTGTTACTTTCATATGCGACATAGGGATGATGTGCTAATGAATGTGTTCTTACATAAATGATGTGCTAATGAATGTCCATCAGTCTCATGACTGAACACACACTATGACACACTTGCTTGTTATCATTGTTTGAAACTTGTGGTTCGCCGCACTGTGATTGATTTGCAATGTGTTTTGACATTGGTATGCCAAACAGGGTCTGACTTATGATTGCCATGAATGTGTTGTTTTAAAATAAGCGACGAACTGTCATCGCCCTCATTAATGAAACCGACGCCTACCTTTCAGTGCGTGAGGCCCTGATCCGCCTGGGGTCGGCCATCTGCAGCCCTGTCTAGCTTGGACCCGGCCTGGCCGCACGGCCCGCCCCAACCAGGCCCTCGTCCAACCCACGTTGGGCCGCCCCCGCAGGGGTCAAATATATATATATATATTTTTTTTTTCCACTATTCCAGACCCTCCTCCCTGCGACCCCGCATCGACGAACCTGCACACGGGGGCCGCTGGATTTTTCGCGGGCCACCCTTCCAGGGTCTTGTGCAGGACCCCCCCGTTTCTTTTTTTTTGACGCCCTGTCACTTTGAGGGGGTCCTCCCCCACCCCCCCACCCCAAACCCGCACCCCGCTCTGAAAACCGCCCCCCAGATCGGCCGACACCGCGGCCGAAAAAACTCGGCCGGGCTGGCCGCGGCCGGGGGGGTCCCGGCCGCCGGCCGCCGGCCGCGGCCTGGGCCGAACTCGGCCGCGGCCAGCGTGCAACATAGCTCCCCACTAATCAATCAATCAATCAATTATTCAAAAAAAAAAAAAAAGAGAAAAAAAATAAAAAACGAATGAATCTGGCGCTACATCGTGGGAATATACACTGCCATACTGGTTTTCGTGTGTGTGTGTGTGTGTGTGTGTGGGTGGGTGGGTGTGTGGGTGTGTGGGTGTGTGTGCGCGCGCGTGTGCGGGAGCTGCGCGGACAGCTGCACGGAGAGCTGCGCGGGGAGCTGCGTGTGGGAGAGAGAGAGAGAGAGAGAGAGAGAGAGAGAGAGAGAGAGAGAGAGGTGCGCGCGCCGTGGAGTGAAGGCAGGACCCCTCCCCCACCAACCAATCAATCAATCAATCAATCAATCAATCAACCAATCAATCAATCCATCAATCAATCAATCAATCAATCAATAAATAAAAAAACAGTCAATCAATGAACTTTTTTTTTTTCTATTTATTTATTTATTTTTGGTAGTCATCGAAATCCACCCCCCCCGTTTTTGAAGTTTCTATGTTTTTTTTTTTTGCGAGGAGGTAGGGGACCCCCATCCCGACTCGAAACCCGTTCCCCGCCCCCCAAACCCCCTCCCCGATCGGCCGCGGCGTCGGCCGAAAAAACTCGGCCGGACCGGCCGCGGCCGGGGGGGTCACGGCCTTGGCCGCCGGCCGCGGCCAGCGTGCAACATAGCGTGCCTCCGCTCCGTAACTCCAACGCGTCGTTGCTGAAATCTGCCTTATTGAGATACTTGGAGAGCCAACTGATCTCCCCCGATAGTCCAAGGAGCAGGACTGTCGTCGTAATTCTTCTTTCCACCGCCGACGGCTGTTCCCCACCCGTGCCGTTTTTCCAGAACACCCGTCTTCGCTCCATGTTGTCTCGTAGAGCTTTCCAGAGCTCGCTGGTCCTCGGGGGTCCTTCTAGTCAATCCGACCTTGGTTCTGGAGCGGGATCCGTCACGGGATCCGATCGAAGGAGGGTTTGAGGTCGTACGAAAACTTTCGTTTTTCCCCGATTATTGGTTGTAGTCTTGCTTCGAGTGTGGACTGTTGTCTTGACAGCTTCAACCGGTGGTGCCTCTTCCTGCAAATCTAGGCTCGTTCTTTTCTTGTTTTCCACGCCGGTGTGTCAAAGAAACCCTTATATGCTCGTTCGGTCTGCCTCCTCACCAGTGCCGCGATCATTTCGTCCTTCTTCGTCGATCGTATACGTGCCTTCGCGCATATCTCCCTCAGTTGTGAAGTCTTCTTTGCCGAATACGTTTGGTGTACCGCCACTGTGTACTCGAGAAGACCTTCCCCCGAACACCCCGTGGAGATTCCCTTATGTCCTTTGGTTAGTGGTGTCACTGGTTCGCTGTCCTCATTCGCTTCTGCCGCTGCGGTATGTCATGAGCATTCGCCGATCTCGAAGGTTTTAATACCCGTTTTTGAGGGCCGGGCACGAGCTTGCTTCTTCTTCTTAGATCTTGAACGCTGTTTTTCCTCCTGTAGCAGGCGCGCGATTCTTAGGACCTCTTCCTCCGTATCTTCGCCGGAGCTATCTGGCCTCGAGCTGTTGCTGCTGTCGGAGTCGAAACTCGTTTATGACTCAACTGTTCTTCTTGTGTTCCTTCGCTTCGTATACTGCTTGGCCTTCTTCGTTCTCGACTTCCCCTTGACAATGGTCTTTCTATGTGGAGATACTTGCGGGCTGGCGCTGTTTGTCCCTTTTGGGCTGTTGCTTTTCATGTCGCCAGTCTTGGTCACCTTCGCCTTCTCTGTCGCCTCCAGTTGTTGCTTCCTCCATTTCTCTTTGATCTCCGCTTGAAGCTGGAGCGTCATTTCTTCTGTTCTCCTAGTTATGTCAAGCGCCCTTTTCCTCTCCTCCTCTTCCTTCAAACGCCTCTGCTCATCCTCAGCCCGCTTCCTACGTTCTTCTTTATTTTCCTCCATGAGTTCTCTCACGAAGGCTTGCACGTCATCTTCTTGATGATTATTATTCCATCCCCGTTTATACCAGCAATCACGCGCAAAATGCCCGGTCTTCCTGCATTCGTAGCAGGTGACAGCAGGCAGCCCGCCGTAGCCTCCGTTGCCGCTGTTGCTGCCCGTTCCCATTATTCCCGTTATTCCCTCCTCCTCGATACATCCTGTCCTGTCCGTTTCGAAAACTTACTACGGTTATTCGACTAAAACAAAATAATGCTGGCTAGGCAGTTATGCACCATTGATCAAAGTGCTAGCTACGAACAGTAACCAAACACTACTTAGTCTAGTCACGTACTCAGAATAGTGCTGGCTTCTAAAATTCAGTTACGTAATGACATTCTTCTCTTGTCTTTTTGTGCATACTACCAGAGCGAAGTAGCTAGCGATGTAACTCGCATTCCTTCGAACCCGACATGGATTACTACGAAAAATATACCCAACTCTTCTTTCCGGCTAAACGAAAACAAAGCTCAGATCCCCAGGTAAACGAGGCTCATCTTTCCAACAAAGGAAAACAAAACTCACCTTCCTAACAAACGAAAGCTCATCTTTCTGACCAAAATACCTATCTGAGACTCAAGCAAATCTAACACAGCCACCGTAAGGCTAAAAAGGCTTCGGTTACTATGTTCCCTCTCAGGGCAGACTGCGGCAACAGTCCGTCAGGAGACACAGTAACACAGGATAAGCACTCTGCATACTTAGAAACTACATACGAAAAGGGACAAACATGCGGGCACCGTCACGTCAAAGCTCACAAGGAAAAACCAGCACCCTCAAGTTCAACTCCAAAACGTGTGTAGTTCACAATTCATACATAGTACATCCCATGCCACCATAGCAGGATCAAACTATGAAAACGACACAGCATATCCCGCTACCGGTTTCATCCGCATGCTACGCAGAATCATTAGGAACGCGTGCATCACACACTTTTGTCGAAAAGAGGCTTCTGCCTTGCCTCTTGTTTACTTATATCAGATCCCGGGTGCTTCCTCTCGTGTCTCTACGTACATTGCCTCCGGGGGCGACAACAGACGAAGAAGACGCGAATCTCCTCGGCCGATCCTGAGGCAGACTAGGCGGTAAAACGTGAAAACAAATTCGGCGGGTACTACCCAAAATTAAAAATAAAATAAAATAAAATAAAATAAAATAAAATAAAATAAAATAAAACTTACAAAGCCTGTAAATAAAACTTTCATAAATAACTAAAAACCAAAATCGCAAAACCGGCAAACGGGTTAAAACCCGTTGCGATATATAGGCACATGCCCGATAGGCAGCGGTTCCTGTCCGCTGTCGTTCCGACACAGGCCGCGTCCAGTCTCAACCGTCGTACTGTCGGGTTACCTTCAGTCCTCTCTTCCTTCCGTCTGACTGTTGCCGAAAACACACCAAAAGGATACGGAGGACACACCAAAAGGATACGGAGGGCCTTGTACCCCTTTAGCCTGGCCAACTTGGCCAAGACACACCAAAATTATTATTATTTTTTCTTTTGCTTTTTTGGTTTTCACAATGTTATCGGAAAAGAAAACTTCATTCACTTGCCATTGGGTTCTGCAGGAGAGAGAGAGAGAGAGAGAGAGAGAGAGAGAGAGAGAGAGAGAGAGAGAGAGAGGATCCGATTGGATGCCATCGGACCCCAACCATCACCGATGGACGGACGGACTGACGAAGGCCCCCATCAATTCCTTTGAGTTTCCGCCTTTCGGGCGTACTGACTGAGCGCTGATGGATTCGTCAAGAGTTCCACCGATAGTCTGGAAGAGCCCAGACGGGTTGTTCTCGCAAATGCTGCGAAGCACATACCTGGACCATAACATCCTGTGATGCTGGCATCACATGATCTCATGAATAACAAGGTCCTTCCAACAGTCAAAAAAAAAAGAAGAAAAAAAGAACTTAAAAATAAGTCAGCTGGGCATGACGAAGCCGTTGATTAACTGTGTTAAGAAGAAGAAAAAAAGAAACACCCACAAGGCTCGGCAAAGCGTCGTCTGAGCGATGCTATGAAAAACTGGCAACCATGGGGCGTTGTTTTTTGTGTTTCTTGCTTTCCCCGAGCTTGTTCTGTAGTGGTTGTGGGCAGTGTCAGGGTCTTTCTAATATGCTTGTCCTTGCCCCCCCCCCAACCTATCCCCTTCCTTCCGGTAGTGTTCCTCCCCTTGTTACTTAATCGATGGATGAAGAGGTGGGGGGTGGCGGTGGGGGCCTTGGGATTTCACCTTTTTTTTTTTTTTTTGAAAAAAATGCCCTCGCCAGTGTTAGTGCTGCTGATAAAGGCAGACACCACTAACACCAGGGGGGTGGCTCCGTCTATTGGTGGGGAGCATCACCTGCTGGAAAACGGGTCCAGCGTCCCATATACAGAATTTGATAATGTCTGAGAACAATGAGAATAGTGACTGTGAGGTCTGCCAGCATTGATTGCCCTGCTCCTCAGGGGATTAACTGAGCAGCCTTAAATAGTGACCTCTTTACCTTTCCATATGCAAAATTGAGAATGCCTGAGGACACTGAGAACAGTGACTGTGGGGTTTGACTGTATACAGATCTTGATTGGGGATTAACTGCGCAGGCCTGTCTAACGTATCCTTTTTTACGTGCCTGCCAGCATTGATCACCCTGCAGTATTCCTTTTGCATGCTAGGGTACCAAGCTTCAGTCGTGTCATTATTGGACCGGCCTGATGCGCAAGGGGGCGGGGGGCGGATTCTGCTTCCAGGGGGCGACTGGGGCACACTGCCGGTCATGACGGTTCAATAAAGTCACTATTGGGAAGGTTACCCTGTATCACGACCATACCAGCTCAATTCCATCAAGACATTGTTGGGCAAGGGGAAGAGGTCAGGGAATTTCGAGGCAGGGGGGAGTGGGATGTTGGTAGGAATTGCAGTCCAATCGTGGAAGGTCAATCGGTAGTTTTTCTGCGATGTGTCCAGCCGATCGTTGCCATCCAGGTGCCAACCCTCCCACTGAATCCTTGCTATCCATCCTCCCTGTCCTCCCCCCAGCCTGTCCATGCAGAATTCGTGAAGTTTTTGGATAATGTCTGTTCTTTTGGTGAGGGCTAACATTGTTTGCACAGTTTTTTTCCACAGGGCTCTGATTGTTGTTTCTATTATGTCTTTGATTATGTCCATCATCTTGCCGTTTTCCATATGGGCGTCTTCCAGTGCTAAAAAAAAAAAAANAAAAAAAAAAAGTGCATCTGCGACGCCATATGGCCCGTAGGACCGCGCCCCTTCCGACCTTAAACATGTTGGCCGTAAAGGCCGAGGTTTGAGCGGTCCAACGCCCGGTTAGTAAGGCTCTCCATTCCCACGGCCAATCGCTGTCTGTGCCAGGGCATTGCAAAAAAAGATGTTCTATTGACTCGTTAACTTTTTTGAAGGGAAATCCTTCTTTGCAGGCCAGGCACCAAGGGAGGGCCACACCTTTCTGTTCCAGGTGGGTATGGTCAATGAGTCATGCATTTGTGGGTAGGCAGCGATGGGTGATTTGCCATTGGAGTGAAGCAGTTTTGGCTGGTTTGACTTTTATCCCTTTAAACCATTTGATGGGTGTCAGTGAACTCAATGGGACATTTAAATGCCTTGCCCAACGCTCCACTATACGGTCTTTCAGGTTGATTCTGGTCCTAAGCATCCGATAGGAGGCCTTAACCCCCAATGAATGGAGATATCGATATTTCGCTATGCCGTTCCTTGTGGGAATCTTCCATCTCCATTTGGCAGCATCTAAGGGGAGGTTTTGGATTGGCACCTCCGGTCTGAATGCCACCCTGGAATCCCCATCTCGTAGGACCCTCACTCTATGGAGTATTCCAACATCAATCCAAAAGACTTCATCCGACCCTCCCCTGGTCAGTTCATTCTGCTGTGTTCGATAGAAAAAGTTTACCAGCACTTCCCTTGGTCTGCCAATAATTACTTGTCCCACCCGCGTTGCATCCCCTCTTAATACAACCCAGTCACCCTCCTCCACCGTTGGTCCTCGCCGAAGGGTCCTCAGCCATGCAAGAGGGGAACGAATAGGATCTGGTCTAGCCTCTCGCCTATTCTTTGGCAGTGGGGGAACTTTGTTCTCAGTTGTTCCTCTATAACCCAGTTAGCCCTAGTTTGGTCCCAGAGATCCCTTACCCTCATTACCCCATTTCTCACCCATCCCTTCCACGGGCGGCTGGTGCTGAGAAGAACCCGCCCCTGCTGATCTGTTACCCATCTGTTTCCAAGTAGGGGTTGGCGCAGTACTTCCTCCCAGCGCTCAGGGAACGGTCTATCCGGAAGCGGGAGCCTCCTCCAATCCTTTAGTAGGTCGATCCAAAATCCGTCTTTCCTTTGATCCTTACGAGCTGCCGTCCGATCTGAGTGTGGTTGTGGCCGGGTGGGGGCTCTGGGAAGTTCCGAAAAGACATCGTCTAACCATGCCATCGGGTGTATGGTGGAAGCAGCCTCTGGTGCCAGTCTTGAGAGTTGTTCCCAGGCCAGAGGCTCCCAAGTAAGTCCGGGGGTGTAGATAAGCCGCTTCAACCATTGGAGTGAAAGGGCAGTCGTTTGAGTGGTTGGGTCGAGTATCCCCAGGCCACCTTGTGACCTTGGTTGCACCACTGCATCCCAAGCCACCCGACTAATGGCATGGTGGTTTTCATGGTTAAGTCTCCATAGGAAGACAACTACCTGCTATCTCAAGGCCTTTGAAGCCTCTCTGGTCAAGGGCCAAATTGCCGATTTATACCAGAGAGTTGCCAAAACCACATTATTAATGACTAGGGCCCTTCCCAAGAGGGATGTGCTTTTATCCTTCCATGTTCCCAGCTTTTGCAGGGCCGGAGACATTATCCAATTATCGTTACTGACCGGTTTTCCTTCAGCTGAGAGTTGGATTCCAAGGACTCTGATGGGGGTGTCGAGGGGGATCCATGTCACCTTTGGGTTCTTTGGAGGTCTGCCTCCATCATGATGCATCCACCACCCCAATGTTTTGCTCTCCCAGTTAATTGTCATATCAGAGAGGGAGCAGAGTCGGGCCATCAACCTTTCAATTTCCTCCATATCTTGAGTGGAGGTCTCCACCATCAAGGTGAGGTCATCTGCAAACAACGAGCACACCTGCAATGCATCTTGTGGGATGGAGGTCGTCCTGATTCTACTGATATTCCGGTTGGCTCTAAGGTTGGCCGCCAAGGCCTCCATTACCACCACGAAAAGATATGGCGCGATCGGGTCTCCTTGACGGACAGATCTCTGTAGAGGGAAATCCGTGGCGAGGCTTCCATTCACCTGTACACGCGTGGTGGCATTTTGGTGAAGGATTCATATCCATCTCCGAAAAGATTCTCCAAAGTTAATTTTCTCCAGACATTTATCCAAGAAATGTCAATCCACATGGTCATATGCTTTTTCAAAATCTATAAAAATAAAGGTGGCATTGCATCTGGACTGTTGAGATAATCTTAAAAGCTCGTTAACCAGGAGGATATTATCATGGATGCGTCGCCCTTTAAGGAAGCCAGTCTATGAGGGGTGGATGATTTGCTCCAATGCCGGAGCTATACGGTTTGCTAATGCTTTGGATAACATTTTCTAAACCACTGTTAACAACGTGATTGGTCGATAGTTGCGAATATTCATTTTGTCTCCCTTTTTATACAATAGTGTGAGGACCCCTTGGCCAACTGCCATCCCCATGTCACCTTTCTGCCATACCTTCTCATAGAAGGTCATCAAGTCCTCTGCCATCAATGACCAAAAGGTCCCCCTAAATTCTTTCCGGAACCCGTCCACCCTAGGGGTCTTCTCCTCTTCCATCTGCATAAGAGCAGTCCATATCTCCTCCTTGGTGAGTGGGTGGTCAAGAATCTCCTGTTCCTTCTGGGGAGAGAGTGGGTCAGGGGTTTAAGGAAGTCATCGATCTCTCGATCTCTTATGATAATGTTGGTGCCCTTAGTTTGTGAAGTAAAGAGGGCTTTGTAGAAATCTCTGACCACCTTCATACATTGGGGTGTGGAGGTGGCCAGCAGTTTACTCGCCTAGGCTCGTCAAGTTCATACATGCGGATGATACGACATTTTAGGTGGCGATGAGGGGCTAACTTTTTTTTTTTTTTTTTTGGGCTTATTAGGTTCTAAACCTTCAATTTATCCTCACCAGGGCGATGGCGATGCGTTGTATTCGAATACAATGCATACCCGTTCTATTCGAATAGCCCTAAATTTTGAATACAACACATATGCGTTCTATTTGATTTTTTTTCAAATTTGAAAACTCGAATACAACGCATATGCGTTATGTTCGGGGGAAGAAGGGAGTGGACATAGTAGCTCAGTTGGTTGAGCCAATGATGTTGTACCTATGGGGTCTAGGGTCCGATTCTGGTCAGCGTTCATACAATCATACAACCACATACAACTTGAACTCGTTCAGGGTACTATTCTCACTGTTCAACGTCCATACAATCATACACCCACACACATGTATGAGATCTGGGGTTCTATTCCGTTGAGTGCTCATACAACCATATAGCCATCTAGCCACATACAACTGGTTCAGGGTTCTATTCTATTCAACGTCCATACAATCTTACAGTGTCACCCACACACAACTGGAGGGGACGGGCTACAGACTTGTCGATGAACTGAGGGTGGCCTAATAACTACTTAGGATGTAGTCGCGTGTCTTCTGATGCTCCAAGGAACCCAGCTGATGATGGAGGCTGGGGGGGGCTGGAGAGGGTGGCTGCGCTAGCGCTAGCGCCCCGACGCCGGCAGAGCGGTAGGGCCCGGTCACACCGGCTCGACTAGCGCCTGGGGAGAACAGCTCCCCGGCTGCTGGGCCTGCTTACGTGCCCGATAGGTGCGAAGTGGCTTGTGGCCACGTGGCGCCTGTTGTTTGGTGACATTGACATCTCGTGACACGTCAACAGGGGTAGCGCCAGCCGTGGGATTACAAGGGGTTCAGTAGAACTGTGTGAGTGGCGCAGCTAATGGGGAGAGAGGTGAATTTGGTAGGGAAGCTACAACAACAAGCAGAAGAATGGATTACCACATTGGAGGAGGGATGCAAGCAGATGCAGACTATAGTGGGGTTGCTTATGCGGCGGCAGCATGAAGGAGGGGATTTTTTATTTTTTATTTTTTTTATTTTTTTTTAAACAACGCCCCCGCTAGTGTTAGTGCTGCTGGTAAGAGCAGACACCACTAACACCTAGGGCGAGGCCCTGTCTACTGGTGGGGAGCATCACCTGTTGGAAAACGGGTCCAGCGTCCCATATTACAGAAAAAATAATGTCTGAGAATGTCCAAAGATATCTGAGCATGTCTGAGAATGAGAATGACTGAGGAAGATGAGGACGATGAGGACAAAGACTGCGAGGCCTGCCTCCCATGGAACTGCTAATATCACCCATCCCCTTATTGAAGCTCCCCTTATCTCTTTACTCAACCCCGTTATTGTAACAACAGTCCCCCTGTTTGATTTGTGCTGTGACTGACCCTTTAACCCCTTAAAACCCTTAAAACCTCAGCAGACCCTCTGTTTAATATGGGTTCTATCAGTCAGTGATTGTGTGCAGTCCCAGTTGCCTCTGTCACCACCACCTTGGAGCCTGCATCCCTTGTGTGCAGTTCGGTCTGCCTTTCGTTCCGTGCTTGGAGGGGCAGGAACCTCTTCACCCTAGACCTGGTGTCAGTTGCTTGGCGTACTCACTACTTCCCCCTTCTCCCTAACAGGGGTCGGTCCAACAACCCTTCAGAGACAGACTTTGCCTACACTTGTGTGACTGCTACCTTCCTCTACGTACCAACGATACGTGCAATCCTGCAGTGACTGTTGCCGCTATAATCTGCAAAGTGCAGTTGCCCAACAGACTGACCATCTTTCGACGATTGCTGTGGCGGCCGGAGGAAACATATCTGGAAATTCCTCGGGGTGCTTCATCGGAATGTTGGGGTCGACATGGATTGCCCAGTGCGTCTTCTTATCCACTACCATTCCAGAGGGTCCAAGACTAACTCAGATAGGGGAGTTTCTGGTAAGTAGGCTCGCCATTGGGTCCCTCCTTCCTTCCGGCTCTGCAGCACTCAGATCTGGTAAAGGTTAGATTTCTCATGCCATTGGACTGCGTCTGGGTGGTACCTGATCAAGCTGCCATCTCCTCTTCTTTCAAAAAGGTTGACCATAGCCCCCTCTGGTCTTGCCTCTACCACTGAACCTATTTGTAACAGAAAGTCCTCCACCCTTACTGCTACCCAGTCTTGTTCCTATAAGACTCCGCCCTTCGTCAGGGACACCACCCAGGCTAGGGGGATCGAGAAAATTAGCTGGTCCAGTGTGTCCTCCAGTTTATGAGCGTGTCGCAGGCTAGGTCTGAGTTGTTGGGCTGTTTTCGAATCCTTGTTTTCCTCATCCCATATGTCCCGTACCCTGAGGATCCCCTGCTTGACCCATGAAGCCCAGTGGGGGTCTGAACTGCCATATACCCTTCCTTGTTCATCAGTGATTGCCCTGTTTCCAAACAGGGGTTGGCGTAAGATCTCTTCCATCCATACTGGGGTGGGCCTATCAGGGATCAGTAGCTTCCGCCAATTCTTGATTAAGTTGCTCCAAAATTTGTCTCTCGCTAGGTCCTGTCGAACCGCTTCTCATCTCCCTCCTCTCGCGAGCACGTGTTGGCTCGGGGGATGGTCTAATATCGGTCGTTCATCCATGTGAGTGGGTTTACAGTGTCAATGGTTCTGGGGGCCAGTCTGCGGATTTGTTCCAATGCCAGCTCTCGCCATGAGAGGTTTGTTCCTACAATCAGTCTTTTGATCCATTGGATTGATAGAGCGGCGGCTTGTAAGGAGGGGTCCAACAACCCGAGACCTCCTCTGTTTTTAGGTTGTATTAGCTTGTCCCATGCCACCATGCTGATCACGCTTTGTTGCTTGTGGTTCCCTCGCCAGAGGAACCAACCAGTTGCTTCTTCAGGCTCTTGATGCTGCCCTTCCCCAGGTGCCAGAGGGCCGCTTTGTACCAGGTGGATGCCAACACTACATTACTAGTTGATAACTGTAGGCCCTCCAAAAAATGGATGTGTTTTTGTTTCTCCATTTCTGCATTTTTTCTAGCGTCGGCCTAGTAATCCATTTGTCGTTTCCTGCAGGTGTTCCATAGGCTGATAGAGCCACCCCCAAGACTCTGATTTGTTATTCCAGCTCCAATCCACTTTGGGCTGCTCCAGGGGCCGAACTTCATGAAAGTGAATCCACTAGCCTTGCGTTTTGCTCCCCCAGTTTACAAACATGTCAGACACCGGTGTGAACCGTTCCATCAAGGCTTGGATTTCGGCCATGTTATTTTGGGTAGCCTCGACTACTATTATAAGGTCGTCCGCGAACATTCCTCAAATCTCGGTCGTCGACCTTACCCTTGTCCGCCGTGGCCTTGTCAACTTCAGACCTGATGATGCCGCCACAACAATACCAGGTCGTCCCTTCGTCCTCCGTCAAGAATACAGCAGCACCGCACCCGGGCTCGCCGGGCACTCCGACCCAGTCGACAGCCCACAGCTTGTCGCGGTACAGTTTTGACCTGTTGTTGTACCTCTTATCCGCATCTTCAGGACACCTACGACCTTTCGCTGGAGGAGATATCAAAAAGAAAAAGAACGAGGAATGCATCAATGACACCTATCTCTATCTCCCACATCACGAGATGGAAAAAACCAAAATACAAAAGCAATTCCACGCCACATGCCAACGACAGACCTATCTCTACCTCACCTTATGGGCAGCAACCGCATGTGTCGACCCTGGGGATCGCGGGGGTCCTGCTTTTGCCAAACGCAGGACCCCCGGCTGCCGACCGACACATCGGGGGGGAGGGGGGGGGGGCGCGGGGGGCCCTGCGTCTGACTAACGCAGGGCCCCCCCCCACCGATGAATCGACTGATAGCCGGGGGATCCTGCGTTTGACAAACGCAGGACCTCCCGCTACCGGCCGGCACATTGGTGGGGAGTCCTGCGTGTCGGCCACTAGCCGGAGATCCTGCGTTTGTCAAACGCAGAACCCCC
The DNA here is from genome assembly GCA_003427395.1 of Chara braunii. Classification (NCBI taxonomy): domain Eukaryota; kingdom Viridiplantae; phylum Streptophyta; class Charophyceae; order Charales; family Characeae; genus Chara; species Chara braunii. The sequence goes on along the minus strand of BFEA01000519.1, from coordinate 208,979 downwards.
GACCGGTAGGGGACAATCGGGGGGGGCGGGGCGTCGCGCGTTTATCAAACGTGGTGGGTCCTCCCCTCGCGTTTGGCCCGAGCACCCGCCGGGGGGCCTGCGTTTGGCAAACGCAGGACCCCCCCGCGATTGCCCCGGCAGTCGGCCGGGGGGTCCTGCGTTCCTGCGTTTGGCAAATGCAGGACCCCCGGCGGGTGCTCGGGGCAATCGCGGGGGGGGTCCTGCGTTTGGCAAACGCAGGACCCACCGGATGCAGACCTCCCGGGGCAATCGCGGGGGGTCCTGCGTTTGCCAAACGCAGGACCCCTCCCGCGATTGCCCCGAGGACTCCACGACACGGGTCCTGGGTTTGGCAAACGCAGGACACCCCGGCCGACTGCCAGGGCAATCGCGGGGGGGGTCCTGCGTTTGCCAAATGCAGGCCCCCCGGCGGGTGCTTGGGCCAAAAGCGCGGGGGGTCCTACGTTTGGCAAACGCAGGACCCCCCGCGTGTTTGCCTCGGGCACCCGCTGGACCCCCGGATGTCGACCGCCCGGGGCGAACGCGGGGGGTCCTGCGTTTGTCAAACGCAGAACCCCCCGCGCGACTGCCCGGAGGAAACGCGCGGGGGGGTCCTGCATTTGGCAAACGCAGGACCCCCTGCGCGTTTTCCCCGGCGCAATCGCGCGGGGGGTCCTGCGTTTGCCAAACGCAGGCCCCCCCGCGCGTTTGCCCTGGTCACCCCCCCATTTTTGTTGGATCATACGTGGCCAGCGACCGATCCTACGTGGCATTACACATAATGACAATCTCATTTTTGTTGAAAAGTTCGAGAAAAAAAAAGGGTGAGGGTTCGATCCCCTCCCATTAAGGTCAGCGCCTGATCCTACGTGGCATTACACGTAATGACAATCTCATTTTTGTTGAAGAGTTAAAAAAAAAAAAAAGGGGAGGGTTCGATCCCCCGCCCCCTTGAGGCCAGCGACCGACCCTACGTGGCATTACACATAATAACAATCTTAGTTTTGTTGAAAAGTTCGAAAAAAAAAAAGGGGGAGGGTTCGATCCCCTTCCGCGAAGGCCAGCGCCTGATCCTACGTGGCATTACACATAATCACGATCTCATTTTTGTTGAAAAGTTCGAAAAAAAAAAAAGCGAGAGGGTTCGATCCCCTCCCGCTAAGGCCAGTGCCTGATCCTGTGTGGCATTACACATAATCACGATCTCATTTTTGTTGAAAAGTTCGAAAAAAAAAAAGGGGGAGGGTTCGATCCCCTTCCGCTAAGGCCAACGCCT
>BFEA01000519.1:181439-193333 GCA_003427395.1 Chara braunii | reverse complement strand
GTCCCCCCCTCCTCAGTCTCCTCCGCCTCCCCCACTGAAAATGACCCCTTCCATCATGCTGTCTACCTCTCTCCCCCCCCTACCTGCTCTACTGCACACTTCAGTCTCCCCCTGCCCCGACCCCGGACTGCCCCCATTGGGTGGCCAACCAGCTCACTTCACAAGTACATCAGCGTCCTTCACCGACAACAGACATCAACAACAACGCTACAATGGCTTCTTAGTATCTCATCAATGACTCTTCGGCCGCCCTGCTCCGGACCTGTGCAGTAACTTTGGTGAGCACGCCCCCCCCCAGTACAGGAGCTGGGGGGATTCATGATGACCACACCTCGCAACGCTCGATTCTGCTTAGTAGCTGAGCACACACTCGGTCAGGCAGTTATTCGGGCTTGGTCCCTCCCTATATAGTCTGCAGCAATGCACCCAGCACCTTAGAATGGTCTAATCTGTTTTGCAGTCTAGCACTCTCGGTCAGGTAGCTGCCAGACCATAATCTCTCCCTACAGAATCGGCTGCGCTCCTCGGCATTGCTCTGTTATACGATGTAACACGCTCCACCCAGGGTAGATCTTCATGTGCTCATGGCCATATAAGGGTTTAACGAGGGTTTAGGGCTCAAAGGGAGCCAAGGGCCGGACAGGGAGTCGCTAAACAGGGGGGCTGCCGAACAGGGCTGGGGTCAGTCATAAAAAAGACTCTTAGATGGGTTGGGTTTAACTGGTAGCTCCATGGGACATTTAGAGCCCCGGGTAGTCAACTGATAGGGCCGCCGCCACATAAATAACAGATAACAATCCCAGTGAGTCATGTCATTTTAAATGGGACACTGGACCCGGTTTCCAGCAGGTGTCTCTCCCCACCAACAGATGGAGCAGCCCAAATTAAAAAAAAAAATAAAAATAAAAAAAATAATTGTGGGCCATTAGATTTGGCTTTTTAAACCACCAGTACGTTTTCCCATTTTTTTTTGTTTTTTTTTTAACATCAGAGTCAGATATTATCCAAAAACTACATGAATTCTGCATGGACTGACTGGGGGGAGAACAAGGAGGATGGATAGCAAAGATTCAATGGGATGGCTGGAACCAGGATGACAACGATCGGTTGGACATGCCGCAGAAAAACTACCGATTGATCTTCCATGATTGGACTGCAATCCCTTGCAACATCCCACTCCCCCTTGCCTCTGAATTTCCTGACCTATTCCCCCTACCCAACAATACCTTGATCGAATTGAGCTGGTATGGCCGTGACACAGGGTGACCTCTCCAATAGACGACTTTAGTGGACCGATTATGATGCATAAGGGTATAGGGAGGAACTGGCAGTCTGCCCCAGCCGCCCCCTGGGTGCAGAACCTGCCTCCCCGCCCCCCTCGTACATCGGGTGGTCCACTGAAGACACTGCTGGAAGCTAGATACTCTAGCATGCAAGGGAGAGCTAGTTAATCATGGTTTGTCAGACACCCGCTCACTCCTGCACAGTTAATCCCCTGGGGATTCCAGGGCAATCAATGCTGGCAGGTAATTCATGATCTCAAAGAAAAAGGGTAGATTTTGGGAGGAAATAGTTTCTTAAGCAGTCGATATCTGGCGCCTGGTACTAGGGCGAAGAGGTTTTCTCCCCTTCCTTAACATCCTACACAGTCAATCCTCTGGATGTCAGAGTAATCAATGCTGGCAGGATTCGCAGTCAATATCTCTTGATCCAGCCTGTATTCATTCTGTAATTCATTCTATGGGACGCTGGACCCGTTTTCCAGCAGGTAATGCTCCCCACCATTAAATGGAGCCTCTCCCCGGGTGCTAGCGGTGTCTGGTCTTGTCAACACCACTAGCACTGCAGGGGGGGCGTTTAAAAAAAAAAAAAAAAAAAAAAAAAAAGTTTTTTAGCAATGGACATCTGGCACCTGGTTCAGGGCGAAGAGGTTTATTCCCGTTCCCAACAACCTGCACAGTCAATCCTCAGGAAACAGAGCAATCAATGTTGGCGGGCGTCATTGTCAATCATTTTTCTTACATTCTCCCGATTCATCCTGATTCATCCTGATTCATCCAGACTCGTTCAGTGTAAAGGACGCTGGACCGTTTTCCAGCAGGTGACGCTCCCCACCAATAGATGGAGCCTCTCCCCGGGTGCTAGTTTTGATTGCTCTTACGAGCAACACTAGCACCGCAGGGGGTGTGTTTAAAAAAAAAACAAAAAAAAACGAGTCGGCACTAGCTGTTGTGATATGAGCATCCACAGCTAGTGGAATCTCCAGATGGCTCCATTCTATTCGTGGGGAGCTACACTTGCTGGACTTCCTTCCTTACAAAGAGTAGCTCCAAAAGAGCAAAGGTATCAGCTCCGGACCTCTTCAACCTCGGCAGGGCGCCAAATAATCCTGAAGTTATGGTCACACAACTAGATCTAGCCCCCAAGCTTCCAATCAAGGACTATTGTACAAACAAGACTGTATTTTGAGGGCGGCGATTGTGTCTATTATCAGTACTAGAGGGATTGGCCATAGGATTTCTTCAATGACGGAGCAGCAACTGGTTCAGTGAATGATTGTTGAAACAATTCATGGCGACCTGGGCCCCAGTAGCCATCGGGTTAACTGTTAACGAAATACCCTGTCTGCTTTTCTGCTCGCCTATCTACCGTCGCTTCCCCATGTGCTAAAAACACACTTATATTTGGCCTTGTTTTTCTTCTCTCTGTTCCAATCATCCCAGATCATTCATCTTTTTTTTTTTTTTTTTTTTTTGGGGAAAAATGCTCCGATCTATTCATGGGGAGCAACACGTGCTGGGAACCAGGCCCAGCGTCCCATGTAGAATATACAAATGATTTGAAATACCAGGGTCATTACCTGGCTTTGGCTAAGAACAATCTGAAAACTATGAAAAAAATTCAGGAAGATTTAGGAAAAAAATGAATAACTGTTGACCTATTGCTAGGCTACTCAAGCAGCAATTACCACAAAAGTCCTTCAAATGCTCAGAACCCCTGTACTCCCCGACAAAACACTCTAAAATTCTCTAACACTGTCAAGTTCTCTGTCGAGCTCTCCCAGGCCTCATGCCCCCACCCTGCTAGGTTATAAGGCAACACGACTCACCCCAGCTCCTGCCAGTGTCGTCCCGACAGCAACCCTTGGTTTTCCCTTGGAATGCCCGTCCCAAGGCATCCCCAGATCTCTCTACCAGGCCTCACGCTCCTGCTATCAACAGGTTACAAGGTAACCCCCCAGCACCGGCCAGCCTCGTTTTGGCATCGAAAAACCGCAGGTCCGTGAATATAGCAGCATCAAAGATGCCTAAAATGAGTTGCAAGGAGTACCCAGAATCCTAAGGCATTCTCAAGGGACTTTTTTTTTCTTTTTTGAGAAAAATTGAAAAAAAAAATTAAGAAGACCTCCCCCTCCCAGCATTGATCGCCACGGAACCAGGGGATTAACTGAGCAGGGACGCCCTTTGAAGGCTTTGATGATAGGTCTTTTTTTGAGAAAAATCTAAGAACAACTTGCACCAAGTACTGATGAAAAGCCTCGAAGGGGCTAATAGAAGAAAACAGACATCTATACAGTTCTAAATGCAAAGGGCCCTTTTGTTTTTTGGAAGAACATTCAGATCGAGAAATGCCTGCCTTAGAGCCTTTCAGTAGCCCACCCCTACCTGCCTCATCCCTATATCCTGATACTTAGTCTCTACTAGGCCTCACACCTCGAACTGCTAGGTTACAGAGTGGCACGACCCACCCCAGAAGACTCCCACCTGCTAGGCTACAGGGCAAAACGACCCGCCCCGGCTCCGACCAGCGTCGACTAAGTACCAGCTTACCAAAGGACACTAGAGTGCCTTCCACCCTCGACAACTCCCCAGATCTCTCTATCGGGTCTCTTGCCGTCGCACAGCTCGAGTTACAGGGCAGCGCGACCAAGCCCCACCACCGACCAGCGTCGTTCTGGCCTCGTCCATTCGCAAACCCACGGGGACCCAAGACTACAGCAAATACCAGACAAGCCACCAATCAGCACCATAACTGTAGTTCCGATCATTCAGCTCCTTCAGACACTGATTGTAGATATCCCTTTTTTTTTTTTTTTTTTTTTTTTAACTCTGCAGGTAATACTAGTTGAGGTGATACGAGCATCCTCAAGTAGTATGCCTTGTGTATGTCACTCCATCTATTGGTGGGCAGCTTCCGAGCTAGACCTGCTAGAAATCGGGTCCAACGTCCCATTAGATACAATTTCAAAAAATTGGTAGCTGAGCACTGAGCCGCTTCTCCCAAACATAGGACCCAGATGATCTGAAGATGCTAGCCTTGTTACTCATTCAGACCTCACCCATCCTCTCATTTCTGATGGATCAAGCCTCTTCACCCACGAAGCTTGTGATCCATTGTGATCAGATGAGTCCTCAATCATTCCCAAACCATGACCATGAAACTAAACAACTTGATTGTGGAGGAAATGGGTCTGGGAATTGTGATAAGTGTCTCATTGGGATACTTGGATCTGCCCACTGTCCATTCTTAACACTTCAGGTAATAAGTATTACTTACACTTTCAACCTCCTCTCTCTCACCCTCTTTCCTGGCCAATTTTCCCCCTTTGTGGACCCCCAAGCTAACTGTGACTGAATTTCTGAATATGGTTCCTGATTTCACTATCTGAGTGTAAGTGTTGATTTTTTTCTTGACATTGTCCCACTCTGTTTTAATCACTGTCTGAATTTGTTGTTTGATTGCGTTTGTGAATTCATGACCGTCCAACCTTGCCCCTTCCATCTCATAGATATATATTTTTTCCCATATGGCCAGAGTACTCCTCTTCTTCCAATTGTGAATAGGTTATGTGTGAACTCGTCATATGGTTCTGGTACCCGAAATTCCAGCAGAATGGCTTTCCAATCCCAGGGTCACTGGCCCGTGGTCTCCAGTGAATCCCAAATCTTATCCTACCATCTCCACAACCAAATTGCCCCTGCGCATTGCAGGAAAATATGTTCAATTGTTTCAGGCTGGGTAACACCCCGTACGCGTAAACAAATTTTGCCTGGGAGTCATACCCGAATTCCAAACCAAGCTCGATTTAAAAATAAAAACCTTTAACAAAAAAAAAATAAAAAATTAAATGGTTTTTTAATTATTATGATAATATTACCTTTTTTTTTTTTTTAATTTCTTACTCGAGTTTGGTTGGGAATTCAGGGATGACTCCCTGGCAAAAGTTGTTTGTATCATGTTTCTGCATAACATATATTTGTTATAGAAGTTTGTTTTTATTTTTGTGTGTTTTTTTTTAGTTTCTTTTTTTATTATTTTAATTTATTTATTTTTTGTGTCTTTAATTTTTAAATCGAGTTTGGTACAGAATTTCGAGATGAGTCTCGGCAAAAGTTGTTTGAAATATCATTTTGCATAACATACTTTTTTTTCAGAGTTTTTCGATGACTTTTTTTTTTTTTTTTTTTTTTACGTATTCCCACGTACGGGAGTACGTGTACGAGCGTACGTGTCGCGTACAAGAATACGTGTACGCGTGTACGCGCAACCCGCGTACACGTACACCGTGCTACTCAGGTTTCAGGAATTGTTCTTACTGGAAAAGCTGATCTACAGAAACGACACCAGGGGAGAGCTAACCCCTAAGGCTTTTGTTCTAGTGTCGTTCTACTAATCAACCAATTATTGGTTGACAAAGATCGGTGTTCAATTTGTCATTGTAAAGAGGGTATTTTTGTTGGTTTAGTTTTCATATTCCGGAACCATTTAATGGGCTTGAGAGCTTCCTTACTTAGATTTAATTGTTTTATTCATCTATCCTCTACCTTGTCTTTTATATTTATGCTAGGTCTCAACATTCTATACGTTGATTTGACAGACAAGGTATGAAGTATTCTCCTATATTTGTGACCTCTTTTTATGTCGAAGTCCAAACCCAGTTGATGGGATCTAGTGCCAAGCATTAGACAAGTATATTAGGTTTAAAAGTCAGTCATTTATCATTTTGCTTCATTATTCTGATTCTGAAAACCTTCTCTCCATCAACCCATCTAGTCTCCTCCTTAGGATTAGGTTCTACTGTATGATCATGTGCTAGTCTATATAAGGCAAACAAAATTTCACCATTGGGATTGATTTGTAGTATATTTCCAATCAGAGCGGTTTAATTGAATATGGCCACCAAAGGCCCATCTTCCAATGTAGGTCCTTTTCTGAGGGTCCTGATCCAGTCCAAGGGGATCAATTCAATGACCTGATCTAGTGTCTCCACTGAGTGGTAGCAATATCTTAACTTACTTTGCAACTCTTTTGATGATAACCAATCCTTAATATTCTTATTCCAGATATCTTTAATACGCAGGATACCCTTCCTAATCCAACTTTTCCAAGGGAAGTCCATACAGTGGAGTACATCTCCTTGTGAGTTCCTTATCCATCCATTATTGAATAGGGGTTACCGACACACTTCTTGCCATCTGTCTAGCGCCTTTTTATCTGGTAGGGGAAGCTTTCTCCACATTTTTAACAGGTTAGGCCAAAACGGATCCTTGCTCAGATCCATTCTGGTTGCGTCTTGTTCTGAGATAGTTTGATCATCTACACATCTTGACATCTTCCTAGGAATAGACCATGATTTGTTCTCTAACCATGTCATTGGATGAATATTAGAGTTAATCGTCTTATATGTTCTCATGTCAATTTACTCCAGAGGGTGTTCGGGATAAATAGTAGTCTCTTAATCCATTGGATGGAAAGAGTCATTCCTTGTGTAGTCGGGTCTATGATACCCAGTCCCCCCTCGACTTTTGGTTGTATTACTGATTGTCACTCAACCCTGCAATGACATTTTGACTCTCATGATTTTCTCTCCATAGGAATGCTACTACGTGTCTTTGTAGAACTTTTAATACAGATTCGTCCATAGACCAAATAGCTAACTTGTACCAGATAGAAGTTAATACCACATTATTAATGATCGTTGTACATCCCATAACAGAGGTATGTTTGTTTTTTCACAACTCTAGTTTTGTCTGTGCTGGTTGGGTAATCCTATCATTATTGGTGAGTGGTTTTCCTTAGTAAGGGAGATACCTAGCACTCTTACTGTTGCGTCCAATGTTACCCATTTTACTCTAGGTTGTTCTAGAGGTCGCACTCCCTGATGATGAATCCACCATCCTAAAGTCTTACTTCCCCAGTTGACCCTCATGTCTGAGACGCGATATAATTTGTCCAACATTCTTTGTACAACCATCAAATTATCATGTGATGTAGTCTCCCCTGGTATTGACGTGACTTGAATGCGTTTGATATCTCTATGTTTCTTTAGGTTTGCAGCTAAGGCCTCAATGATAATTACGAAGAGAAATTGCGCAATCGGGTCCCCTTGCCTAACAGATTTATATAATGAGATGGGTGGGGTCACATTACCATTGATCATTACCCTGGTGGTAACATTATGATGTAGAATCTCAATCCACTTTCTGAAACAAGGGTCAAACTCGAATTTATCTAGAAACTTATCCAAAAAGTATCAATCTATGTGATCATAAACTTTTTCAAAGTCAATAAACAGAATTACCGCATTGTGTTTAGATTGGCGGGATAATTTTACCATCTCGTTAATTAATAAGCCCAGGAACTTGCTTCAGAAACAACAAAACTAACTCAAGGGTAGTACCCGTAAGGCCAGGATTTCCCGACCATTTTTTACGGGTGCATAATTTCATTAAAACACGAATAGAGTCAAGAGTTCCACCGCTAGGCTCGAAGAAAAAATCGAGCCTTGACGGTCGTAAAAGTATACCAAAAAAGGATACACCGGAGACTCATTCTCCGCCGAGCCCCTATCAAGAAGCTTGTAGAACGACGTAAGAACTATGGATTTGTAAGACGCACTTACAAAGGTTATATCCTTCCTATGCCAATAAGAATTATGATCCCGATGGACCACGCAGATATACTGACATTTTTTCTTTCAGACATTTGGTTTCAATGTTTTTTTATTTTACCTATTTATCGTGTGATAGAATTAGCTATATTTTATGTTTTTTTTGGCAAAATTTTCAAGGCTATTTAATGAAATAAGTCGCTTCTCAATTTATCACACGTACTATAAAACAAGAAAGATTGAAACCCCACCTTTGGATATTCCTTCCATTAATAAATTCGGTTTGCGTTGGGTGGATAATATCTGCTATGACCTTTGTTAACCTGTTTGTCGGAACTTTTGCCACCATCTTCTAAACTACTGTGAGTAGGGTGATTGGTCGGTAGTTTCTAATATTCAATTTACTTCATTTCTTGTACAACAGGGTTAATATCCCTTGACTCACAATCTCCCCCATTTCTCGTGTTGCCCAAACTTCCTGGTAAAAGTTCATTAGGTCTTGTGAGAGGAGATCCCAACTTGACTCTCAGAATTCCTTAGAAAATAACGACCATTTCGTCAAAATTGACATCTTTTATTTTTTGAACAAAATTGAAACCGAGTTCTTGGTCGAAAACTCATCAAAATTTATTGCTCCTGGGCGTCCAGCATTTTATAAACGCTAGACCCTCATGAACAACAAATTTTTACGAGTTTTCGACCAAAAAACTCAGTTTCAATTTCGTTCACAAAATAAAAGACGTCCATTTTGACGAAATGACAGTTAAATTCATCAATGTCTGGTTATTTTTCTTCTTCCATTAACATTAAGGTTGTACAGACCTACGTAACACCGTGTTCGTGTTCGGAGGGGAACGCGAACAAGCGCCCAAAACCCTCCGAACGTGAAAAAAAAAAAAAAAAAAAAAAGTTCTCATAAAAATCTCAAAAAATATATGTTATGTAAAATAACAATACAAGTAATTTCTGCCTTGGAGTCATATTCAAATTCGTAGCCAATCATGAGTTAAAAATAAAAAACCGATTTTTATTTTTTTCTACGAAAAAAAAATTATGTTCACTCGAACATGTTCGCAAGCTGTTCGCGCGAACGTGCGAACACGTTCACCCGAACGTGAAGGGGCGCGAACACGTTCGTCGTGCTACGCAGGTCCAGACTTCCTCTTTTGTGAGGGGTCTTTTGAGCATCTCCTATTGTTCATTGGATAATTTTTTGGTTAAGGAGGATAATAATTCTTCGATTTTCTTATTACGATGATCTTGTGGAATATCACAAATTTCTGACGAGAATAGTTTCTTAAAAAAATCTCTCTCTATTTTGGTGCAGGCTGCAGTTGACGTGGTCATATCATCCTCTCCATTTGTTTTGTCTCTTAATGCTTCTATCTCTGTTCTTTCAGTCCTCACGGACCTCACCCTTGTCATTGCAAAAAAACGAGCATCCATCGATCCTTCCATATAGTGCTTTCTAAGTTTTCCCCTGATCCTAGCCCCTTGCCAAAAATACTCCATTTGACTTAGAAATTTTTGCTCCAGCTCAACTATTTATTCCGCCAATGTTTCTAGGGTCTCTGTATTTTCTGAATTTGTTTCCTGATGTTGAAGTTGTTGAATTTATTGTAAAATGAGTATTTCCTTAGAGTGATGTTCTACTGCTAGTGCGTTTGAATATTCATTGCATTTACGGCCTAAAAACATCAGGCCGTTGTTGAACCATTTAATGTGATCTTTTATGATTTTCTTTTGTTTAGTCCAAAACTCTCAAACGTCATTGAAATATCGTTTGAAGTTATCTATTTTAAGATGGGAAGTATTGAGTTTATAATATCCTCTTTCTTGATCCGATTTCTTCCTAAATGAGGAATATTGTGGCACACACCGCATTATCAAGACCCGGGAAAGGAGAACACGAGAAGATTTCTATCACCTGTAGCGCTCCGTGCATCTACTCTGCCAGAAGTATTAGATCAACGCGAGACTTTGTATTTTGTCATGACCTTCCTTTCCTAAAATATAAGAATTTTATGTGTGTGGGATTAATTCTTCTATAGGAATCAAATAGGTTCATCGTTTGACATAAATTGGAAATGATTAGCTCATCAGTTTGTACATAGTCAGGGCAGGGGGAAGGGAGTCTTCATCTATCCAGATATCGGTCTGGGGCAGCATTTGAAATCCCTTGCCATAACTACCGGCATGCCTATAGGTAGCTGAGGGAGTTCGGAGGTAAAAAACTATGTCTATTACCTATCTCCTTGGGTGCATCTATGAAACCACGCGTTCATTGAATGCGGGTTTTTCATTCAGAAACTGAACGGAATGCACGCGCGTGCAATGAACGCGACCGAACGTGGAGTTCAATTCCACAGAGGGAAAAAAAAAAAAAAACCTAAAAAAAATCGAAAAAAAAAAAAAGTTATAAACTAATATAAAAAAAAAACTTAAACAACATTTGCCTTAGCATTACATCCAAATTCATTACCAAATTTGAAGTAAAAATATAAAATAAAAAATAAAAAAAATAAAAAAAGAATTGAAATTAGTGAGTAAGCGAGTACGTTTGTGAGACCGCCATCTTTGGTGATTTTTTATTATTTTTTCACAAAATCAAATGCCCTAAAAATTTACAGATGTGTACTTCACATTATACAAAACTTATGAAAAAGTGTAAAAAAAGATAATTTTTTTTAGATGGCGAAATAAAGTGAAAACAAAAAATAAAAAGTACAAAAATGAGTGGGCGAACACGATTTGACACCGCTATCTTTGGCGATTTTTCATTTTGTTTTGCCTCAACAAAATGACTCCAAAATTAACAGGCATGTACCCCACATCAGAGAGAACTCATAAAAACAAAATCAGAAAAAACAAGTTATTTTTAGGCATCGAACAAAAAAAATTAAAAAAGACTAAAAATAAAAAGATAATTGAACGCCGTTCAATTTTGAACGGGAATTTAAATCCGTGTTCAAACGCACATTTGAACGCGAACGAGCGTTCACGACGTTCAAACGCTTACGTACGGGTGCATATACACTGAGGATACAGACAACTTCCAATTCGAGCATCGCAAGGATGTACACCCATCTCTCTTCTACCTTATCAACTTCTCAGATCAATACTTCCACCTTCAAGTCTGGAGGAATCCATACGGCCACCCCTGCACTCCTTGGTCTGGGAGCGTGGACTCTGTATGCCTGGTACGACCATATTTCCTTGTGATTATGGTGGTGTGCTTACATGTCCATAAGATGGGTTTCTTGAACACAAATTACGTCTGACCATTATTTTCCTTCAATGCCTTTTAGTTGTTCCATAATGGCTTGACGTTTGGCCGATTTGGCCGATGCCAACCCTTTAACATTTAGTGATCTGATGTCCAGGTCCGCGTTCCTCTTAAGCAACTTCCACCCTTTATCTTTGTTATATGGTGCATCAATCACCTTAAATTATATCATTTAACCTTTTTCGTCTAGCCACTAATCAATCACAGACCAGTTGATCCTAATCACAAATAGAAAATATTTTGTTATTAGTTCTTCTGCGAAGAACCCTGGTCTAGCGGTCCTCCCACCTCTAGGATACTAAGGCTTAAGAGTCTCAGCAGGAGCATACATACCTCATCCCCCGTCAAGAACTTACTTGCCTTGATTTTTAACAACTGCAGTTTCATTAGTGCCTCCGAGTCTGAACCAAACCAGCGGAGATCCACTGTCCTTGCAACATCATACCCAGCGTTGTCGAGCGGGGAACCCCGGGGGCAAAGCCGGTGTTAGGCTGCGGACCCCGGACCCCCGCCGCGGGGTTCATCCAACCCCGCCACCGCCGGACGACCCCCGCCGCCGCCCAGCCCCGGGTACCCCGCCGCCTAACCCCGCAGGCCCGCCACCGGCCCCGCAACCCCGCCCCCGCATCGCCCCCGCACCGCAACCCCGCCACCGCAACCCCGCCCGGGGAGAACCCCGACCCCGCAACCCCGCGCCCCGCGCCCCGACCCCCGCTG
>BFEA01000519.1:165902-167244 GCA_003427395.1 Chara braunii | reverse complement strand
CCGCGTTAGGCCCGAACGGCCGAACGCATCCCCAGGGGGTCCCATACGTTCGGGCGTTCGGGTTCGGGCGTTCGGCCCGTCCCGAACGCCGGTTACCCTGTATATATATATATATATATATGTCTGTGACGATATATATATATATATATTAAGTTTCTGGTTTTAAACTCATGATTGGCTACGAATTTGAACATGACTCCAAACTAAAGTTGCTTGTATTGTTATTTTATATAACATGTATTTTTTTCAGATTTTTCTGAGATTTTTTTTTTTTAATATTTTTTATGTTCGCGTTCGGGGGAACATGTTCGCGTTCGCCTCCGAACGCGAACACGGTGCTACGTAGATTATACATATTATTATTTTGGTTTTTTATTTTTAAATCATGATTGGCTATGAATTTGAACATGACTTCAAGGCAAAAGCTAGTTGTATCCAGAGTTGCCAGGCCGAACTTACGGAGGCCCCTAAGCTGACCTCCAAACATTCGGGCGTTCGGGTTCCTGTACGGGGCCCGAACTCGAAGGTGTTCGGACCCCGCAAAAAAATATTTTGGTACCTAAAAGTTATTATTTTTTTCTGATTTTGTTTTTGTGAGTTCTCTGTTATGTGAGCTACCTGTCTATCAATTTTGAAGTAATTCTATGAAGCCAAACAATAATAAAAAATCGGCAAAGATGGTGGTGTCAAAACTTGCTTTTCCACTTACTAATTTGTTTTTTTTCTCTTTTCAGTTTTTGTTTTCCCTTTATTTCGGGGCCTGAACAAAATTATTATTTTTTCAAACTTTATTTGTAGGTTCTCTAGTATGTAAGATGCATGTGTATAAAATTTCATGGCATTTGACAAAGCGAAAAAAAAAATTAAAAATCGCCAAAGATGGCGGTGTCAAAAACTTGCTTGCCCACGCAATAATTTCATTCTCGTTTTATTTTTTCTTATTTTCATTAATATTATTTATTTTTCAGATTTGATTTTTATTTCAAATTTGGTAATGAATTTGGATGTACTGTTGAGGCAAATGTTGTTTAGTTTATTCTTTTGCATGACATATTGTTTTTTCAGAATTCTAAGAAATGTTTTTTTTTTTTTTTTTTTTTTTTTTTTTCCGSGTTTGGCCGAACGTCCGAATGCGTTGAGAGGGGGTCCCAAACGTTCGGGCATTTGGGTTCGGGTTTTCGGCCCGTCCCGAACGCCGGCAACCCTGGTTGTATCGTTATTTTACATAACATATATTTTTTTGAGATTTTTCTGAGGACTTTTTATATATATATATTTTTTATGTTCGCGTTCAAAGGGTTTTGGGCGCTTGTTCGCGTTCGCTTTCGGACGCGAACACGGT
>BFEA01000519.1:155902-160902 GCA_003427395.1 Chara braunii | reverse complement strand
AATTCCTCGGCTACCAGAGTGGCCCGGGGCCAGTTGTCCGGCCGGGGCAAAAATAAATAAATAAATAAAATCATAAAATTTATTTTTTAACTTTATTTTTAAATTTAAATTTGGTAAAGAATTTCAATGTGACCCTGAGGCAAAAGTTGTTCAGGACCTCATGTTAGTTTTCTGCATAACGTAGTTATTTTTTAGAGTTTTTTTTTTTTTTCTTTTTTTTGCTAGGACCTTCCCTGAGCCTTGCACGGTCGGGGCGTCCAGGAAAATAGGGTGACCCAGGCTGCGCGGCTGGAAGCGTAGGTTAATTCAATTTCAATTAGAAGATATTTGTAATAGAATGAAAGTTCAATCTGGTCATTTCATAAACTCGTTCAGACTTCCATTCCATCTTCAACAAATAGATGTAGTTGGAAGGCAAATATCATTTTTAGACGGTAACTTATCAAATACAACTAGAAATTTTAGATTTGGACGAACATTCGGATGTTAATTTTTAAATATGAAGGATTTGTTTCTAATGGAATATATTGTCCACTCTTATTTCTTGTGGGAATTTTTTTGTTGGTAATCCCTTAGGGTTGCGTTGCACTGGGTAATTTGAAATAGTCATCCACTGCCAAAATTTAGGCACCTTGATACAGATACTGGACAACACAATATTGTAGCCCTTAAGGTTGCGAACAAAAGGGATATGGCGGCCTTGCGGCAGGTTCAGTCCCGCAATTTGCAAGAGGAAATTTAGGCGATTTTTTTTTTTTTAAACCACTAGTACCTTTTAGCCTGTTTTTGCGAAGCCTGGACTTCACTACACTCCAAGTTTTAGCAAGCCAGGGTTCCGCTCCATTTTTCTCCTAGTACTCTCACGAAACGAAAAAAAACAAAACAAAAAGTTACGAACGTGAAGCTCACAAAAGAAGGAAAAAAAGAAAATAAAGTTTTGACTATGATAGCAGTTGTGTACATTCTTGGAAGGGGTCGTGTGAGTGTGTCCTCAGTGAGGGCATCTCAACCTTGTGGTCAAGGTGTTAGATTCCARAAAAAMAARAAAAAAAAAAAAAAAAAAAAAACGGATTTGACTGTGAAAATGGTTGGATACGTTCCTCTTAGTGTTAGTGTGATCAACGTTACAATCCTATGAGGAAACGGAACTTGAAAAGATCACGGATTCCACTGTCAGATTCCAGAAAAAAAAAAAAAAAAAATAGAAACAAGGATTTGAATGTGAAAATGGTTGGATATATTCTTTTTTAAGTATCAATGTGATGAGCGTTACAATCTTCTAAGGAAACACAACTTGGGCAAATCATGGATTACGCCCTGCCTCATTGGCAAGGGACTAAGGGCGTCGTTAGACGCTCCTTGGAACATCCTCGGGCACCGAGGATGATTCCTCGGAAAAGTATAGGATTTTTGTCGTTTTCGTTACACTCATCCTCGGAGCATCGGTTTCAGGACTCGTCCTCGGAGCAATGTCAGAAAAAAAAAAGGAAAAAAAAAAAAGAAAAATGTTGTGCTTCAGGCTTTCGGCCAATATGGTGCTGCCACGATCAGAATTTTCGATTGTACCGTCTCTCTACGTGCATGCCCTCTCCTTTCCGTAAAACACGGATCCTCGGGCCCCAAAGGACCTTGCGAGGTCCTTTGGAGTCGAGGACGATTTGGCTGGGATATCCTTGGAGCCCAAGGATTTGTCCTCGGAGTGTTTTAACATTTCCGTTTCCGATTTCATCTCCGAGGACAGGTAGAACGAAGACGAAATCCTTGGAATCACGTCCCCGAGGAGTGTCTAACGATGCCATAATAACAAAAACAACAGAAAGAAGAAGAGAAAAAAACAAACAATATTCAAAATGTGATCGTGTTTGCAGTAAGATGCATTCTGTATACAAAGACTGGGAGCACAACCTCCTAGACTATCTTGCCTGACATCATTGAGGTACATAACACATTTTTTTTCCCCCTTTCCCTTTCATATGCATACGAAAGAAAACTAACATTTATGGGATTTGTCGACTCTGGGTCCCACCCCGATTTCTTTGGGAACTGGCAAAAACTCGTAATTTCCAAACACTAGCAGGGGTACTAGTGGTTTAATGGGAATTTGCACAAAACTATAAGATTTTGATAATCCATAAATTAGTTTATAGTCTTTCCAGGAAAATATTAGAAAAAAAAGAACATATAGACCAGAAAATAATCGCCGTGCCTATTTGGTTCATTTTCTCTTTTTGCCACTCTGCCATGTGTGGACCAAGAGTCAGCGATTTTTCATGCTCTCAGGAATGCGTGAAAAAATATAAAAGTTGGATTGCTCGTAGATTTAAGTATGATCTTTCTAAGAGATATATTCAATATTTTTACTGATATCATTTGAACCGTGAAAGTGATCGCGACCGGAATTTGATTTTTGTTCCATTTTTTCTATTCAACCTCTTGTTGTATCTCTCTCTCTTTCCTTGGTAGGCCCCCCCCCTCCCAACCCCTCCTCTCTCTCTCTCTGAGCTCTCTTGCTCACTCTCACTTAGCTTTATTGCTTTTGCTTATTAGGTCAGGCTTTGTATTTGCAACGCTAAGGCTGCATTATGGTGGGTTTGAGCATATATGTTTGCAACACTAAGGTTGCAACCAAAGGTAGCATATCAATCTTCCCCATGCCCCTTCTCTCTCTCTCTCTCTCTCTCTCTCCTTTTTTTTCTTTCTCTCTCTCTTCTTTGTCTCTCTCTCTCTCTCTCTCTCTAACACACATACACACACACACACACACACACACACACACACACACACACATACACACACACACACACACACACACACAAAGAAAAACGAAGAAACATAATCCCCGAGGGTTGCGTTTCCCGCGTCCACACGGTAGACAATTGTCAAGAGAGTAGAGTTGGGTTGTACCCACTGTGATCTAGGGTGCCTGAGAGATGGCAGTACCTAAAAATATTCAAGGGTGCAAGATGGGAAACCTCGTTATGGTTATTAGTAGGTCTCACAGACTTGATACTTGGGTCACTTTTTCTTTGGTTCGAGTTTGCATTCCCTGGTGGATGGATCTCCTCTTCTGGATTATTTTAGATTTCTTGCTCTGGTTCAAACTTCGAACTTTATAGTTTGGTTCAATTTTTTTTGGTAACAGTTGCATTGTGAGTATTATAATCTGGGTGGGTGAATCGTTATCCCTGGTCGTTTGCAAATACGAGATTCAACCTCCTCTTTAAAACCATGATTGAACTTAGATTTTTTTTCTCCGATAGGTTAGTTGTATTGTCCACTTAGGCATTTAAAATCACATTCCGTTTTTTAGCTCTGGTGCTTCGCATTCTTTTAGGGAAAGTATTTAAAAAGAGATTGTTTGGGTTCGACATTAGAACAACGGAAAGTTAACCTTTAAACCACTAGTTCCTTTCCAATATATCGGCGGTGGTCGTGAATTTGCCTTGCGCACGAGAGACAAATGAAATAACACGGACGTATCTGGCCAGCGCTGCCAGTTATTTCGCAGCGGGCGTGATCTTCCGTGTTAACTGTCACATCAATTTTTTAAAGCAGGGAAAGATACTGGTGGTTTGATTACATATTCCTCGAGGAAGGTCGCAAACATTATGTTGATCCAAGGTAGGTATTACTCCCTGTACCTTCATAGATGGTAGATTTTTATCTTTGTTCCTGGTTATGCATTTACTAGTCAATTTTTCTTGTGGTTTTGGTTTACATTTCCTTGCGCAAGGATGACATTGGACCCCGTTTCCAACAAAGCCTAAAATGTTTTTTATTTTGGGGGAAACTGATCCTAAGTCATATTTTTAGTTTGACATAGGCAAAAAAAAACAAAGTAGTGTCAATATCATTGTTTGAGTTTTAAAATGTGCAAGTTTAGCACGAGGTTGAAACTGCAACCGTTTTTTTGAAGTGGCGCGGATGCAGATTTAGCGACGATTTTTTTTGCCCTGTTTTGATAACTGTTATAGTTGCCTATTAGAAACGTTGAGTGTAAAGCAGGTGTTGTTCCCCCCTTTTGGTTTTTGCCCCACTATTTTTTCTCAGGTTAAAATGTAGAGGAGTTCCCCAACTTTGAGTTGGTAATATAATCTGCAGGCCTTTCAAAAGCAAAAAAATAGTCCACTGTAGTTTGTACTCACAATGGGCCTCGCCGCACTATGCACAACAGGACTTCTCACAAGCATTTCACGTTGTGTGGACGACGCTGCATTGCAGCCTCGCCATCCTAATAATCACGAGCATTCGTGAAGTGTCAGGGCTTTTGTTTTTTTATATTCGCGAGGGTGTTCTGTCCCCCCCCCACTACTACTACTACTACTACTACTACTACGATCATCATTCCAACTGCTACTACTACCAATGCTGCTACTATTACTACTGCTACTACCACTACTACTACCACTGCTACTACTATTGCTACTAGCCTACTACCACTGATGCTACTACGACTGCTACTACTACCACCACCACTACTACAGTGACTACTACTGTTACTACTACTACTACTACTACTACTACGACTAGTACTACTCCTGCAACTGCTCCTGCTGCTCCTGCTGCTATTGCTGCTACTGCTATTGCTGTTGTTACTGATGCTACTAATGCTATTAATGCTACTACCGCTACCGCTACTGTTACTGCTACTGCTACTGCTACTGCTGAAGCTATTGCTGCTGCTACTGTTACTGCTACTGCTACATGTACTGCTGCTACACTAACTGCTACTGCTGCTGCTACTGCTCATACTACTACTATTAGTACTCCTACTGCTACTGCTATTGCGACTACTACAACGACTACTACTACTACTACTACTACTACTACTACCACCACCACCACTACTACTACCACCACTATGACCATTACTACTACTACTACAACTACTACTACTACTACTACTACTGTTGTACTACTACTACTACACTCACAATTTCCGAAGGTGCTTTGGTGAGCCCGATCGGATTTGTGCGAATTCGAGAGTGTGCTCATATCCG
>BFEA01000519.1:115135-142421 GCA_003427395.1 Chara braunii | reverse complement strand
GTGTGTTCGCGCGCGCGCGAGAGAGAGAGAGCACCTCCCCCCTCCCCCCCTCTCTCTCTCTCTTATGCGCGTGCTTAGACCCATTGCTTTGGCTACCTTAGGGTCTCGCTCTTCGAATTTGGAGAGTTCGGCATCGCTCCACTTACTCTCCACTATACACGTGAGGAATCTCGGATAGTTGTTAGATATCGGTCGTAGATTGCACTCTCCATCGATGTATAGTTCTCGGCCTTCAAAAGTCGTTACTCGGATACTCCTCGAAGGAAACCTCGGACCCGCCGCGTTTTTGGATGGTGAACCTCGAGTCCGGACCGACAAATCTAATCGCTCCGAGTCGTCGTCTTTCACTAGTCGCATGTGCCCATTAAAGTCCGCTATAACCCACATTTTGGAGTCGAATTGGAGGGTTGTATACCGCTCCACTACTGTCCGCTATACAACCACATTTTGGAGACGAATTGAAGAGTAGTATACCGGATAGTAAGTGGAGGTACGACACAGACTCTAGGTTTTTTTTCACTCCGACAGCTATACATTTTTTTTTTATTATTTTTTTTTTTAAACGCCCCTTCCAGTTTTAATGGTGTTGGTAAGAGCAAACACCACTAGCACCTGAGGAGAGGAGCACCTGCTGGAAAATGGGCAAGCGTCCCATATACAGATTGAATTTTGAGTATGAAAGGAGAAAAGGTTGTGTAAGACTCCTGCTAGCATTGATGACTTTAGAATCCAGAGGATTGACTGAGCAGTCCAGCGTCCCATCATACATCAAGCAGGCCTGTCAGCATTGATTACCTATGCAGGGGATTTACTGAGCAGGTGGCACGTCACGCTGTTTTGTACATAAAATATGTGATGCACTTCGCTCGGAGACAACATTGCAGAGACATCTCTTCAGCCCAGGTTCGACCGCCGGATTAAGAACCTCTTTCTTTCCCACACTCCTTATCACTGCGAGGATGTTCGTAGACTTGCAGGGGCCAAAAACTGTTGCAGAAACCTTGGCTGCCCCAGGGGCCACCGGGGGGCGATTCCTAGCCGATGGGCGCGGGATACCTCAAGTGAGGGTCTCGACTAGAGAAAGCGGGTGAGGGGGGAAGGGATCCTGTAAATCAGAAGGGGGTCTCATAAGGAAGGAGTGGTCAAAATGAGGCCAATCATTTAAAACGAGGCAGTAATCTTTGGAGGGGCCCTGTGCCGCTCTGGACAGCTGGTCCCCTCTTAGTTGGTCCCCTCCCCACTGTACCCTGGCCACCCAGCCCCCTCGGTCCCCCCCAAGCAAGTCTGTGCAAAAGACAGTGAGAACCCTCTTGATATCTTGGTCCATTTGAAAAGAATCCAGCTGGTGTTTTAGTTCATGCCATCTATGTACCAATTCCAGCTGAACCTGTTCATTAATTTCTCCTATGAGCTCCCAATCCCTCGTCCTAACGCTTTCCAGGTTGAGAAGGCAGCGACGCAGCGTTGCCACCACCAGTTTTCTGTGTGGGAAGATGCCATAGCCATTATCGGGCAGTCTCCAATCATGATTGCTCGCCAGGACCATGGCCAAGGTGTATCCGGTATCATCTTACGCCCACCTGGTCCCACCAGCGCCACGTCAGTACTACCACCGGGCAGAACAAGAAAATGTGTTCAATGGTCTCATTCCATTTCCGTGGGGGGAAGGCTGTGAAGCACCTTCGATACCATGGTAGTGTCACCCCTTTCTGTTGCAGGTGGGTGTGGTCAATTAGCCAGGCATTGCAGTGGTGAGCAATCTGCCACTGTAAAGACGTAATTTTAGCCGGTTAGGCTTTGTTTCCTATGAACCATTTTATAGGCATGACAAGGGTCCGGTCCACATTAAGTTGTCTGGCCCATATGTCGTTTATCTGGTCTGAGACTCTCAGTTGCCTCTTTAAATGAAGCATCCTGTACGTGGTCTTGACTGACAAATTTTGGAGATAGATTTTTTTGGAAGACCCAGTCGTTTGTCTGCCTACAGGCGCAGTCGCCGGTCTCCTTAAAGGCTGCCATTGCCATTCCAAAGGATCCAAAGCCAACTCCTGAACACGGGACCGAAGCTGAAGCACGAAAGAGTCATTGCCCTCCCCTAGCAACCGTATATGGAAGACCTCCTCCTTCTCCCGCCATTTGAAAGGGTTGCGGGAACCCCTCAGCAGGTTTGTTGACCCGATCGAATAGTATTCTACTAGTAACACTGAATTCGTGAAAACCTAATAAAACCACAAAACCTAATATTTTTTATAGAATAAAAAAGTAAAAGTCAAACTCTTATTTTTTACACATTAAAGAGTGTTTTTAATTGTTTTCCAAGAAAGGAGGCAAAAAAATAGGCAAAAAGTCTAGTGATTCTCAAAATGTGCAAGAAAACTCTTTCCAATAAAAAAACATGTTATAGGACTATAAGTCGTTTTCAGTAGATTGATAAAAAACATAGCTCAAATAATCAATCTCTAAGGACTGCAAGGCGAACTTGAAAGATGTTAAAAAAAATAGTTTCAGTGAATACTCATTTATAGAACTATAAGTCGTTTTCAACAGTTTGGTAAAAACTAAGTTATGTGAAAACTAATTTATAGAACTATAAATTAATATAATCTATTTAAAAATATTATAAAATCCTTGTCAAAAAATATATGTTATGTAAAAGAAGAATTCAAACAACTTTTGCCTTGGGGACATCCTTAAATTTTTAGCCAACCACAATTTAAAATAAAAAAACGGAAAAATATTTTTATAAAAAAATTATAAAAAATATAAAAAAATAATGTATTCGTCCATGTATGAGAGAACAAATCCAAGAGAATGTATTCGTGAATAGGAGAATATATGTGCATGTTTGGGAAACCCCCGAATAGGTTCATCGTGCTACATACCTTATAGAAATATAAATTTGATTTTTTTAAATAAACAAAAAATTGGGATATTTCGATTCTTGAACAAACGGTGCTTTGCAAGGTAGTGATTTTTTGTAAAAAGACTTGCTTTTCTCCTCATCACTTCCAGTGGTCTTAAAAAATTACTTTTTTATTCATTTTTTGCGGTGAATTTACTTCACATAGAATGTTGTTTATGTAGGAGGCCTGAAAAATGTATTATCAGAATCTTTAAAAAATTTCATGCAAACCTAACAATTTTTTTTGTTAGGTTTTCATGAATTCTATGTTTAGTACGTCTGCGGGTCGAAGTTGGTGGATCCTGCAAATCCTGTGCAGCTCCCCTGAGCGAGGCTCGTAGGCCGATCCAATCGTCATCCTGGAGGGTGGGTTCACGCCTCGGTATTCTGTACCAGGCGAGTGGGATTGCATTAGTGATCATGTCTAGGTGTCTCTCTATGTGGTGACAACACCGGAGGTCGTTTCATAGTTCTGTTGCCTACATCCAGTCTTTCCTCTCTTGATCCTATAACTGTCCCACCCGCATAATCCCATGTCGCACCCATCCCTTCCACGGTGCCGCTTAACTGCTGAGCACTTACCCTGAGTGCGGCATCATCCACTAGTTTCCGAATAGTGGTTGTCGGGCCACCTCCTCCCATCATTCGAGTGCTTGCCTTTAAGGGAGGGGGAGTCGTCGCCAACATTTTAGCAATGACGGTCAAAACGGCTCCACCGGCCGACCCGGATTTTTCCGAGGGATCGACCAGTACCTATCCTCTGGCCAGCAGGTGAACTCCACTGGGGGCCGGTGGGGCCAAATGGGAAATGTGTTATAGGGCCAAAGTTTGCAAGGGGCAGTGGGCAACAAAAACCAGTTTCTTGATCCACTGGAGGCGAAGGGTCCGCACCTCCGTTTGGGGATCCATAATACCCACCGCCCGCCCCCTCTTTGGCTGGATCACCGAGTCTCATGCTATCAGGTTGCGCACGTTTGCCCGCTCATCGTCCCCTCGCTATAGAAGGCTGCCACTTTGGCCCTCAGAGTTTGATAGGCAGTCTTACTTGGTGGCCAAAGTACCCATTTGTACCATAATGTAGCGAAGACAACATTGTTAATAGCTAGTGTGCGTCCAAAAAGTGAGGTGTGCTCCATCTTATGTGGGGGTTGTGGGGGGGTCTCCCCCCTGGATGGTCAATCCACCATCCCTGGGTTTAAATTTACTCCCCCAATTCACAACCATATCCAGGACATCTGCGAAGCGTTCCATCAACCGCCTCACCTCTTCCATATTCCCTTGCGTGGTGTCGACCACAATGGTTAGGTCGTCCACAAACAGTGAGCATACTGGTATAACATCCTCCGGGATCCGAAAAATGCTTATCCTGGTCAGGTCCTTATTTGCTCGCAGGTTAGCGGTGTCGGAGAGCGCGATGTCCCGGCCCTCCTCCGTGTACCAAGTCCATACTTGGTACCACCGTTAGCTCCAACGCTGTGGTCTGTAGCGGTTCCCGAACCACTAAGATCCTTAGTACCCAGACCATACCTTGACGTGGACCGGCCCTGTTGGTACCTGCTTCTGCAAAAAGGTGCGCCRCAGGGCTTTCCATTGGTCCACGTAGGCTCGGAGCCCTGCTGTACAGCAGAGCACAACCGGCCTGTGGCCGTGGTAGCCGCCGGGCTCGCCCTGGGACGCGGAGGTGGAAAGACCGGCGCTGTTTTTCTACTGCGTGTCGATTGCGCCCTGGTCAAGTTATGGGTCGGGTACGTAGGCCCGCTGTGACAGTCGAATAGAAGAGGGGCAAAAAAGGGGAAAAGAAAAAGAAAAAGCAGGGACTTTGGGTTAGAGTCGATCTAGTGACTTCTGATCGACGCTGCGTTGTGATTTTATTCATGTCCTACTTTTATTTATTCCATTAATTTTAATTATTATTATTTTTTTTATTTTAAGACTCGGGTTCACTTTCGGTCCCCGTCACTTCGTAGGGAGGCCAACGGTCCGGGCTTCGAGTTCGGGCGGTAGTATTGCGGCCTAGGCAGGCCCAACCCTTCGTATATCACCTGTATTGGGTCTGCGCGTCTAAGCTCCGCTCAGTAGGACCCCAGTAGCAGTGGGGTCTGAAAAAGGGAAGTGTGAAAAAGAAAGAAAGGGATAAGGATGAAACTCGAGTTTTAGACTTGTACGTGGACTTGTACCGCTATTCAGGCGGAGCTGCAGCGCGGAGGAAATTTGAAGCGCTAACCTTTTCTTTCTACAATTATTATTATTATTATTATTACTTTACCGGTTTTCGGGCTCGACTTTCCTTTCTATTTTCGGTTACTTCATGGGGGAAACAACGATTCGGATTTCGGGCTCTGTGGCCCATGGCCTAAGTTGGCCGACCCCAAGTGTCCTATGAATGAGCTGCGATTGAGAGCCACGTGGTGGTGCCCCAAAAGAGGGGCCAACCCGCGGCCGCATCGGTAGGAGGCTTATCACCCCCTCATGGAGGGTCATAAGCCCCCTCCTTGCCATCGGACATGAGTACCCATCGGGTATAGGCCAACGCGAGCGTTTTGAAGGAAGGAAAATGCTTGTCAGTATCCCGTTATGGGAATTCAGTTTTTGGGCCGTGGTCACATCGTGATAATTAGTGACTTGACAGTAGCATAGTGATTTCGAACCGTACCTTGACTGTTGAGTTTTCATTTTCTGAATTATTTAGTTTTATTTTGCTTTATATTTTGGAGTATTAAAACTACTAATGTGAGGGAAATTCGGAAAAAGGCATAAGCTGAACTCTTCTTTTAGAGTGCGGGTTCATAGCGAGGGACGAGCCTATAAAGAGGTGAGGCAAACGAGTCTTTGGCAGGGACGCCTTTCTTGCTGTGCTGACGCTGTTGGTCTCAGAAAACGGTGGATAGTCTGTGTGCACGAGTGTTGAGTCTTGAGCTGTGTCTAACTGGTTAGCGACTATGTTACGCAGCAATGGCCTTTTTGGCTATAGGCCAAGGCACTTGAGGTTTTACTGGACCTGGGCGCCTATGCGTGAAGAGGAAGTTACGGTGGATGTCTGTCTGAGGTGCAGCAAGAGTGAAGGGCAGGCTAGACTGAGAATCAATGTCTACAGGGGGAAGGAGCAAGAGATGAGGGAAGATGCAAAAATACAGGGTGTGGTCACCGAGGCTCGTAGCAGGGCTGAACGAAGATGCCGACGAGATGGGGTGACCGTGGCGTTGCGAGTTACCGTTACTTACCATGAGGAGGAGACCTCCACGGGCACAACAGAGAGGGAGCAACAAGAACTGGACCGGGACTCAGAGGTGGAGCCTGAAGCTAGCAAGGACCTGACCGAGTCCTGGTACGGGCTAGAGCAGTGGAGGAGAGAGCACCCGCCAGCTGAGTCGGTAGAGGACGGACCCGAGGCCAGTTCGGCCCGGGACAGAGCAAGGCCAGCATAGGCTGGACCATCGAGCGCGGAGGCGAGTAATAGGCGTGATTGAACCTGAGAGAGGAGAGAGAGATACGTGGCACGGCCTGGAGGGACATTGTGTGTGGGCGGTCAATGAAAAGAGAGGAGAGTGTGAGCGGAAACGGGACGAGCTTGTGGAGCGCGACTGACGTCAATGGTTCCGTGCAAGCTCGCACGACGTCGCACTTAGACCCCATGGGACTGAGAAGAGAACGACACGTGGCGTTCTGAGAGAGGGTGAGAAGAGGTCAACAAAAGGAGGAGATTGGGCGAACGAACCAGGCGCAAGTTTGCGGTGTGCAATTGACGTCAACCATTGTTCCCACACTTATGAGACGTTTTCGTGCCTACTGTAGCGACAAAAAGGCAAGGGGAGAGATCCCGCCAGAATGGGAGAGCGGTGGCCAGCAAGAGAGAGAATGGTACGCGCTAGCTGAGCATGGGCATACCCGTAGTATTAGTGGCTAGCTGCACCTCCTCTCCTGCGACGGATACCCGCTTCTGACGGGTGACAAAGGATCTTGGCTAGTCGCGGAGAACCGAGTCGAAGCACGCATCGGATAAGTCAATGCTAGAAGTGGCTGCTGACTTCTCTCTCGCGCGTTGCTCTTTGCGGACGTACTTGCGTGTTTGAAGAGGAAAACCTGTTTGAGAGTTTAGGCCGCCACTTGTGAGTGGGGACTAGGCTGCAGGAAGGGAGCGTGCTAGATGGCGAGGGGGAGAGACCATGAGTGAGAAAGAAGACCAATTGATGACAACTACTGCTTGTACGATCGGAACTGAGGAGTACAATAGGCCGTGGACGACGTGTGTGCGCGAGAGGGCAGCAATAATGTGTGCAACTCTAGCTGTTGACGTCACCAAGTTGTTATGACGAGAGATGAGCGGTGCACTCTCTTCGAGGGTCAGTTCTTGAACCGACTTAGTCTATATAGCACTTTCTGGTCCTGCTCGAAAGGAGACGAACGAATGTCGATAGAGATGCTCCTCATTGTTGTTGCTGACGTGTCTTCCGGAAGAGGCCAAATAAGTGAGGTCAACGTGGATGAAACTTTTGCGTGCGGGCTCGAGAAGCTCAAGTGCAGAGTTGTGGGTTCTCGGTTGGAGCGTACTAATCAGCATCCTCTATGGGATTTTTAAACCAAGCCCCGCCGATTGTGAGCTAACGAAGGCGGGCGATTACATGCTCTTTATCTGGCTAGCGTGGGATCAGCGTTGCGTTCTACCCTCTTATTAGATGGTAATTGAGATTGCAAGACTGATAGAGGTTTCTCCCTTAGTCGGTGTTATCCGTGCTCGTTAAGTGCATTCCTTCCAGCGAGACACTCGACCTCGATCAACTGAGTTCCTCAGGGCACGAGAGGACTACTTTCCAAGAAGGGGGCAGCTGAGGTATTGTTTGTTGGTTTAATAGATAATGGTTCCGAGAGAGACTGCCCAAAGAGAGTGTCAAGATCGAAGAAATACTCCTGGTGTGGGCGAATGATGGAGAAAACGAGTCGCTTTATTAGTATTTGAACTGAGAATCCACGAGGTTACGGTAATTGGTAGAAACTCTGAGTTCGTCTATCAAACTTCCCTTTTCTTTGTCGTCAGACACTCAAGTAATACTCTAAAACAGTGGCGTGCATGCTCGTACGAACAAGCGACTATGTGGGTGTACATGTGTTCTACATGACCAAGCGAGAGTTTGATCATAGAAGCTTGGGAATGCCCTCACGATTAGCAAACGTGTGACTGCTTGTCTAGTGTTCACTTTAGAGGATGGATGAGTTGTGTCGTTAATCAAGCATGCAATTTCATAAGTAAGCAATGACTACGTGGCTAAGTAATTGTTTTTAATTCGAAAAGCCCCAAAGGGTCAACTGGGTCAGCAGAAGATCTCGGGGATCTAATGAACGAATCGGTCAGTGTGATTATTAGTCTTACTCTCACCCTTTCTGACTAGAGAGGTTGAGTAATGAAATGTCGAGGGAGGAAAAAACAATTAAAAAGGGTGGCCTACTTGATTGCTAAATTCCTTCTTGATGGGGACTGACATTATCATCCCCCAGTTAGCTTAGCTGTTAAATCTGGCCCCATTCTGCTAGATTGAGAAGGAAGTGAATGATGACGTGGACGCCTTGAGGGGACTTCCTACTGCTGATTGCCCCCCCCAATGGCCTCTCAGGCTGAACGTCTAAACGAACGATTGCCATCTACCATGCCAAAAGGGGTCAGTTATTAGCAAAGTTCTGCGCTGAGTCCTGATGAGGACTAGTATAAACAACATTTTATCTCTTGCTTGAGGTAGAGTAGTTGTGAAAAGGCATTCGGTGCCCAAGTTTGGGCAAATAAACGACGTCATATCACGGTAAGAAACTAGACAGTAACTGGCATCACCCTGACTAAAAATGCTCAGCAGGGGACGGGCTGTTTAGGCAAAACTGAGGTCTTGCCTGGAAGCTGTGTTTAACCAGTGTTCGATTACCACTTTGTCGCTCGGTCCCTTCAGAAACCTCTGTCCGGTTTGAACTGAGATCTGTCGTTGGCAGAAGGTTCATGACCGAATCAGCATGTTGCATGGTAAGAACATTATATAATTATTCCCAATGTAATGGGTCTTTACAGGGAGACAAGGACTGGAAAAACACAGAGGGTAACGTGTACGCTGTACGTGAGTAAAGCAAAAGGGTGGGAAGAAAATTACCTCACCCACGGTACCATTCTTCATCCTAGATCTATGATGAGAAAAATGCACCGGAAATAGTAAGGGAACAGGAGACGATTGAGTACAATCGTTTTTACATTTACGGGCCTGATGGCGAACTGCACAACGTTTTTTTTTATCATTGGGCCTTTTGAACATGCCAGAGAGTCTTTTTTGTTGACAACGAGCGATCTCTGTCTTTGGTCCTAAAGAGAGAACAAGTGAACATCAGACAAGGTCAGATTTAAAGGGGGTAAACCAGATCAAAAGTCGTCTACAACCTGCCACGAAGTACTCCATGGAAATTCAAACAGTAAATGAATTAACAAGCGTCTTCCAGATCCCTAGAAATACACTCAAGATGAGTAATCAACAACAGGACAGCAAGCTACACTGATCATAGAGACCCTGATATACAGCAGATACTCAAGAGCTAACTCTCCTCTTGGCCACCGCTGAGTTGTTGATTGCTGAGCCATTGCAGCCCTGGAGGGAAGTGGGCTAATCTTAACTTATTTCACTCTCTTCCGCTAACAGCAAGGTACCACTGGTGGATCATCCCGAAGCTTACAGTGAGCATCTTTTAAAATCTCACTGTGATCCCCCTTTGCGATTCTCATCTGCTAGTTTCCAGTCTAAAATTAACTCGACAAGATTCAGCGGAAGAATGGGGGATAAGAACACAGTCAGGGTGACTTGTTCGCCGCACTAAAGCACTGCATAGGGTTGGAGAGAGAGGACGATAGAGGGACATAACCAACAGACAATCACTATGATGAAACACGCTCTGACGCTTGTGAGGAACCACACTAAAATTGAATATACATATTTTCCGCATGACACGGACGACAGACTTTGAGCCACTATACCTTCATTGGGCTTCGTTGAGGAGGCTAGAAGAGTCGTTTGTGGCTACCGGTGAGGTGAACATACCATTTATTTCTTGAGTAAATGAGAATGCACCAAGTAAAACAAGAATAGACAAGGGGAGGAACTCAGACAGAATTGAGATCGGTCCAACAGCAGATTACGAAGACACGGGCAACAACAAGCATTACAGCACGGTGATAATCAGCAAGATTGGCAATCCAGAAATAACCAAAACAACTAACGATCGGAAAGACGATTAGCAATCAGTAGCATTCAGACTGCGATCAGTAGCAGTCAAGTAGCGAGAAAACAGTGACTAGACAACTACCAAACACCGTCCAGGCGGCTTTCAAGCTACTTTATATCTGTGCTTATCTATTTAGAACTTGGGGCTCACTGCTAAGTGATCAGAGTGAAAAAAGGAAAACATGAAGGACGGTGAGATCCTCGTGGTGAAAAGCACATTAATCAAAGAGAAGAAAGAGGGATGGGAAGAAGAAGCATGTAGAGATATGGAATCCCAAAGGCAAATGGAGAGAGAGCATGCGGTCGGAATAGCGGGTGAGAAGAAGTACATCGAATACGTAACCTATTTCTATGGGCTTGACAACAAACAGCACAGTACCAGTTCCATGCTAGAGTCAGTGGAGCAGGCAAAAACTAAACTTGAAGAGACATAGAGTGTCGGAGGCTTCGCCCTGAATCCATTACTCACATCTCAGCAGATCAAAGCTCTTTAATAATTTGTTTTCTCCTTGCCAACGCTTCTCCGCTACATGATCAACTCTCAGGAACCTCTCGGCTCAGACGATACTCAGACGATACTTAGACGATACTCAGACAATACTCAGACAATACTCAGACAGTGCTCAAAACAACAGTCAGAGCAGTATTTGGTACTCAAGGCAGTGCTCAGAAAAGAATTCAGGGTTGCATTCGGAGCACAGGACAATACTCAAAGTAATACTCAGAGCAGTATTGAGTACTCAAGGCATCATTCAGACACATCATCCAAACACATCTTGACTCAGCATTCAGACATTGTACTCAAACAACATTCAGATTAACCTTCAGAGCGACACCAAGAACAACATTCAAATCAACATTCAATCAGTAATTCTCCGCAGTCAATCTACCTTCAGACACAACATTCAGACATAGCATTCTGACACAGACGGAAACGACAATTCGCCGGTTGAATTCGAAAACTGCATTCCGGGAAACAGCTTCTAGAACGATATTCGAGAGACATTCAAGCGGCAGACGCCCTTTAATCAAGTGGTCCTTTCCCTCCATCTGGAGGTGGCTATCTATCCAAACATATGAGAGAGATCAATCCCATCACAGTGGACCAGTCGGTCCTTGACAACCTTAACATGATTGCTGCTAGAGAGAGCTTCCTTTACAAGTATGTCAGAATTTATGGGTTCAAGCGTGAAGACCTGTCTATCTTCATCGTTTTCACTGAGTTCGCTGAAGGTACAGTCAGCGACCTACGGATCTTCCTGAAAAAAGGGAACGAGACACATCCTCATTTTGATGCAGTGTGGGCCGCATCAGCCGGGTATGTGCAGTGGAAAGCTGAGAGACTCGAGGGTAATACAAAGCTGGTCTATAACTTTGGTCCTAAGATTTTCACGGATTATCCCAAACCTCATGTCCCTTACTACCTTACTGACGACTCTTATTGGGGTGGATTGGTGGACTTGGCCAAGAGGTACATATCGCCGACAGTGATCGACTATGAGGCAATGACCGAGCCCTCTCAGTTTCCGCATCTCAGGAGCGGCGTTTTCTCTCAGCCATATCTCCCTACACTATGGGAGAAATTTTGTGCCATGCTTGACTTTCATATTATGGGACTTGGCTGGAAATGTTTGGAACTAGTAGGCTTCAGGTGGCTATACATTCAGAAGCCACAACCTCACAAAGCACGGAGACATGGCAAGAAGCCCAGACGACGGACAACAAAGTGAAAAATAGTGAAGTTCAGAGGGATGAGTGAGGGCTCTTGATTGGTGTTGGTCATGCTCTCTTCCATATGTACTCTCTGAGACTATTATGAGTTCTCATTCTTCCCTAATTCATTTGATCCTGTCATTACTCGAGTCAGTCAGTCTTGCTATTTGCATTGTTCTTGCCTGATGATTGTTTTATGGATGATTCTGTCACAGTTCTCAAAATCAGATTGACAATAATTGATTCATGCATAGCACCCCATAATTTTATGATTATTATTTGCATGATTCTCTGTTGTTCCGAATCAAAATAAAAGATTCCTAAGATCAAGGACCGGCGAAGATCGCAATTGAAGGGTCTCGCTCGAAGTCGGACGCACACAACAGGAAGGGATTTGCGTCATTTAAACTTATTTTATTTATTGCAGCCACATACAAAATCTTGCGTGACAGCCTGTTGGCTTTCCGGTCTCCAGAAGTGGCTTGACTGGAAAAAATACGACAAAAATGACGCCGTTGCCGGGGACATGAAAAAATTTTCGTATCCGAAACGAGTATGGGTCATTATCATCTTTGAGTTTTGATTAGGGCGTGAGAACTGTTGACAATATTATGAGCTTCATATTAATTTTATTATTCTCATTGAGTTTCGATTCTCTTGAGAATCACAGCTGCCAACAGTGTCTTATTCTTTCCTTGTGTGAGGTACCACACTGGACCGGAGAAAGGAGATTGATATTATTGACCGGAGAGAATCAAACTTGAATTCAGGTATGCCTCATGAAACTATGATGTCCTTTGAACACTGAGAAGGGAAATGAAGAATCAATAGTTCGGGGATTTCATCAAGAATGCTAACTTTTGATGCATTGAGAGAGCTCTCGAAAGTAACTATCAAAATAATATTTCCCTATCAGTATGAGCATTGTTGGGTCTACCGTTCAGGCAACTCGGTCATCCGCGTAGTGCTGGCTCGCTTCTTGGAGGAAAATATTTATGATATCCGTCTCTATATCAAGAAGGGAAACCGTGACGATGGTGAGACCTTCAACTGGCTATGGAAAATTGCAATCCAGTCTCTTTATTATCAGAAGGCAAAATTAATTAAGTAGAAGAAGAAAGTGGAATGAGGTGTAATGCTAGTGACATATGAGACTGTTCCGATCCCTCCTATACCTAACAGTTATTGTGATGGGACTAACTGATTGCCAATTATCAATATGGTATTGACGAGGGAGAAAAGAAACGGTGGTCATGAGAACTAAGGAGATTTTAACGAAGGAAATCAGACAGAGAAGACTGAAATTTGGAAGAGGTTTAGGTAAAAGTCAAGAGGAAGTAGACTGTCTTCTAAAGTCATTGAACACTCTAAGTAAGAGAGAGGTGTTCTCATATGAGGTTGTCAGATATGAGATGGTCGAGAGCGGATGAGAGCAAGAACGGTTATATGTTCTGACATTCTGTTTTACGGATCTGGATGTGTATGATGTGAGAATCTATATCCCAAAAGAAAGAAGTGTTGATGTTGAGTATGAGAGATGCTAGGGATTTGTTGAAGAAGTCGTACTGAAAGAGAAAGAGAGGCTTGAGGGAGAAAACAAGTGTTTCGCTGGATCTACTCGATTTACTGTCTTTGATGGACTCCCAACTCCTCCCTTACCCGTTATTAATCTATCCAAAGACAATTGGTATGCCATGATAAAGTTTGCATGGAACGTGAAGAGAGCCCAAGAAGAATACTCTCAGTAGCCAGGATAACTACTGTGAGGGGTAAACTTTATGAGGTGATAGGGCATGATAATCCCTTTGTAATTTTGAGGCACGAGATTTGTGGGGAAGGACATATAGTATTCCACATTCAGGTAGTTAAATTCCTGAATTCTGACAGTCCGGATGTGAGGGTTTATTCCTCTAACAGTCTGGAGGACGAAGTTGACTACTTGGAATATATAAAAGGGGCGTATGTTAGTCTTGAGCCAACAAAAGAGTGGATAGAGAAGCTGAAAAGAAAAGTAACTTGGGGAGTGGGAGTAAGAGAATTTGAGAGGCTCCTAGAGTTCTCAATTGCTACGGGGTTTGAAGACAGGAGAGATTGAATGCTTATGTTGGAAGCTATTGGTGAGATTGGTAGAGCAAGGGAGAAAGACTCCACTTTGCTGATAAAATCCCTGCTTCTGAGTACCTTTGAATACAGATTCGAAATCCCTGAGTATGTATAGCCTAAGATCTACCTTTCAGATATTGCTTATGATGATTAGCAATGCCCAGCTTGACTGAACAGCTGACACTAGGCGTTGTGTTGGAAGGTATAATAATTAAGGTAGAAGGGACTCTTCGGATCTCTGACAGGAATCTTTCTACCCTGGAATAACTTGAGTTTTTGCAGCCTTTCTTTGATCGCATGAGAGATTCTGCCTTGAGAATTGTCACTGATCAGATTGAGATAAGCTATCTATTAAAGGTGGTGAAATTGGGAACTACTGGGAGAGTATCATACCACACTTCTTAGGAACTGGTCTCTCTTGCAAAAAGGATCAACAGCAGGCCGTAAACAATGCAATTTGATTATAAGATTATAGACCTGACTCAATATTTTATGATTCGGGGTACTATAAAAGGGTATAATAGAAGATTGAGTAGGGATGATGAAAGAGAATTGATTAAAGATTACATTGGAAGGCTGAGAAAAATTGCATTGCCTTTGATCACGACTCAGTCTATTATTGCTTATACTCTATATGTATAGAACTCTCAAGGGGTAGAGCAGACAAGAGAAGAGAGAAACGAGTCTGTATCCCTTGCTAGAAGAGTGAGAGATTGAAGGGGAGGGAAGAAGAGGACAAAAGTGACAGAAAGAGAGAAGAGAATATCCGGGGAAATCTCTGGTCAAAATGGCAGGACGAGGTAGACCGAGTTATTCTGCAGGAACTAATGAAGAGGCCTTGGTTGGGGTTATACGGGAGCTGGTCGAGAGAGTTGACACTATAAAAGAAGAGTCAGACATTGCAAGAGCAAAGAGGCCAGATGAGAGAATTCCATGTTTCGGAGGGCCTCAAGTGAATGATTTTTTGGATGAGTATGAACTATTTGGGCTCAGTTATGGCTGGAAAGATAAGCAACGGCTTAAACACCTTCTATCTTATTGTGATACTGACTCAAGATTGGAAATCTTCAACGTAGGAGATAAAAAGACTAAGTTGATTCTGAGCAAATATAAGTTTCTACAAGTCAGGAGCCTTCAGAATTACTACTTAGTCTGTCTCGGTCATTGAGGCAGGGGTGCCCTCTAGCCCCGTTGCTTTTTGTGATACATCTGGAGGTGCTGCTAGATAACGTTAGGCAAAATGAACAGATCAAAGGATTGAAACTGCCTAATAACTACCAATGGAAAGGTTGAGCACTGGCTGATGATTTGACAATAACTTGTAAAAATAAAAAAAACTCTCTATTGCATATTCGTAAAATCTTAAATGACTACTTTATATTATCTGAGGCCTCAATAAATTTGAACAAATCAGTTTTTTTTAAGGTTACCTGATCGGACGTCCGGGACCCCCCTGCCCGTCCGGGGTTGTCCGATCGGACAACTGGTCGGACGTCCTCCCCGGGCAGTCTGTCCGAGTCCGAACACAAAAAAAAAAAAAAAAAAAAAAAAAAAAAAAAATCCTCAAAAAAATCTGAAAAAAAAAGTATGTTATACAGAAAAATAAACTGAAGAACTTTTGTCTTGGAATCATATCGAAATTCGCTGCCAATTTTAAAATAAAATATAAAAAAAAATAAAACCCCTTTTTTTTAATACTTTTTTCGTGCTTTTAATTGCTAAAAATGGAGTTGTCCGGGCCCAGACGTCCGGGACCCCCCTGACTGTCCGCCCAGGACGTCCGGCCAGGACGTCCTGCCATCGGACAACCGGTAGCCTAGTTTTTTTTTTTTTTGTGCGCAATTTCAACTTCAAGTGGATTGGGGGATGAGACGTATACCCACAGATGCTTCGGATCGCTATCTAGGGGTGCAGGTATCACTCGCAGACAGTTCAGAGTTACAAGATCAGCTCTTGCTGGAGAGAGTCTGTCAAAGAATTGATAACTATACGAGACACTTGTCAGTACTGGTTCGCGCCCTTGTACTTACCTCTTCGACCTTCTCCATCTTATGGTACCCCCTTCATGTCCACAGGTTGTGACACCGGGCGTACCGACAGATTAGGAAGAGGGCTGCTAATTTTTTGTGGAAACCAGAGGCGACAAAGGAAGAAGGGTATCTTTCCAAAATTGCATGGGAATCGCTGTCATTTCCTAGAGAAGAAGGGGGATTTGGGATATTGGACCCTAAACGGCAAAACATCGCACTTTTGGCAAAATGGTCGATCAAAGTCATTTTGGCAGATGTTAAGCATGCTTGGATTTGGATTGCGGAGTACATCCTTGGAAAAGAACGGAATTTGGGTAGTCTGGAAGATGT
The DNA here is from genome assembly GCA_003427395.1 of Chara braunii. Lineage (NCBI taxonomy): Eukaryota > Viridiplantae > Streptophyta > Charophyceae > Charales > Characeae > Chara > Chara braunii. The sequence goes on along the minus strand of BFEA01000519.1, from coordinate 126,102 downwards.
TTGGGGCTGTATTTTCATAAAATCCTATAGCCAAAAGCGTCCTAAATCCAAATTTTGTAGGGATATTTTATCGGCCTGGTCTAAGGTCTTACCTACCTCTCTGGTTCAACCCGAATCTTTGGAAGAAGTCCTCATGCAACCTATTTTTGAGAATCCCTTGTTGTGCGGTCCGGATGACTCCCCCTTCTCGGCGCATGACTCTCCTGGCTGTTTTGGAAAGGTTTGGGTGGAGAGGGGTATAATCTGCATAAAAGATCTGTGGGATAAAGAGCTTAGAGAATGGAGGTCGGAGGCATCTATCAGAAATGAACTCAAGTACTTGCGCCACGTGGAGGAACACTTGGCAGACATTCAAAACGCACTCCCTCCCAAGTGGAATCAGCTGCTCTATGGTCAAACGACTGACTTCTGCTGGCGTAAAGTGGAAGGGCGCCAACAGATTCAACTACAGACTCAGCAACAGACTCAGCAACTGCACGCACTGCAACAGGACCTGAACATCGGGCAACCTCATCAGCAGCCATGGTACGAATATTGGAATGTACTCCGGTCGGAAGTTGGCGGTGGGTACGAGGTGGAAGTATGGACGGAGACAGCAACCACCTCATATACAAGACTACTAAGCTTCAGGGAAAAGAGACTGGTGGCCTCATTGACAGATACCACTCCGGTACTAATAGATACTGGTGCCAAAAGTGTGGCTTCTGAGGCAAATGCACAGGGAAACGCAGATAATTATCCAAAGGCTAAACTGATAGCAAAGGGGAAACCCCTGCTGGAGATGTCTGTACACCCTGGTGTGGTGGGCTGGATCGATCAGAAGACCAGAAAAGTCATAGGTTTGGGTGGATATTCCACTAAGAGAGGGGTAGACCTGCTGAGACAGAAAAGTAGAAAGCAGCCAACAGATATAATAATGAAAAGTAGAGAAGAACAGTCGTTACCCACCGTAGCAAGTAAAGACCTGCAGAAGCATTGGAAGCAGTTGAAGGTGCTGCCATCCCAGAAACATGCCAGCATTTTAGCTCTACACTCTCTATTAATCACGGTCTCGACAATGTGGTTGCATGCAAGAGGAATGGAGATTTCTACTACATGTACTCGCTGTAACTGGGCGTGGGAATCCACGAACCACCTGTGGTTTGCCTGCCCTCTGTCAAGAAGGGTATGGATCTGATGGGAACAGTGGTGGAAGCAGATCACAAAAGATATTTTTCCATGGAATGAAAGTTGGATTCTGACGGGGATCTTACCAGACTTCCTACCCGCAACAGTTGGGTGGGGGTATGTAGCCCAGGTGATTAGGGGCATCATTTTTTCAGTTATCTAGGCGGATCGTAACGATCAAGTGTTTAGAAACTCACACCTCTCGCAGACAGTCATCACAAACAAAGTAAGGACAGAGATTAGACACACCATTATCGCTGATTGGAAGAGACAAATGAGTACGAAAGCAACGGGTAGATCTGCTGGCTGGTTCTCAAGGACATGGAGCCTGAACTGCCAGATGGTCCTTTTAAAATCGGATGGCACCTTTCAGTTTCCTTCGTGGCTGCTGAAGGAGGGGGAATGATAGGCCTGCTCCCCCACAGGGGTTGGTTAAGGCTTCTCTCGGGCATCAGCATACTGAGTAGTACAGAAAGAATTCTTCTTACTAGAACCGCATTAGGTCCGACTGTAGTTGGATGATGTGTGGTAGTAATCCAAGGAAGGTAATAAGTTTCAGAGGATTTTGGCCCCCCACTTCTTCGGAGTAGGCTACTCTTGAGACTTCGCGTTTGCCTGTGAAGGGTAGTGCCTGCGAATCTCGGTTGTGGGCGAGACATCTCGGCCGTGGCCAATCTGGGGTGTGGCCGAGACATCTCGGCCGTGCCCAGTCTGGGATGTGGCCGAGACATCTCGGTCGTGGCCAGTCTGGGGTGTGGCCGAGACATCTCTGCCATGGCCCAACCATGGGGCTGTTTTTTTTTTTTTTCCAGCCGCGGAGCGGTACAGCGCATTGCGGCACGCAACCGAAAAAAATAAAATAAAAAAAATGAAGAAAGAAAGAAACGGGCCGCGCCGCAGCGCATGACCGGGAAAAAACAACAACAACAACAACAACAACAACGAAGAAAGAAAGAAACAGCCATGTGCCTGACTGAACTGCTAGAAAAAGCCAGCCCCAGTTTCAAACTGCTAAAACGCAGTTTCAAATGCAATTGAAACTCGGACCCTGACTAAACTGCTAAAACGCAGTTTCAAATGCAATTACAAACTGTAACCCTGACTGCGCCGTAGTTTTCTCTTTTTTCAATCTTTTTTTAAACCGAGTTCTAGAATTTCTACCCAATCGTCCAGGTGTGAGGATTGAGCCCTCAAGTAGGGGCCTTGCCATGATGTACATGTTCTGGGCTAAGGCCCCAGCAAGCCTAGTACCCGCCCTAAGTGAAGGCGGGCCAGCAAATCAACAAGAGCCCTCTGTGCCAACATTTCATGAAGTGGGGTCTATACAGGTACAGCACGCCAGTTGGTTGGAGTGCACCGAGTCTCGGATTTCAGCAAATGCTGAAATGCCCAGGGCCTCTGAGTTAGTTAGGCCCTGGGCACTCAAACGTGAGGCCGACAATGCATGCTGGGTAGAGAGGCCGAAAATGCCAAAGGGAAATCGGCCCACTGTCTGAATCTGGCCGCAGGCCTTGATGAAGGAGGCGCAACTGCATTGCCCCGGGGCCCAACTGTATCGAGTTGGCTTCAGCCTCTGGGCCCCGGTCACAGGCTGAAGGGAGGCCGCCCACACGCTGCACTGGCATATAGGCAAGCAGGGCGAGGCAGCGGGTATCTTGGCCAATGCTGGCATATGCGGGCACGCTGCGCAGATGCAAGTGTGCAGCGCTATGCAGAGCAGCGCTGCGCTAAGACAGGGCAGGCCAGCGCTAGGCGGTAGGGCGCTGCCTGCGTGCAGGGCACTGACGGCCATAGCCGGGCCGCATGAGGGTGCAGGGGAGGTGAGGGCGAAGGTGGTACTTCGGAGGTGAAGGGCGCTGTGTGGGTAACAAGGGAGAGTGTGGGGAAGAGGACACGTACCTGGTGATGRTGGAGATCTGCATTGGTGTTGACATCATTACTCGCTGGTAGTCAAGTTGTCTGGTTGTTGTTCATTGYTGTAGTTGTAGRATAGGCTGTAGAGTAGATMGSGCGCCTGGYGCCATTCACAAGAGAGAGCTACATTTGGGTTATGTTGTTGGTGTTGCCCTGGTGGGCATGGACATTGACTCACGATTCTTCTGTATCATTCTCAATGGGATGGTTACTCGGTTCCATGTGCTATCTGCTTTGGCTTTGAATACTTGGACTTCAGTGTGATTTTGCATTCTGGATTTCTGTGCTTCGTCCATACTCATGTTCCTTGCAATTTGGTATCGGAGCTGGTTTGATCGCCACTTACCTTTGGCACGCTGGCGTTATACAGACTTGGTGCGTTGATGATGCTTCTTCGCAGTGGGTACTTGTGACGTCAGGCTACACTTGGTGCACGCCCTGGGTAGAGAGGGGTGCACTGGAAGGCTTTTGACGGCATTATTAGCCGTGGGATACAGCGGAATGTTTGATTGGTGATGAGAGCATGCTGATGTGGCATTGGACTAAGGTGGCACTGCATTGCGTTGTGGGTGGTACCGAGGTCATGACCGGTCATCAAATGCAACAACAGCTCAATTGGTGAGAAATCTGTGGTTGGGGGCAGCTATCTCCAGGTACGTTGTTCCCTTACCTTATCTACTCTCTCAATCTCTTCTTACCGTGAGGAAGTGAGTCCAACTTGAGAGTCCTCTCTTTTGGTGAGGTGTCGTGAGCGCGCTACCTTGAGAGACGACAATCTTCCCGGAAGCATACTGGAAGGAGAAAGGGCGGTGCCTCTGAAGGGCCCTGGTCGAAGCACTTGGGTCACGGTCACCATGCCAACCCACAGGGAGTAGTRCACRCATGCGATGGCTGCTGTCCTGTTTGGCACTTGYTGCGCTGATAGAAGTWSCTCCGGGYGTGCCAGCCCATGACARACRCTCACCAGACCGTYTATAMATATTTCTGGTTGGGAGTTCATTGTGAATCTGGCTGTGATCGTCGTCCTGACTGCGACGTTAAATAATTCTTGAAGAGATGGGGGCGCTCTATAAATCCCTCCTGATCAGCCAGATCACATGGACAGGAAGGCTCGTCGCCGTACGAGGGTAAATAAGAGTGGTTGGGCAGGCTTGCTCGGTGACAACTTGGGCACAGGGGTGGGCCGATTCACACACGAAGACACTGCTCGCTCAAAGATGCTATTCGGTATGTTGAATGGAGGGGAGGGTAGGTTCTAATTGGTGTTCAACTGTATACACAACCATACCCATCAATCATACATCTGCTACATTGTCTTTTTGTACCTTTGATTAGTTGGTTGACGGACTGCTAACCTCACAGACAGAATTAGTGTAGGACTGTAGTATGCTACCATAGCCAGTTCTAACTAATGCTGCTGTAAGTGAACCATTCAGGGTGCATCTAGACTATGTCGACAATCTGTGTGAATGTTGTAGACATGCCACTTGATTCGGTTTAGTAGGATACTCGTCGGACACAACTATTGTTAAAAAATTAGGTGTCGGTCCGATACATGTTGTGGTAGGATTCCACTAGGGGATTCTAGTACAGAAACTACCTGCCTAACTAATGAGTGGATCAGATCTTGCTGATGATAGAGTTCACAATAGGTGACTTACACGTTTGGAAGCATTAAGGGTTCCGCACGTGTTCAGGACCTTGGACGAGGGAGAAGACAGACGGCTTCGTGCCGAATGTAGAGCCCGTGCTCTAGCACCAGGACTACAGGAAGCAAACATAGTAGCAAAAGAGCGGGCAACAACAGCCAGAGCAGCATCAATGGCTAATGGTACCAGCTCTGCTACGTCATCGTCTGCGTCCTCGTCAGGGACTAGTGGGCCTCAGTTGGGAATGCCACTGAGTTCCACGAGTTCCTCGGGCACTTCCGGTTCAACAGGGTCTAGACAGTCTTCTAGTCAAATGGCGGCTCACAGTTCAGCCCGTTGACTCCACATGAGAGGGAGCTCAGAGAGATTCAGCAGGTCGAAAGGCTCCGCCAACAGTTAGAGGAGGATCTGAATAAAGCAACCAATAGAGAAAAAAAGATAAAAAGTATAGCAGCCACACTTGATGCGTTAGAGGCTGACAAGGCTGCGTTAGAGGGATTGGACGAATCGAGTTTGTCTGACACCCTGAAAGTGTTGAGGGACAACATGTTGTTACTACATGCGCACGTAGACAGCATGATGGACTTCATGCAAATCACTTTGGACCAGATCCTGGATGCATTGACAAAGCCAGGATTTCGGTCACCAGCTCAATCGCCGTTGCCATTAACGGCGATGTCAGGCCCCTTTGCCGTACGAGCTGGCACACAGCCAAGTGGCACATCTGCAGCAGCAGCACAAACTGTTGCATCTTCTAGTGGTGATTGTTGCATCACCACAACAACCTGTTCAACCAACTGGACAACCGCAAGGTCAATGGTATCCCAAGACCCCAATGAAACCGCCTCTTGCCTTCTCAAGCGAGAGAAAGGACGAAGAACTCAACACATGGTTGAGGACAGTCCCGGTTTGGTTGAAGGCCAAAAGGACCTTGCTTGAGGATGAAGTGGTAACTGCGGCGTCTTACCTAGAGGGTAAGGCAGCCAAATGGTTAGATGGAGTAATTGTGAAGGCCGGGTACGGGCGACGCATGGCGGATTGGGCTAAGTCCTTGACTTTAGACCAATTCATGGAGATGGTAGAAGCTCGATGGCATAACCCACAGGAGGCTCAAAGGGCCACTGATGCCATTAATAAACTGGACCAACGCAAGTTCAGGTCAGTTAGGGAGCTTACGACTACAGTCGAAAGCATGATCCTCGTCCCAGGCATCAACTACAGTGACTAGTTCCTCTTAACCACGTTTGTTAGATGTCTACCTGAGAACATGAGGAACTTACTAGCCAGTGAGACACGCACTTAGTACCACTCATTTGAGACATTGTCTAGGAAAGCCTTAGACTTAGACGCCAGACTAGGCAATGCTCAACCCACCTCAGGGAATGACTCAAAGAAAAAGAAGAGTCCTCAGGAGTGGAAGAAGAAGGGGGCAAAGTTGATGATGGTTTAGTCTGATGAGACTCAAACTGAGATTGATGAGCTCTCTAACCTGATGGACTACTCAGAGTATGACGGCGAGGAGGTAGCTGAGGGTAGCACCCTTGCCGCGGTAGTAAAGACTAAGGTAGGTGGCCGAGGGAAGGGCCAACCTAGGAGTCAAGGGAAGGCCACCTTTAATCAGACCAAACAGTCTGAGTGGGTAAAGACAGGTCTTGATCAAGACGTGTGGCGTGGCCGCCGAATGCGTGGCGCTTGCATCACGGAGAATACGGACACACGCAGTGGAAGTGTCAGAACGCTAAGGTTACGCAAAAGGTTGCTCCAAAAGTAGGGACAACCTATTCCTTGGCTTCTAGCTCGGGAAACGCGTAGGGCCAGTGGAAGTAGTAGCGGCTTCTACTCAAGATGAAGTGGGATTGATACCCTCCTCACTTCATGACAAGGTCGAAGCTAATGACTCCTTAGTCACCCCGCAGACACAACTAAACCAAACTATGCTCTGTACGTTAGATGTGTCTGAGGCCTTAGAAGACTTAGAAGGCGAGTGGTCAAACAAGGACCCTCGCGAGTCTTGGGTGGCGCTAAGGAAGGGTCCTAGAGGGGAACATTTCGTGATGGGAGTGGATGAAGGAGGCCGCAAATGTGGAGCCTTCATAGACAACGGGTCCACGCGAAATTACATAAGTCACGATTGTTTGGAAAAGCTGCACCTACAGGACCGGGTACGGCACCTTAGTAGACCAGTAGCATCTACTTTGGCCAACAAAGAGCGCATGATTGTCACAGACTACATCAAGGACGTAGTTTGTACCTTCTCCTATGGAGGAGGAGAGCTTAACCATAAGACCTCGTTCTTGGTTAGCGACGACCTGCCATTCGAAATGTTGTTAGGCATGTACTACCTCGAAGTTGCTAAGCCCCAGTTCGGCTGGGATAAGAAGGTGCTTAAGCATAAGTTGCCCGATGGCCGAACTGTCAGATTGACTAAGTTCAAGGCCAGCAGTATTGTAGATACCTATGACTGCTTGTGTGCATCAGCGTTCTATAACTACTACAAGCAAAACGAAGAGGAAGGTATGTACCTCGTTTACGTCTCTCAGAAGGGGGAGGCCGTTAAAACACCCCCCAGAGATAGAACGCGTCGTTGCTAAGTTCCCCGATCTGTTTGAGGAGCCCACAGGAGTTGTTGATAGGGAAGTCGTCCACGCTATAGAAATCATTCCAGGGAGTAAGACCCCAAAGGGGAGGATCTATAGGATGGCCCCTGCCGAGTTAGATGAACTTTGGAAGCAACTCAAGGAACTGACAGAGAAGGGTTGGATTCGGCCTAGTACTTCCCCTTACGGATCACCCATTCTATTCGTACCGAAGGGGGGGACTTTGAGGATGTGCATTGATTAATTATAGAGGCCTCAATGCCATCACTGTGAAAAACGCAGAGCCTCTACCTCGCATAGATGACCTATTGGATAGGGTGCAGGGATGCAAGTACTATACAAAGATAGACTTGAAATCCGGATATCACCAGATCGCAATAAGACCTGAGGACCAACACAAGACAACTTTTCAGACTCGTTATGGTCTGTATGAGTTTGTAGTGATGCCTTTTGGTCTTTGTAATGCGCCGGGTACATTCCAGCACGCTATGAATCGCATCTTCCATGACCATTTAGATAAGTTTGTCGGAGTCTGTCTAGACGAGATTCTGATCTTTAGTAAGTCTGCCGAGGAGCACGCACAGCATGTTGAGACAGTACTCTCACTCCTACGACAACACAAGTATAAGGTCAACTTAGAGAAGTGCGAGTTTGGCCGCACTAAGATACTATACTTGGGTCATGAAGTATCCGCGGAAGGGATTAGGCCGGAAGATGCGAAGGTGGCTAGTATTCGAGACTGGCCACGACCTCAGACAGTCACTGAGGTCAGATCAGTCTTAGGAATGTGCGGCTACTTTAGGAACTTCGTCAAAAACGATTCTACAGTCGCCTCTCCTTTGACTGATCTAACTCGACTTGACACACCGTGGGATTGGAGTGATGAGTGCGAGGGTGTTTTCAAGAGATTGAAGCATGCACTCATGAATCATGAAGTTCTCATGGTTCACGATCCGCAAAAGCCATTCATAGTGACYACTGACGCAAGCCAATACGGCATTGGCGCAGTGCTGGCTCAGCAGGATGGGAAAAAGTTGAGACCGATTGAGTACATGAGTAAGAAGATGCCATCGAAGAAGTTGGCTAAGTCCACCTACGAAAGGGAACTCTATGCTCTCTACAAGGCACTTGTCCATTGGAGACACTTCCTTCTAGGAAGGTTCTTCTATCTGAGGACTGATCATCAGACCCTCAAATGGATCAAGACTCAACCSGCTCTTTCTGATRCACTCAAGCGATGGATTGAGGTCATARACCAATATGACTTCAAGCTTGAGTACCTGAAGGGAGAGTATAACAAGGTTGCAGACGCGCTATCCCGTAGAGCAGACTACCTAGGTGCGCTAGTTTATGAATTTGGCGTATCTAATGAAGTAACTCAATCATTGGTGGGAGCCTATCAGGAAGACCCTGTCACGATGGACATCATCCGCAAACTTCAGGCAAAAGACAAGGCCACAGAAAGTGAGTTTGTGATGGTGGTCCATTGGTGGATGGGCTAATCTATCTTGATAAGGCCGGAGTAAAGAGATTGGTAGTTCCATCTAGTGAACAGTTGCGTAGTTTATCTTTAGGAGAATGTCATGATGCAACTGGGCACTTTGGCTACAAGAAGACGAGTGCTAACTTAGTACAGCGATTTTGGTGACCCAGAATGTTAGATGACACGAAGAAGTATGTTGAGACCTGTCAGGTCTGTCAGCGGGACAAGCCGCGAACTCAAGCACCGCTTGGGTTATTGAAGCCGTTACCTATTCCTGATGGTCCAGGATTGAGTGTTTCCATGGATTTCATAGACACTCTTGTGACCAGCAAGAGTGGTAAGAGGCACATCTTCGTCATCATTGACCGATTCACCAAGTACGCTAGACTAATACCAATGCCAGAGACAACCAGGACAGAATATGTCATCAAGTTGTTCAAGGACAACTGGGTAAGGGACTTTGGTTTACCAAAGACCATCATTAGTGACCGAGACGTCCGAATTTACAAGTGAGCTGTGGAAGAAGACTGCGGAACAGATGGGCAGTCAACTTCAAATGACCTTAGGGAATCATCCCGAAGCCAACGGACAAGCCGAACAGATGAATAGAGTTGTACAGCACTTGCTGAGGCATTACATCAGGCCCAGCCTGGATGACTGGGATGAGCAGTTACCTCTCATCGCCAGCCTGTACAACAAGGCTATACATAGCAGTACCGGCGTCAGTCCTAACCAGCTGCACTTAGGATGGAAGCCTAGATCAGCATTAGACTTCCTCCTACCTGAAAACCGACCTCCCACAACTCCAGGCACACTTGAATACGGTGTGTAATATGAGAAATTGCTGCAAGAGGCTGTTGAACATATGAAGAAGGCTCAGCAAGCTATGATTGCTTCTGAGAATCAACATCAGAGGCAGTCCACATTTCAGGTAGGGGAACGTGTCTGGGTCAAGGCTAGTGAGTTAGGATAGGAATTCAGAATATCTCGCAAACTAATGCCCCAGTACTTTGATCCCTGGGAAGTCTTGGATGTAGTGGGAGATGAAATGGATGGTCCTACGTACGTCATTCGTGTCCCTGGTCATCTATGCACTCACCCAGTCTTTCATGCCTCAAAGCTTGCACCTTTCGCTGAGACTGATCAATTCCCTTCCAGGAGATCGATGCTGCCCCCAACCATGGATGAACAAGTCGACATCGACGACATTGTGGATCACAGGGATATGCCTGTTCCGAAGCCGCTAGGTCGAGGAAGACCTCCTAAGCCCAAGAGGGAGTACCGGATCAGATTCAGGCATCATACGGATCCTAAAGAAGATCGGTGGTTTACCCGGGAGGAACTGATGGAAACAACTCCTCAGGTGGTGGCATATTATGAACGGAAGTTAAAAGGGAAGGCACCTGCGAAGTAAGCATCTCAGCGGACTTTCGAAGCTAAGGGGGATGGGATGTGAGGATTGAGCCCTCAAGTAGGGCTCTTGCCATGATGTACATGTTCTAGGCTAAGGCCCCAGCAAGCCTAGTACCCGCCCTAAGTGAAGGCGGGCCAGCAAATCAACAAGAGCCCTCTATGCCAACATTTCACGAAGTGGGGTCTATACTGTTCCAGCACGCCAGCTGGTTGGAGTGCACCGAGTCTCGGATTTCAGCAAATGCTGAAATGCCCAGGGCCTCTGAGTTAGTTAGGCCCTGGGCACTCGAACGTGACGCCGACAATGCATGCTGGGTAGAGAGGCCGAAAATGCCAAAGGGAAATCGGCCCATTGTCTGAATCTGGCCGCAGGCCTTGATGAAGGAGGCGCAACTGCATTGCCCCGGGGCCCAACTGTATTGAGTTGGCTTCAGCCTCTGGGCCCCGGTCACAGGCTGMAGGGAGGCCGCCCACACGYTGCACTGGCATATAGGCAAGCAGGGCGAGGCAGCGGGCATCTTGGCCAATGCTGGCATATGCGGGCACGCTGCGCAGATGCAAGTGTGCAGTGCTATGCAGAGCAGCGTTGCGCTAAGACAGGGCAGGCCAGCGCTAGGTGGTAGGGCGCTGCCTGCGTGCAGGGCACTGGCGGCCATAGCCGGGCCGCATGAGGGTGCAGGGGAGGTGAGGGCGAAGGTGGTACTTCGGAGGTGAAGGGCGCTGTGTGGGTAACAAGGGAGAGTG
>BFEA01000519.1:59382-74306 GCA_003427395.1 Chara braunii | reverse complement strand
CCCCCCCCTCTCTCCGTCTCCTCTCTTTATCCAATCAGCCGGGGAAAACGGCACGAATCAGTAAGCTTCACGAAGATCACGCCATCGACGATGACGTCAACTCACGCTCTGATTCGACGGGCAGCAACCAGCTGGGGTGCTGAGCACACGGAGAACCAGCGGACGATGATGGCATCACCTGGACGACCATCGAGGATTCTAGCAACAGACAATTGCAATTGAAGTTGGCGTCAACATGGACTCAGGCGTGCCTCATGTCGGAGCGTGACGCCCCTTCGCGCAAGCAGTTCTTCTACCTCACCCTTGAATTCAGGCCCATTGTCGGTCAAGATTTCTTCCGTATCTAGATGGGTATAGAGGAACCGTTCGATGTACGTGGCTATTTCTGCGGCTTTTCGGGTCTTACAGGGATAGACTTCGATGTATTTGGAAAAATGGTCTATTAATACTAACAGGATAGAATATTCACAGCTGTTTGGGCCAGGTGGCACGTCAATATCTGTCGTGTCCATACTGACTCGTTGGAAAGGACGCTCTACTTCCGTTGGTACGATCGTGTTTGGCCCCCGTATATGGGCGTGATCAGCGGCACAGACCAGACAGTTAGCGACAATGTATTTGACATCATCTCCTATATTGGACCAGAACCATCGGTTCTGATCTACAGTTGCCTCCGTGACACGTATCACGAAATGAGCGGCCTGTTCTTCGTGAGCCGATCGGATCCAATCATATCTCTGGAATGGATGGGGAACTGTCAACCATGAGCCCGATCCGTCAGTTTTACATTTTTCCAAATGACCGTTGACCCATCGATAGTCCCGAGATTTCTCGATCGCCCTACGTCTATCATGTTTGGTGAGGTGGCCCAGTGATAATCCCGCTAATTTTGCCAATAAAATTTTATCCGTCCAAACCTCCGCTCGTCGGTATTTTTCGTTGTATTCAGGGCCGTCCATACGGGCGGCCTCGAATTGAACCTCCGTGGGGAGTTTGTTCGTTCTACACAGGGGGCACCTCCATTCCTTGTTATTCGTCCGATATCGAACGCAGGCCCCGTGCACACGATTGACACACGTGGCACATTCTACCGAGTCGAAAAACCCAGTTTCGAAAGGATGACAGTCGACCCCATAGACCCATGCAATGCACGCGCAAAAATAACAGAATTTATTGGGGAGGGTGGCAAAGGAAGTTGAGGACGTGAGAGGGGCAGAATTAGTAGGAGATGAAGGGGTTGCGGAGGCAAGTGGGGTAGTCATGATGACAGAGAAGGAAGGGATGAAGAGAGGGTAGAATAGACCAATTAGTCCACGTGTCACTCACTGCTTCGATAAGATCTCCACTTGGCCGTACCGAGGTCCGATCTCCTGTTCGGGTTTGTTCCACGGAATCACCTCCTCACTCTTCGAAACTTTCTCAGGCCGGTGCAGTCGTGTCAGTCCGTCCGCATTCCTGTGTCTCTCGTGCTTCCGATGACGAATGTCAAAGTCCATGCTCTGCAACACCGTTGCCCATCGCCCGATCATGCCAGAGTAATCCTTCGATTTCTTCAGAGCCAACAAGGGCTCATGACCAGTTACCAAGGTGAACTTTCGCCCGTACAGGTAAGCGCGAAAGTGGCTGATTCCCCAGAGAGCCGCCTAGCATTCCCCCGTTGGAGCGGCGTAGTTGTGCTTGCAAGCTGGCACCGATTTGGACGCATACTCCACCACACTCTTGAGTCCGCTTGGTCCCACCTAAGCTAGGATCACCGAAATTGCCTCTGGCTGCCAGTCAATGATGAGAACAAAAGGCTTTTCGGAATCCGGTCTTATAAGGACCGGAGCCGAAATGAGAGCGACCTTGAGTTTGGAAAGCGCTTGATCGCATTCTAACGTCCAGATCAACGGCTGATCTTTGCGCAGCAGATTCGTGTGGGGTCCTGCAATCGTTGCGAAGCCCTTGATAAATCTTCGGTAGTACGAGGCCAGGCCCAGAAAGGCGCGAACTTGCGTGATAGTTGTAGGCACAGGCGCGTCCCTGACAGATGCCGCCTTTTGTGGCTCCGGCTGGAGTCCCTTGTCTGTCACCACTTGCCCTAGGAAGGAAATGGTGGTGAGGAAAAACTGACACTTCTCAAGCGCTACCTTGAAGCTCGCATCTCGTAAGGCGTGCAGTGCCCGTTCGATGTGCTGCACGTGTCCCTCGTAGGAACTCGAATACACAAGGATATCATCCTGTCGGGCAAAAATATTTCGTCGAAAAAGTGCCCATATCTCAATTACTACCATTTCCAGTTGGTAAAACATATAACCCAAGTCCTCCAAAAGTTGTTCATTCGGGCTGAAAAGTTTCTCTGGCAATGATCAAAATAGTAGTCAGGAAAGCCTCGTGTTTGCAGTTTCATTTTTAATGTCAACAGGAAGCGAGTCTCTGCTCCTGGCATAGTTGTTAACGCTTTGGCCCTATGCATACAAGCACTGATAACGGATATCTTTTGTTGTTTATCTGCAAAAGAAGCGAAATCTTGTAAGTTCTGGAACAGGATACCTTGGTTGATCAAGTAGCGTTCATTCTTATGAGTTGCCACGCACAGTGACTTGCAAGGTTCCTTAAAAATCTTAATGACACAACCCATAAAATCCCAGGAGTCTTGCGAGCTCGTCACTTCCAACATCAGGTGTTTGTCATAACAGTCCTTGAACTTGTCTAATCTCTGTTCGGCTAAAAACCTAGCATATCTCGACTCTTTACAAAATTTTGCGAAAACAGACACATCATCAACAAATCTCATCCCGAAGATCAACCGACGCTCTCTCCTCAAATGTTCGAGAAACTCGTGCTCGTTGAACGCACACAGTAAACACGCCAAGGCAGGGCTCGAAGGTTTGCCCATAGGTATTCCTGCTTTCTGCTGCAGGAGAACTTCCATGGCCAATACATATGTATGGTCAAGGTCAAAGTCAACCATCTTTAAGAGCAATGAAAAACTAATACGCCGAAATCCTGACAGAACCTCTTTCCTTCTACTTAGCATGAGAGTGTTTTTTTTCCTCAAAGACACTAACCAACCATTCAACAGCTTTAATGATAGAGGAATGTGGCAGGGCGGTAAACATCTCTTTTACGTTAAAACTAGATGCAATCACTTTTTCGTCTTCTCCAATCGAGCGGTCAAGGTTGCTAAGTCTCCCGATCGTATCGCTAGTACATCTCAAATTGAAATTAGATTCCTCAAGTAATGCCCACAACAACTGATTGACAAATTTCGATACTACTCTACTTAGTCAAACTAATAGGTCAGAAAATGAGGGACAAATCCGATGCCACTTAGCGACATTCTTGTGCTTAGGGATCCCGTATGTTCTGCCCAAATTCCCTGGTCGATTCAGCAAGACAGACTTGTGAAGGCGTGCGATGCGAAAATCCTCCTGAATGCTTATAATAACCTCCGATTCTTCCTGCTGGATCACCAAAAAACCTTTATTCTTAGTAAACAAAGTTTTCATGCTCTTTCGGAAAACAGTCGGACAACAGACATACGAATCACCTGGGTTGTGGTCAATCGAGCTTATTACAAGACCTTCCAGTTTCTGTTTCTGATTTTGCACTTCTCTGATACTATCGGTCGTTAACATGCAGTGCCCGGAGCCACGAACGAAGTAGTTTCACAAATTCGTCTCTGAAATCGAAAAACACTCGTATCGTCCTGGACATTCTCAAGTCCTTCTAAAATGCAGCTACGAAGCTTAGTAAGGTTGTTTTGGAAGCCCGGAAACAAAACATTCCTACTGTTTTTTGCGATCTTGGGAGTCCAGTCGTCATCACTGAATCTGAACGACACGTGCCCGTCAGTTTTGGCAGATCAAACCTTTCACAAACACATACATGGCTCCTTTCCCACGCAAAGCTTCTGAAATTATACAGAATATCACCAACAGACTTATTCTTCGTCCAGACAACCCTGAGTTTCTTACAGATAATCTGCTTCAAAGGACTTCTAATAAAGGATAATCTAATAGTAGAAAGACACACATTCGTAAGTTTTTTCTTAGACAAAGAAGCATCGAACGGAATCCTATTAACTTTAATTCTAATCATAATCGAGAACTTACTTTTGACCACGCGAGTTATCGTCGCTCTCAGTTTTGACCTACTTCCTTTCTTCGAAAAACATCGAATACAATTATACAATTCGACAAGCCTATAAAGTGGCTCCCTATACAATTTCTTGCAAGAAGTGGGGTTCCTCAAAAGTTCGGCCAGACAGTTTTCTATTTTTGGAACCTTGAGCAGAATCTTCTCACAGTCTCAACAACAAGAACAACCCCGGATACTAGCAAACTCCTACAATGCCGGAGCAGCTCGACCCTTTCTCCAAGCGTAACTATTGACGACCCGTAGCACCTCTTAAGCACTTTCAAGTTCTCAGCCAATACCTCACTTCCTGAACATGTAATCGTGACACTTCCAGCGTGTTGGTTAAAACACTCATCAAGGATACAAAGAAGACTAGTGGACACGCTCCCTGCATCAGATTGGAAAATGACAAAGGACTTAACACTGTTGGTCGTCACCAGCCCATCTTTCCAAACGTTATCCCTTCGACGTTTTCTTTCATGCTTACCCAACCTCTGCTTCCTCCTTTCCCGCCGCCGACCGTGAGTCGAAACCCAATTCAAAAACGGATTAAACACCCGAATAAAATACGTTTCAATTCCCAGCAACTGATTCAAGCACGTCGTCGCAATCGGTATTGCAACATAACTACCTACCTTATCAAGAGGAAGCCATCGGTATAATCGGTGGTTCTTAACATCCTTGTTCAAAGTCCCATTCACGCGATATAGGTGTTCATTCCATCTATGCTTCAGGGTCCGAGAAGTACAGCCAACGTATGTGTGTTTGCACGAGGGAGAGACTAATACGTAGACCGGTGAACCAGGACAAGCTGTAAAATCATAGTTAATGGAGAATAAATAGTGCAGATACGGGATAAGTTTGTCACACCAAGGCAGTTGTCGGAGAAGAATTAGTAGGATAACTACGATTCTAAACACACCATCGATCTTACTGTCCCGTTGTAATCGTTGACTGTCACGTGCATCTCTACAAGCCAAAACCAGTTCGAGAAGTTCTCCAACGCTCGGTGACCGATCCTAGCAGCCGATCCCGGCATAATCCTCGTTGTTATCGTCCTCGTCACTGTGAACGGCCACGTCTTCGGAATCTTGAGATGCCTCGGTATTGACGGTGGTATGCGGGTCATTTTGCGTCCCGAATGCCTGTGTAGATATTCGCAATCTCCATTGTTGATGCTTTGATCGTCACGTAGTCTACTTTTTCTTCCCCGCATAGCTTCTCAATCTCCTTCTTCTTGAGTTTTGACAGCTCGATATACACTCTCTTCCTGAAGTCTTCACGCACTTCATTCTTCATTCTGACAAAACTGACTTGCACCTTATCACTGACCTCGACTCTCTTTGCTGGACTTCTTGTCTTGGTCAATCGGATACGTAAGTTGGCAGGTGAAGATACGTTTTTTCGCAAGATCCTCTTTCTCTTGATATTGGTGGGGGTAGCAGTCGCAGATCCAATATTGTCGATCCTCTCCTTAAGTGCCTGCACCTCACGCTCACCCATGTCCTTATCATCCCCGAGTCTCCTGTAGGCTTCAACCAGTTTGACATAGTCCCTAGGTGTAGACTCCTTCCTTGCCTTTACGACTCCTTGAGCTGTCGTTGGCACCGAGCAACCAGCAACCGTCGTCCCAAGTACCGGTTTTACCTCTTTGATGAGTTCGCCAACTTGTTCCTTGAGGCTGATAACATCCTGTATCAGGAGTTGGTTATCTACCTTCAGCGAATTGAGTTCCTGCTCCGACTGATTCGGACGGCAGGCATGTCTCTGCATTTCCGTCATCGCCTGCTTCAATCTGACAATCTCCTCGTCCTTCTTTTAGAGCTCATTACTGTCCTAATTTGTAGCTGTAACCACATTCGTCCGCAGACGTATCTCGGCAGTGGTCGCAGGTAAAAGTCGCTCCCCTTCTCCCACTTTATTTCCCAGAACCTCTTCACATACACTCCTCATCTGACTTCCGACCATCTTCCCTATACTTATCTTTAAGTTTTCTTTGTCTTTGACCTCAGCAAGTCGTTTTTCCTCAACCTCTTTCCTCTTCTTCTCTTCCTTCTCCTTTTTGATAACCGCTTCCGGCTCCCTTCTCAGACGTTGTCTTTCCTCCATTTCTTCCGCCATCCAGCTCCACATCTTTTCAACCTTCTCATTCTTATCCCTTAGCTCTGAATACCAAGACTTCTTGTAACTGTTATAACCGTCACTATAACCGCCATTATAACCACCGCTTTCATTCCCCGATGCGGGATCGTTACGAACGTCATTCGACGGTGCCTGGTATGGCACGATAGCTCCCAGAGCAGGCAAAATCCGAGCCGAATCCAGAGGTTGACGCTTGATTCCCGGTTACTTGCCTAGCTTGTTGTTCCATATCTCTCATACGTGTGCGACAATCGCGAATAAAATGACCATGTCGTCGACAACAATGACATACAGGTCGCTCCATTGAAAAGATAGAGAAACAGGAGGACAAAAAAAGAGGAAGAAAGAAGAAGAAGAGGATAAAACTACGAAGGAGAGGTAGTAAAAGTGGTGGGGTGGTAGGTCGCAGTCACACATCCGTAGTGTTATTACTACGTTGGTTCATGCGTGAACTAATGTAGCAAACATCAGTCATTGCATTCAAACACGAGTTCGAACACCCCAAAAAGCAACATACACGAAGCACAGCACTTAGTAGAAAAGAGGAAAAGAAACCGAGCGCAGGTAACATTAAAAAATATGAACATGAAGCGCAGCGATGTCAGGCGAAGAGACCCAACACCGTGTTTCTGTCGGTCGCCTGTACGGCGTCATCAGGGGTCGCTGTACCTAGCGCAGGATGAAGAAACTAAACCTACAGGAGTACTTAATATCTATGCTAGTACAGAAAAAAAAGAGTCATAGGACAGGCCCGGCGAGGCCCAAGTATAGAAAGTACCAGAATGATCCAATCTGAAGGCGGCTACCGACCCCCGTCCAGTCAAAAGACAAAAAACTAAAACCTAGACCCAGAGGTAAGTAGTTCAAATCCTACCCGAAATCAATTCCACAGTGTTACCGGAAACGGTTCTAAGATCGGCAGGTCACAGGTTCAAGTTCAGCAAAGCTAAAAAGATGTACCGATTCTAGATCTACAGGTCCTAAGTTCAAATCCATCATGTCAGGCAAAAATAATTTGTTGAAAAGTGCCCATATCTCAATTTACATGAAAGTGCATTTTTGCCTCGCTGTTTTACAGTTAATTTTTGTTTCCAATTGTTTTCATTTTTATTTATTTTTTTCAATTATTTTTTTGCAATTAGTTAGTATGGTTTCCACTCTATGAATTCCTTGCAAGTTTGGATAAAATGACTCTTTGTGGAGAGAGCACATAACAACATTGAATCAAAAAAAAAAAAAAGGAAAAAAGAAATTCAAACCACCTGAAACTCTTAAAATGACCTGAAGTGTTTTCAGGTCATTTCAACAATTTCAGACCTCTGCTAACAAACTTCAGAATCTTTCATTCTGAAATTTCAATAAGTTGTTAACCACTTATGGGAAGTCCTACTTTGGAGTTGGCGAAGGAGAACTTATTCTGGAGATGGAGAAAGACATTTAAATGGGCCCATTTCTCTCCCAGTAACCACCTGGTGGTTACAAAGCATTTGTGGGAGGAGGCAAAGGATGTCCAGATTGAGCCCTGATTCTTGAGAAGGAGAATCTGATCTGTTTCTTTCTTAATCGCCCAGTTATTTTTTTTTACTCTCTTGTATGAGCATTGGACTTGAGGGACGCTGGACCTGGTTTCCAGTTTCACGCCTGCCCTGGGTAATGGCCTCAGTTTCCTGGTAGATGTGGAGAAATTCCAGGCCTTCCCTTGGCCATGGTTTCAACATGCAAGCTTATTTGTTTAAGAAAAAAAAAAAAAAAAGTCTAAGTTCCCCTTGGGAGTTGTCACACACTCAAAATGGCCGCAAATGTCATGATCGCTGTACTTACTCTCGACTCGTGACTGTCCTCAAGCACTCTCCAGTGTCTCGAGTGTCCTAAAGCACACTACCCGAAATCGCCACTCTGGTTTGTCCACCGTGACAGGAGTTCCGCTCTTGAAATTTCAACGAGCGTGAAGGGTCCGGCCAACCTCCCTTAAACAAAACGCCATTACAGACGGGCGCTCTCGAAGTTTCAAGAGTTCGTCCAAAGGGTCGTTTCTGACACCTCTTGAATAGGAAGATCAAGAGCACTTTTCCATAGTTAGGGCAGCCATGACACACTCTCGACGTTTTCGAGAGTGGTGCATTTTTTTTTATTTTTTTTTCAAACATACCCCAGTTGATAGGGGAGCTGATAAGAGCAGACCCCGCTAGCATTCCCAGGGAGGCTCCATCTATTGGTGGGGAGCATGACCTCCAAGCTGCCATGCCAAGAGTTAGTGCAGGGGTGAGGAATGCAGGGGTAAGGAATGCTTGATTTATCAAGATTCAAGCGTAGTGCAGCCATGCCCATTGAAACACATAATTTGCATTCCTAGACCACTGGGTGGCTTCTTCAAAAAACGTCTTAGCCTGGAACTACTAAATGCCAACAGCTATCCAGGATATCCCCTCGTATAATACTAAACCAGAAACCATCAAGAAAATATCTGAAATGTTGGCCTACTACCGGTAGTAGTACGGCCAAAGCAAATGGCCTCGCCACACCACTGTGGAAGGAAACATGCCATTAGAAATTCTCGACCACAGGGTGGTGAAATGTCGAGTGAGAGGGTCGGTTGTCGGACTTCGTTTTCTGACAACAATGGAGAGGTTTTCAAACAGCCGCCCTCTCCACAGGCTGTGGCAAAGGCACACTGTCAAAAATCTTGTTTTCCACAGTGGTGTGTCCTGTGACGAACCACTTCCCGAACCCGTGATATCTTTCGTACCCATTTTTTTGCTTGTATCATACCAACCCCATAAAAACCCCGTTTCGTTTTCTTGATTTTGGGTACCGCGTTTTTGGCTCCCATCTATCAGAAAGCTTTTTCGACTCCCGGGTTCTGCTTTTCCTTTCTGCACTTCGGGAAATACATAGGAAATTACGTGCGCCTTAGCGAGCACACTGGGAATTGGGCTCGACAGTTGGGAATTCCGGGATAAGCGGAACATCGACGTGTCCTTTTCGTGTGTAAGAATGTTCTTGGTCGCGTCGGGGAAAACTCTCAGAATTTTGTGCGAATACGAATAGGCATAGGATTTTCTTCTCCCGCTTCGCTCTTTCGTGCGCGGATATCGTGATTTCAATTTCTAATTAGGCTGTAACTGTTTTGGTGCCTTTTTCTCTCTTTTTGTTGACGGCGCCACGCACCCAAAAACTCTCTCCTCTCTGCCCCCCGCCCCCCCCGCATCGCTCCCTCCCGCGCTCCCTTCCCCTTCTCCCTCCTCTTTCTCTTTCCCCGTAACTGTTTTCTTTCTCTCTCTCTTTCTCCCGCTCTTCTCTTTGCGCGCCCATTTCCTTTTCTTGATCATCTAAATCTTGGACCCGTCTTGCGCTACTTCTCGCGCCTTTTCCCTTCTCACCCTCTGAGTCCAACACACGACGCCCGGTCGATCCGTCGATAACTCCCGCTCACCAATCAGGTGCGTGGATCAATAGGATCTTCCTATTGCGCGACGAATCTGATTGGTTGAACCTTGAGTTCCGAGGGATCAACATGGCGTTCACAGAGCACTCTTCTCAAAGTCTTCTTCTCCTGCTTCTCCTCTTACACCTCAGCTTCCCCGTCGCTTTCTCCCCCTTCTATCTCCCCTATCGCAATTATAAAACCCGCAAGCGCGTCCGCAAATCTCTCTTACGTTCTCGACTCTCAAGCCAGCTTACGGGAAGCAGTGGCTAGGCAGAGTGTTTGATGCGAGTCGGAAAGTCCTGTCGGGCTGACGATAGGCTGGCCGGTTGCGCGCTGGATCACCACGACGGACTGTGGGATCTGGGCGAACTGTGTCGAGTCTACAACAGCGGGGTGACGATCGCAGTGGTGGGAGTTAGCACGAGGCGGCCGAGATCGTCGGTGCGGATATGAGGATCGATGATTGGAGTTGAGTGAGTTATTGGTCAGGGCCATATTCGAATTAACGGCGAATGCGCCTTTGTTGTTGCAGATCTTTCTCTCTGACAACGCTGAACTTCCTTCTTTTGGCTTGCGTCATCTCCTATCTTGACTCTCCCCCCTTACCTTCCCCTTCTCCTCTATCTTTGAATAATAATGTGTCTCGATGCTTCTCTCCTTCTCTCTCTTTTCCTCTTCTGGATGAGCATGAATCTGTATGCTTTTCTTGCGTGAAAGAACTTCTTCCGGAACTCTTCCATTAGTTTCCTGGGTAATCCTCCCGCGCAAGGACCCCGTCTTCTTATCTTGTGAACGGTGGATGAGTGTGTATTGTGCAAGCAATCCATCTTTTCCTGTGCATGGCTCATTTTTCGCATCTTCCACAGTCAATGAATGTATGGAAATGCGCGTCTCTTTGGCATTGATTAGACGATTGTCATCGGGATTTTGTCAGAGAATGCAAGAGTGTTTAGATCTGTAGCTTTGAGTGCACTGCGCATGCCATCTGCCTTATGCTGTCCGACATCAGCAGCCGAACCTCCGGCGGCCTCGAGAAACAAGGCGCCTGGGATCAACGTCGCACTGACTCACTAAACCTGAGCCGCGGATCGGTCCCTTAGTTATATGCTTAATCAAGCTGTTGAAGTGTCTTTTTTCGCTCTCTCTCTCTCTCTCTCTCTCTCTCTCTCTCTCTCTCTCTCTCTCTCTCTCTCTCTCTCTCTCTCTCGTGTTGAAGGAGATTGTTTATGAAATGCGCGAGTGTTTTCTTTTCTTGATGACGTCGCAAGGTCTTTACAATTGATTGGATTGTGGACTGAACAGTACCCTCCGGTCGGGCACCAGCCTCCCGTACCTCCCGTCCCAACACGGCCTTTTCCCTATAACGAGGGAAGGACACGTGTATGTGAGTGGGACGTACGAGAAGCCGTTGCACAAATCGGTGGACGATACTACTTCCCTTCGGCAAGTCGTTGTTCAGGGTTCGTAGAGGCTGGGTTTGTCATTATCGATACGCACTTCCCACCTTACTCGATATTGTTACCATTCAACGAGTTGATCGTCATCCCGTGGACGGCAGTAGAACCTCACTGGCCGCGCACTCTATGCATCGAATGCAAACGTTTTGAGCGCTACGAATCCAGGGGTTTCCACTACCGTGTGCGGAGTGAAGACGAGCATAAAGAAAGAGCCACGCGGCTAAGACCATCCACGTCGGACTCGGAACTGACCATCGAACGACGATGAGATTTGATACGAAAACGAAACACGCGGAGCGTGCCAAAGCCTTTCCGTTCTAAACAACGGGCTGTAGCCCGGTGGGAAGCCCGACAATACTTTTTGGATTGAATTTGGATTTTTCTCTTTTCGTGTCGTACCCGCGCGCTCATTCCGCGACGCGCAAAAGCAATCAACTTGCTTCATTGGACCAACACGGGGGATTTCAGTTCCATCTGTGTCCCCACACTCAATTTCCAAAAATCCTTGGCACACCCCATCTTGCTGTTTTTCTGGGCGTTTTTCCGCACGCCTAACACTCCGAACGAAAGACAGCACAGGGCGTGAGGTCGGTATCGGAGCCGACACGCTGCCCGTTGAATCACAGCGTGAGTTGACGTCATCGTCGATGGCGTGATCTTCGTGAAGCTTACTGATTCGTGTCATTTTCCCTGGCTAATTGGATGAAGAGAGGAGAGAGAGRGRGGGGGGGRGGGGGGGGGGGGGCGTAATAATGTGACCGGGATCTACCTCCTAGTTGGAATGGGCCAATAGAGGCGGTACATGGAGGGGATTTCATGGGGTCGACGGGGAGGAAGTGGGGGTAGGAAGCGATTCATTCCTTCCATCATCAACGGAATCTCAGGTGGTGCTCACTCAAACAGGGGGAAAGCCTTAAACTGTTCCTTTGCGAATTTCCACCCGAACGATAAAACGAACCCCTAACTCGGCCCAAATAGGGATGATTAGATACATTAATCCCGAGGAGTGTTCTTCCTCATATATTGATAGTGGAATCAGGGAACAGGAATACGAAGAAGAGTTGCCTAGCAAAGATGAATGGAAGCACCTAGTTGAACTTTTCGAACACGAAATTCCCGAAGAAGTCCAAATGTGCCTCGACCCTGCTCGAAGTTTCCACGTGAATTCAGGAGACAGCGCGCTTGCGCCTCCAATAACTGCAGTTAGTCCTTCGGTCGTGCTTGGGGAACCTATATTACAAGTATCTGACCTGACCGATGATTCGGAACCCCCTCGCACCTTGTACGAAGGAGCTCTCTCCTTACGAACGCATTATCAGCAAATGAAACAATATTTGGATGTTTCTGTTTTCCCGCCTAGAACGTTACTAACGAAAGGAGCCACCATCGCTTTGATTAAATAAGAGGAGGAAGCACCGGTAAGTGATGTACCTGATCTGATGCAGGAAATGACGGATCTAACGGAGCTAACTGTAGAACCAACCTCGGTTGGTTCAGAGACTGATGCTGAAACTAAAGAAACAAAGATGATCAGCCTCGCTAAGTCCCAGATGATAGCAACTTTCTTCTCTGTTCGCACCAGTAGTTCCGTTTTCTCTAGTGTCTACGATCGACGGGAACGACCGGTTGATTGGGTCGATATGCCCCTTAAGATTTCCGGGGAATCAACAATTACCCTACCGAGTCATATTCCCGCGGAACTTTGAAAGTCGTTAATCTGTGTGTTAAATGGTTACGCAGAAGTATTGAGAATACACGATAATGACATCGGCTTAACTAATGTGATCGAGCATGCCATTCTCACGGGAGACCATCCACCCATTAGCTGCGTTCCTTACCGATACTCGCCAGCTCAAAGAGCGACCGCTTTTCAATGGATTAAAGAATTCGAAGCTAATGGATGGATCAAACCCGCCATAGGTCCCTGGTCTTTTCCCGTAGTAATCGTGCCTAAAAAGGCCGGAGGGATTCGCATTTGCATTGATTATCGAAAGTTGAATGATATCACGATCAAAGATGTGCACCCCCTCCCCCGGATTAATGAGCTGTTGGATGCGATTGGGAGTGCTCGATTTTTCAGCAAGTTTGATGTTCGCCATGGGTTCCATCATCTTCTTGTTCGAGAAGAAGATCGTCCGAAAACAACGTTTGTACTTTTCGAGGGCACGTGGCAGTGGATTCGATGTCCGATGGGTATCTTCAATGCCCCCGCAACCTTTCAGCGGGCCATGAACATGGCTTTTCAGAATTTCATGAGAAAGACTCGTTTGACACAGAGCATCATCAACTACTGCTTTGACATGCCGATCTTAGAACCGTTTCCAGTACAATGTGGAATTTATTGCGGGTAGGATTTGAACTACTTACCTCTGGGTCTAGGTTTTAGTTTTTTGTCTTTTGACTGGACGGGGGTCGGTACCCGCCTTCAGATTGGATCATTCTAGTACTTTCGATACTAGGGTCTCACCGGGCTTGTGTTAGGACTCTTCTTCTTCTGTACTAGCATAGATATTAAGTACTCCTGTAGGCTTAGTTTCTTCATCCTGTGCTAGGTACAACGACCCCTGATGACGCCGGACAGGCGATCGGAAGAAACACGGTGTTCGGTCTCTTCGCCTGACATCGCTGCGCTTCATGTTCATATTTTTTAATGTTACTTGTGCTCGGTTCCTTTTCCTTTTTTTCTACTCATGAGTGGTGTGCTTTGTGTATTCTGCTTTTTGGTGTGTTCGAATTCGTGTTTGAATGCAATGATTGATGTTTGCTACAATATTCGATTTTAGAAATATAAAGAAATTTTAAAAATATCAGCAAAGCAAATTTCAATGCTCCAAATGAGACAAAATTTAGTACACTCAAACCTTGACCAAAAACAAAAACGTGAAAAAAAAATTAAAAAAGTATTGACTCTTAAACCCTACTTTCAGTTTTGGGTCTGCTGGTCAAGACATGAAAATGGGGGGTCCCGTTAACCATTAGTGGACCCCTGAAACCACTGAAATGACCTTAAATAGTTAAAGCTTCTAAAATTAGTTTCAAGTCCCCCCATCTAAATGCTTGGGTAGGGGGACCTGAAACTGCTTTCAGAATCTTCAACCACTTCATGTTATTTCAGGAGTGTTAGATAGGGAGATCCGAAACCTTTGAAATGAACTGAGTGGATGAAGCTTCAGAAAGCGGTTTCATGTTCCTCCATCCAAGTACCCAGCACCTGTCTGAAGCAGCTGAAAATGACCTGAAAATATGGGTATTTATTAACTTTTTTGCAAACTTTCCTATTTTGTCTTTCTACATTCTAGGACCATCAGATTGCAGATCTCAAACTTGAATTTGTTGCAAACAACATACTATGACCACACCTTATTTTTAAAACGTCTGTAACGTCTTGCTAACCACAAGACCCAAAAACCAATAGTACAAAATTTGTTAGCTGTGACATTCTTATGAGTTTTTTTCGTGCTACCAAACATGACAAAATATCTGGTTTAAAACATCTCAGGACCATAGGTGGCGAACCACGTTCGGGATAGTCATTCCCTAAAACCCTGACAACCACACATTCCTACCAGAGATGGTTATAGTCCTCCAATCGCGTGGGCGCAAGGAACGTGGCCCAAAGGCAGCCAAAGTAATGAGACTAAGAGCGTGCATGTGTTTGAGAGAGAGAGAGAGAGAGAGAGGGAGAGAGAGAGAGTTTTGTTTTATTTATTGATATGAGAGAGAGAGAGAGAGAGAGAGAGAGAGAGAGAGAGAGAGAGAGAGAGAGAGAGAGAGAG
>BFEA01000519.1:20290-42789 GCA_003427395.1 Chara braunii | reverse complement strand
AAGAAGAAGAAGAAAAAGAAGAAGAAAAGGGGAGGGGAGGGGAGGGGAGGGGAGGGGAGGGCCATCCCGCTGCCACGCGGCAGAGTTTCGATGACCCTGCCCTCTTCCCCTACGTTTTTTTATATTCGCCACGTGTTCCACCATATTCTGGTCAAGGAGAAAGACATACCAAAAACGTGGCCATAGATTCGTTGTCCTATGGGGACATGGAACGCACCCACAACTTTTAATAGAGCGATGAACGTCACCCTTCCAAAATTTTGTCAACAAGACGCAGTTCACTCAAGGCATGATTAATTTTTGTGTCATTGTGTACATAGTCAACATTTTGGTGTATTGTGATTCGTTTCGCGTACATGCCCAACACGTGGAATGGACGCTAGGGCCTTGAGGGAGGTGAAGTTCAAAATCGCCCCTAAGAAGAGCAAGTTTTTCCTTTCAGAAATCTTGTTTCTTGGCTACATCGTGACACGTGGGAGGTTAAGGCCAGATCCGTAAAAAATCGAGTTCGTTCGGGAGGCGCCCGCGCTACGTCGCTGACACAACTCCCGACCTTTTTGTGACTGGCCTCATACTATCGTTGATTCATTCGGGACTGTGGCGATCGCACGACCCCTGGCAAATCTTTTACGAAAGGACCAACCATTGCACTGGGACGCGGGGTGTGAGCAGGTTTTTTCTACATTGAAAAATGCATGGCCTCAACGTCCATTTTAATCCGGCCTGATCCAGAGAAGTCGTTCATACTCATTACTGATTGGCAACCGGAAGCTATCTCCGCTATCCTGGCGCAAAAGGGGAAGGACGACAAGGAACACGTTATCCAATATGCGTCTTGGGTGTCAAACGAGCGATGCAACGACTCCACGCCTCGGGGAGAATGCTACGTGGGGGGTTGGGGAATTCATCACTGCCATCCGTATTTATACGGACAAAAGTTCTGTTAGTTACCGATCACGAGCCGTTGCTGACCCTTAAGAAGCTTACCAATTAAGGGTGCCGCTTACAGAGGAGTGAAGGCTATCCCACGACCCCTAAGGAAGTGACACGTGGACTCATGGCGACGCAGTGGGAAGGTAGTGGTGAGACTCCTCTCTCCCCGACTTCCTCTTCTTTTCTTTCTTTGCCCGAAAAATTCTGGCATTTCCGCGAAGTTATCTCGTGAGTCTATTATGTTCCTATGGAGTGTGCACCCATGCGGGGAAGGGTACGTCGATGGGGTAGAGTGTGGTCGATGTGTCTCTAGGGCTCATGAATTCTGCATCCAATATAGAAACCCTCAAAAGTCGTGGCTCTGCCCTCTTTGTTAGACTAATAAAATTCCGACGAAGGCTTGATTCCTCGGAGCCACCTCGGAAGGATTGGAAAAGACGCAGAGATTCCGAGGCGCCCAAGTCTGGACAAATGTCGTATTGATAGTGACAATTATAGGGAACTCTCTCCAAGTGTATTAAAAAGAAGATCGCAGACGGGCCAACGAATGGGCACGAGATTATAGGTGGAATGAGGGGAGGCTAGAAAAACTAAAGACCGTCGGTAATGGCCTTTGGATGGCCGTACCACACCCATTCATGCGGTATGACTTGGTGAAGACGGCCCACGAAGAGACGACCGCTCATTTCCCTGTCTGAATCATGGAGTCGGTCATCGATAAAAATAAGTTGTACTGGTCCAATATTAGGGACGATGTTAAATTCATCGTTAGAAACTGCCCAGTCTGTTCGGCTGAGAAGGTGTCGATCTAACCGCCTAGATCCATCATCCCAACTGTAGTTAAACGACTGTTCCAGAGGGTTAGCACATATACGCAGACGTTATGGTTCTCCCTGACCCAAGTAGTTGCGAGTATTCAGTCTTACTCGTATTTGTAGATCATTGCATGATTGTTCGAAATGGATTAAGGCTTACCCATGTAGACCGCGATAGACGACGGAAATTGTGAGACCCGTCAACCGTTTCCTCGGAATGCATCAAGATACCAAGGAGATCTTAACAGACAATGAAGCAGAATTCCAACGGGAGGTCTTACAGAGCCTAGTCGTACATAGCGTCTCCATTTGGAACACCACTCGGAGTCCTCATATCTCTCAATCGAATGGCCTCGTAGAAAACACAAATCGAGTAATTAATACCGACCTATGACGGAATATCGCAGCTAGGGACACGAGGCCCTGGCCTGACATTGTAGATCACATCCTACCCATTCATCAGGGGACACCTCGTGAGTCCACATACATATCCCCATTCCAATTACGGACCAATAGCCTAGCCTGCGTCGCGCTGCCAAACTTTAAAAACGAAACGACGTTGGGACGAGGGCAACAACTGAGGAAAAGGGTAGGTGGCACTTACAACTAATGAAACGAACCCTCCCTCGTCTAGTTAAGAAAAACCAGCGGATGAAGAAAATTGCCCAAGACCGACAAGTCCGGAGCTACGAAGTCAGATATGGGAACGCTAGGCACGCGGTGTGGACCTGCTTCAATTTGCGCAGTTCTTCAGCACAACTAGCGTACATGCGACGAAGTTCAGATTCGTCCACAACAAAACTCAAGGGAGGGTGTTGGCCGAAGGAGCGGTCTTTCGACGTTTCTCTCCACCGGGAGTCAGTAACATCTCGATGATCGTCTCCCTCGGTGGGGACTTTTCTGTGCTCTACAAAAGCGTTGACATAAGCGCATTCAATCAGCTTCGGGCCAAGGCTATGAAACACCCGCGGACGCGTCCGCGGGGCCGAGCTCGGAGGGCGAACGTATTCACGGCCGCCTCCGCGGCTTGCTAGGTCCGCGCAGCGGACCCGGTTTTACCAGATTTTTCCTGAATTAAATAATAGGCCAAAATATATATATATATATATATATATATATAGGGTTGTAGGGAATTTTAAGCCCTACAACCCCATTTCTTTTTTTTTGGACTCCGACTTTGCTTAGGATTCTTTAAAAATCTAAAACTAAATTCGATTTAAAGAAAAATAAAAATATATATATAAAGAAAAAGTGATTTTTTTTTTTGTCATTTTTTATCATCAGATATATGGTCCCTGAGTTCACCTGTATTTTTTAGAAATGAATTTCTGTTTTTTGCAGGGGTATGAGGTGTTTTAGAAAAATAAAGATGCAAAATTTGAAAATAAATAAACAAAAAACTTGAAAAAAAAAGTTTGATTGATTGATTGATTGATTGATTGATTGATTGAGTGTGTGTGTGTGTGTGTGTGTGTGTGTGTGTGTGTGTGTGTGTGTGTAGATGTGTGTGAAAACACTTGTTGTGGTCTCAACACGTAATAAGTACATGTTACACCTCACCGTCACCTCACAAGGTAAAGCCCCATAGGATTCCACAAAATTATAAAATCCATCGTGTTATATCACACCTCACAACAACGGAAACAACAAGGAAAAAACCACAGCAAGCCGCAAGGCAAACAACAGAAAACAACAAAGCATATAGGCTGGAGGGCACGAGGGAGGTGGGTGGGCAGGCAAGCACAAGCCTATGTTGCTTCAGACAAACGACACAAGGCTTATGTTGCTCCAAATAGACAGCATGCCGCAAGGCAAACAACACAAAACAGCAAAGCATATAGGTTAGAGGACACGGGGGAGGCAGGTAGGCAGGCAAAAAGCGCACAACAACAACACACACTGGGTAAAAGACATGGGGTAGATGGATGGGCAAGCAAACAGTGTAAGACAGCAAGGGAAACACCAGCAAAACAAACAACTACAATGCAAAAACAGCACCCGAAAAAAACAAGTATAGACAAAGAAACAACCGAAAAAAATAAAACTGATGATGAAAGATTTTTTCGTCGAAATTGCACCGACTCATTAGGAGGCTGAACCCTCGACAATCTGCGGAATGCCCGTATTGATGGTTTGGGTCATGCACCCTTTGACCCTTGTTGAAGGCAGACTGTCCCCAAGTGGAACATAGCAGCGGGCAGCAACCCTGCGGAGCACCAGGCAACGCAGTAAAGGCAGACACGGAAGGCACGACCAGCGGAAGGGCGGTGAGGCAGCGAAGCAACGAAGCGCAAGCCAGTGGCAGAGCACAGACGAGACCGTCCACACATCCAACACGGAGCAAAGCAACACATCACCTACTCACATCACGGGTGAACCCCACAGACTGTTGGTTCCCACCACCCACAGAGCCAGGGAAACACTCCGACGAGCATCCGTCATCACCTACAGGCAACACAGACATCCCGAACTGAGCGGCCCCCATAAGAGTGTAGTAGGCACTCTGAACGAGGAACCACCGACTGTTTGGCACTACTTAAGGGTGCTCAGTTAGGTAAACAAAAATACTTGGAAAAAAATCAGGGGGAGAACAGACAACAACAAGAAAACAGACAACCATATAACTGATTGTGTTTGTGTGTGTGTGTGTGCCCCGGGGAGCTGCACGGGAGCTGCGCGGCAGCGTGCAAGAGCTGCTATGAGGGGAGCTGGGAGTTGGGAGCTGTGCGGGAGCTGCTGCGCGGGGAGCTGCGCGCGCCCGCGCGCGCGCGCGCGCGCGCGCGAGAGAGAGAGAGAGAGAGAGGTGCGCACACGATTGGTGGCGGGAGGGTGGGGCGACCCCTCCCCCACGAATCAATCAATCAATCAATCAATCAATCAACCAATCAAAAAAAAAAAAAAAGGAAAATCAAACAAATCAATCAATCAATCAATCAATCAATCAATCAATCANAATCAATCAATCAATCAATCAATCAATCGCCGGGGGGGCGACCCCTCCCCCACCAGTCAATCAATCAATCGATCAATCAATCGATCAATCAATCAACGAAAAAAAAAAAATCGACGAAACTAATCAATCAATCAATCAATCAATCAATCAATCAATCAAAGGCGGGGCGGGGCGACCCCTCCCCCACCAATCAATCAATCAACGGGGAAAAAAAAAAGAAAAAAAAAAAGAAAACGCGTTTTTTTTTCTTCTCAATTTCGTTCGATTTCGCCCATACACCCCTAACCAAAAGTTGATCTTTTCCGTTTTTTTTTTTGTGTGTGGGGGTGGGGCCGGGGATGCGCCGCCACGTGGCGTCTCCCAAATTTCGAAAGTCGCTCTCCTGCGGCCGCCACGTGGCTTCAAAGCTGCGCGTCTGCGGGCTCGCGGCCTAGTCCGCGTCCCGGCATCCGCGCTCTTGGCTGCGATTGTCCGTGGCCGAGGGGGATTCATAGGGCCTGGGCAAAGGAATGGACGAACATGTGGCAGCAGAGGCTTGTGCGCCTGGGGGATCGGATTGACGATACTAACAGTATTGGCATACACGAGATGCGGGTGTACCACACAAAGCCTGAGGTGGTCCTTCCGGAGATGGTCCTCTTTGTGTCGGCCCGATGTACCAGCACCGACTCTCTACGTTCACTCTGCCGTCGGACATCCCCCCCTTGTGGCAGTCTCTGATCCATCTGCAACTATCCTACGAAGTTAGGGCGATCTCGGTACCCATTCTGGAGGAAGGAAGGTGGACGAAGTGGTTGGCGTCCTTTGTGGCGCTCACCACTCAGTTTTTGCTTGTTGAAGATTGTGTTTTGGTGGTCCGACCAGATTGACGAGGATGACAAGAAAAATGAAGTCGAGCTGCTGATCATCCAAGTGTGGAGGGTGAACGTGGAAGGAAAACTGTTGGGGCTCATATTTGGAGATGTGGGGATCGATTATCTCGTGCTAATTACGGGGGAACTGTTGGTGCTCATCACACAACTCCTCGATGATATGCCCCTGGACATCATCTGTTGCAGCACGCCACTCTGTGATGAACGTTAATGTCACAACTGTTGTGGACGCGCTGCTCCGAATAAGACGATCAGAATTGCTACTATCACTCAACTGACATGTAGTACTTGGATCCGGGGGAGATAATCGATCTGGATTTTTCGGTAGTGGTCAGATCGTTGGGTGAGTTGGGGGAAAGTGTCGAATCAGGATCTAGCGATCCTGATTACAGTGAACACTCGGAGGAAGAACGTGTATTGGTTGACAACGAGGCGGAGAAGCGAGTGAAAGAGCGCGCGGAGGGAAAGTGGCATGCCTGACAAATGACACTCGAGGATCCTACAAGGGATCCTGAGCTGCCTAGAGAGGAAGAAGGGTATGATGGCGGCGCCACACGGGCAAAACGGAGCAGAAGGCGAGCCTGAAGTCTCTTCCCATTCCCTCAGCCCGCGCCACAGTTCGCCTACGTCCGGTGATCTGGTGACGTCCCCCATTATTATCATCCCGCCGTCCCCTTGAGTACCACAGCCCGCCATTTCCTGACGCTTGGCATCCTTTCCCCCCTTCCCCCCCTTCCCCCCCTTTCCCCCCCTTCCTTGATACTATGCTACCCTCCTCGTATGTGACGTTCTCCCCCACCCGGCTACACAGTCCCTTGTCCTTTTTTTCCGTCTCCACATTCTCTGCTTCAACATGGCACGGCTAGACTTCAACAATATTGAAGTCTACTGCCTAAGTACGAGGACAATCCCCGCCTGTGATCGCCACGAGCAGTTTCGCACGGCCCTCTTGTGCACTCTTTGCACCCTCTACCCTAACTACCTCGCCTTCGCCCCCAATCGCAATTGCCGCTTTCCCCTCATCCATCGATTGGTGTGATATGCGAATATCTCCACAGGGGTGCGATGGCTGGTCCACTCCCTCCCTCCACTTTCCCAATCCCATCCTCCGCCTCCACCCCCCGTACTAAGAGTGCTATATCCGCCCAGGTAGCAGCAATGACAAAGACAACTGCAAAGCGGAAATGAGAAAGTGACAAAGATGGAGGATTAGGAAAATGCGAAGCCACCCGCGTATCGGCATCTCGGTCGTCGTCTTCCTCTTCCTCTTCTCCTTCCTGTCTCTCCTTTCCTTATCCAGTCTCCATGGACACGATGCACGCAAACAGGAGCATGCATAAGATTGAAACCCCCTGGGCGTCACACATGTGACTAACTATCTTCTGATTTGTGCGATTTTCTGCGCGCTTGTACTTTGGGGGTTGAGTGGAGGGGCGTGATCCAATTATACAAGTGCCCCTATCCTTTTCTTTTTTTTCTCTTTGTTTTGTGAAAACTTGGTCTCATGGCGGTTGGTAGTAAGGATGCGCCTTAGCGAGCGTTATTTGGTAGTAAGGACGCGCCTTAGCCAGCGCATAAATAACGGTTGATGCGGCTTCTTTCTTTCTCTTTTGGGAACGGGGAAGGGAACTTCGGCGCTGTCATCATGCAGGAATGTTTTTTGAATCTTTGAATGTTGGGGGGAAAATACCGGAGCCATCAGAATTAAAACGTTAATTTGATATGGATTTTGGGGTCATCATAATTTCTTTTTGGTAACAGCACAGTGCTCCGTACTCGCACGCGTTCTTCTATCCTGCATCCCACACTCTACTCCAGCCGCGCCTTAATTCTAATCTCAACTGTAATCTCTTCCTTTGAGTGCGGGTGTAACAGTGATCTTATCGCCCCTAGTTTCTCGTCGCGCCGAAAYATTCAACCCCTCTCCCTTCGTCTCATTGGCCACAACGGTGCATGACTGGATCAATAAGTGGAGAGTGACTACGTCCCCCATGCCGCGGCTCAGGCATGGCGACCGTAGGCGCTTCCTTCTCTCTTCTTTTCGTCTGCCTCATCATAATCCCGACTATCTCACGTTGATGCTAATAGCTATAAATTTTGCAAGCGCGACAACATCGGTCTCTAACAAAATTTGGAATGGTTAGCTCGATCGAGAGAATCGGCTAACGCGTAGGAGACAATTAAGAGGTGAGTTCGAAGTTGAGTGATCTGACGAGTTGGCTGCGAGTGTGTGAGGGGTTGATGTGTGACCACAACAAACTATGGACTATGGGCGAGTCCAGGGTGCATAATCGCGCTAAGCGAGGTGACAACTTTGGGTTGCTGGTACGTGCGAGGCGACGAGATGCCTACACGGAAATGAGAAGAGGGATGATGGGGAGAGAGAGAGAGAGAGAGAGAGAGAGAGAGAGAGAGAGAGAGAGAGAGAGAGAGAGAGAGCATGGGTTGTTAGCATGTATGATACTTCCTTTCTTGTCCCTCTCGGAAATTTTGCATCCAAAACTCGTTGTTCCCATTTTGTAATTATAGATGGATACTTGATTGTGTAAATCCTGTTCTTGCTTCGGAGCACCTCTCACATTTCTTTCCTTATTTGAAGTGTTGTTGGATATGTTGATTGTGGTTTAGATCACCGTTTCTGTAATCTTGACTGCTTGCATCTTTGTGCACCCACCTCATAATTATGATTGAAGATCTTGAATGCTTGTCCGAGATCGGTCTGTTGAAACAAACTTGAAAGGTATGAAATATTGGTCATTTTCGTTTAATGTCTGTTGAAGGGAACTCATGCGAACTCCTGCATGAGCTACGACTTGCCTACAACGCGGCTTGTAATGTATATACCCGATCGCATAATCCTTTTTTCGACGGTCCCACTATTACCAAATCTGCATGAGTATGAAGGCCCCTCGTGAATACGAGCCCGTTGCATTGAAATCTGACGACCACCATTGCACATACCAACTGCTGAGGCTTTGCTGGTGCTAACAACCAGTTGCGCCGACAACTCCGAACGCCCCTTTTTCTCCCGAACCATTTTCACCCTCGTCCTTAGAACAATAATACCGAAGATACCAGTTCGGACCAGAGACGCCGCCCCTTTTGCCTAAAATCCTTGGGACACCCCCCTTTTCACTACTTCGAGACCCACTATCCACCCTGATCAGGAAGTCGCGCAGGGCGTGAGGTTGGGCGTCACAAGGCAGGGTGGTTGACGAAGTACGGAGGCCTGCTTTGGGAGCTCTGGATCCAGGTACATCTAGTATTCTGAGGTGATTCCACAGGCGGAGTCGGCGGTGTTGGTGAACCGCGGTCCTGGTCTTGACACCTTCAGATTGTGGATCCAAATTGTGTAACACGCCGTACATTGTACGAAGTACGACCGTACTGAGTCTACAGACGGTCGTATGACCGTATGAACGGTCTCGTACAAAATAACGAACCACCCCCCCCCAAAAAAAAAAATGAAAAAAAAAAAACAACAAAAAAATGGGGATGTAGAGCTTTTCGTGCTCTAGAGCCTCACATTCTTTATTTTATTTTCTGGTCTTTTTTATATTAAAAAAATAAAAATCATCACAACAGGAAAAAAAAACGAAAATAAAGAAATAAAAAATGATTGATTGATTGATTGTCGATTGAATGATTGATTGATTGATTAAAAAAAAAAAAAACCTCGGACGTAGGCGAGCACGCGAGAGAGAGAGAGAAAGAGAGAGAGAGAGAGAAAGAGAGAGAGAGAGAGAGAGAGACAGAGAGAGAGACAGAGAGAGAGAGAGAGAGAGAGAGAGAGAGAGAGAGAGAAAAAAAAAATAGTATGTTAGTGTGTGTTGGATGTGTCGTAAAACACATGTACGTTTATTTCCAACGCATATTGAATGCACTCCTTACTACCATTCGAACTGTCACGGGAGGGCATATGGCGACCATAGCTCTCGGCACTCCGACCATATCATTGTAGTATTGCAAACCCAACACACACTACTTATTATTCATACATCGCATGTTAGTACAATGATACTCAGCACAACCATCTCATGAGAACAATGCAGAAGGGAGCTTCGTTATTACAAAGGGTTAGGGAGGGGAGGGAGAGAACCTTTGGGTACAAAATTCGCCGTAGCTGGGAGCCGAGAAGGAATTAGGGAAAACAAACTCAAACAAAAGTTGATGCTAAATATTACTACTCGTGGAGTTCCCGAATCAAATCAGAGCTTTCTCTTACTCCAAATGTCATTTTCCCATCGAAACATATAGCAAGATTTTCAGAATTCCTGTTCACTTCACCCTCAGCTCCAGGATCAAGAATCAGTATTCCCATCACCGTATTGTATGACCAGACCCCATCAAACTAATTACAATGGAAGGGACTTTTTTCAAATCACCGCCAAAAATATCCTGTATGCATCCTAGATTCCGTTGAGCTAGAAGTATAGTCGAGCTCTCACGAATAAGATTTGTCACTACTCCATATCGTCCATTCATGCACCAATACCAAGGGGCGACTCATTATCCTTAGATATTCCCTAGAAGAGGGCAGATACGGTGACTCTGATCGAGATCCCCCATACGTTTCACACCATCAACCCAGCCATCCACACCGCAAATGCCCCGGACCACCTCCAAGGTGCTTCCCGCCTTAAGGCCCCAACCCTGTCACCGTTTCCAATGCCTCCATCCGCTGCTCCCATCATAGCGTATGCCGTACGCATAACAAATCGCACAACCATTAAAGCTAATCCAGGCGTGATGTCAACAGCTGGTTTCATGATAATCTTATACCTTGAACATTCTGGTATACAGTCATCTGTATTATCCCCTCATAACCACCTGCGCTAACCTAAGTGAATGTAAATTATACTAAGATCCGTCAGCCTCCAACTCGTAATGCTCGGACCAGTATTCTTTGCCCATAGAGAGGGATATCATATGCATACCCCACCTCTACAAAATCGATCCAATTATTCCGAAAAAAAATACAAAAGCTCATACTCTCCAAAAGATTTTTTTCCCCAAAAAAAAACCGACCTAAGAGCGCGACCAGTTCATCAAACTGCACAACAACTGAAATTCCTCCGGACAACAACCTCAAAAAAAAAAAAAAAAAAAAACTATGCAAGGAAAAGATGATACTCTCCGCAAACTCGAACTGTAATCCCCTCGTTAGTGTCCCCCTACTATCCAACGCCCAATCCCTATCCACCATTGTCTCACATCCTCCCCAATTGGTACTGCATTTTTAATAATTCGGAGTGTTATGCACACCACCCCAACATGACCTTCAACCGAAACCTCACCCTCAATAACCGCTATCTCCTCGACCTATCTCATGTCAACCAATTCCTCCATATCCATTCCGATCGATCGATTGCCTTTTCGTGGAAAAGGTGCGTCGAACCAACTTTGGTGTTCCCCGTCATGTGGAGCTCCACTCCAAAGATAATCAACCTCCTTCCTCCCACAAGATCTTGACGCGCGCGMAACAAATATGCACTCACCACCAAGGATAATCAYGACAGACAAGCACAYCGCAACAGAATGCAGGGGAAAAGAGTGGTAAATGGAGGGCAACTGATATGTAGGCTGGAGGTAAGGGGAAGCACGGGGGATACGAGATCCTCATTCGYCATGCGATCACCATTTTACCRCACMGAAGGGTAGGYGGATCYTTGAGATGAACAGAGGCAAGGCTAGGGATGGTGGCTACTCCCTAAAAGTTTAACATGTTTTTCGCCATGTTGCCACAAACATAGGCTCATCAGAGGGCTATTTAGAGCACATGCACACACACTATCCATTTCACTAGCTGCGTTGGGAAGGATAAGGGATGGCGGGTGGGGAGTATGAGGGTAGGCAGGTGAGGAAGATAAACGAAAAGTTTCACCTCCGTGGCATCCTCGCTCGCACTCTCGTCAAGTGATTGAAGATGAAGCATCTCATCCAAATCATACGGGTACTCCATGGTGGCCAGAAGTCAAGGAGGAGAGACCACCCTTCCCCCAATGGAGAACACAAGAGCTGCTCTTAGTGAAATGTCGGCTTCAAATGGAGCAATCGACAAAGCAAAGGTAAATTTCAAGGAGATCGTGAGTGCAATGGGAGGGCGGTGGGGGAAAGGGGCAACGACCAGGCACACGTGTAGTGAAGTCGTGGAGGAGAGTAGCGGTGGTTGGATACGGGGAGAGTTCATGGAGAGCGGCCAGCGATAAGCAGACTGTGGGGTAAGGTAGACCGATTCCGCCGACACATAAGACATCCGTATGTACTACTGCCAGATATCGCCAGGCGTCATTGGGAGTAGTAACACACTTATGTCTCCCGGAAAGTGCGGAATGGGAGGTCGAAACGATCGAGCTTGCTTGCTATATAGTCTGATTCTTCAAATACTGGGTACCAGGTGGACCCAGTACCAGTACACTAGCCAATCGTTCCACCATGGGAGGTCCGCTTTGCATGGGGGCTCTTAATAAGCTCATAGTGGCTCCCGACCCGAGTGACCTCCAAATGTGTTTTTTTGTTCGCCAATCTCAGCGGTATCATACTCCCTGAAACTCATGTGGGCATCCCCTGGGGTCCCTCCCGTTCGCTTCTAAAGTTCAAAAAAGGAAAAAAAAAAACCATAAGCAAAGCTATACTAATGATATTATGTGTGTGTGCATGTGTGTGTGTGTATGTGTGTGTGTGTGTGTGTGTGTGTGTGTGTGTGTGTGTGTGTGTGTGTGTGTGTGTGTGACCTACCCCTATCCCACTGGGGTACTAGCAGCCAAGGGTCAGGCAAGGTACCTAACCCCCAGGGTTAGGTACCGGCCAGCTACCCCACAACTCAGATCCCGCAATAGGGATTGTTCTCTGAACAGGGGACACACACTCACACTCACATACACCCATGCATTAGATAGAAGACTCCTCTTTGACAAACATTTTCGTTGTCCCTTCTTATTATACTCTGACACAGATGGGAGCAAGGGGCTTTCTTTTCATACCTCCAAGTGACACATGGTTTCCTGATTGTTGTATCTGAAATCCTAGAAGGATTCTGGGTGGTTAAGGACTTTCTGGACACACCTTTTGCGTTTATGCTTCTTAAAGCAATTGCTCACCATTGCATTCACCAGCGACATTATATCCAAGGCAGCATACCTACTGTGGGAGGTAAGAAGCATGACCATTACAACCTGAGAGATGAATATATTCATCGATTGTTTGACCGGCTTATTCGAATCAAATTTCACGAATTTCGTTGGTGCGAAAGATAGTGCTGCTGTTTTATCATGCCTGCTCGTGACATATTCTCCAGTGTCCACCGAAAGGACCTTGATGTCAAGATGCAAAAATTGAGTCTCCTTTAATTACCATAAAAGAGTTTACTTGACTGCTCTTTATAATTTTTCGTCTCTTTCTTTATATCAATGATCTCGAATGGGTATATCCTATAGATGTTGTCACTGGTCTTCGGCTGCTCTGGGTTAAGAAACTGCAGAATCAGAGGGTTGTTGAGTACATGGAGATCGTCAATATATCGGAAAGCCAAAAAAAAAAGTTGGAGTGCATGTGACGCTCTGTTAGAGAGCAGTATCATCATAAACCGGTATTCATATTTGGAAATATAGAGATTACACCGACCCCTCAGCTGGAGATTTTACTTTGGAGCAAGAGAGTGAGCCATTCTTGTGATATGAACACCGTATAAACCTCTGTCCTTTATGGGAGGATAAATGTCTGAATGCCAATTTCACAAAAAATAACCATTTTGTCAAAGACGGACATATTATATTTTTTGAACGAAATTAAAATTGACTTTTTGGGCCAAAATCCGGTCCAGAATTTTTGGCTTCTGGGGGTCCAGCGTTCTGAGACCCCTAGATGTAGATACATCTAGGGGTCCGGTGTTCTAGGAACGCTGGACCCCAGGAGCCAAAAGTTTGGACCGGATTTCGGCCAAAAAAGTCAATTTTAATTTCGTTAAAAAAATATAATATGTCCATGTTGATGAAATGGCTGTTAAAAAAAACTAATAGCATCCAACAATCCATCATGTGACTTATCTGTCAGGATGTTTCCGAAACATCTCGAAATGTCACTTGAAAAGACCGTAAAAATACTCCCCGACAGATTGTAGCAGTATTCCTATACACAGTCAATAATCCACAAAAAACGATGAATCCACCTGATGATAATCTCCCGCCGCAGTGAGTCATGACTGCGGGTTTCAACGTTTTGAAAGCCTGATCACACACTCGAGAGGCCTTAGTGAGGAAAGAATTGGACGCGTTAGTCAACCATCTGATGACATTCTTATGTTGTTAACTTTATAGATTGCCATAATACAAGGGATGTTATTGATGTCCAGTTTCAAGAATTGAAAACAATTCGCCGCCGAATTTCTGGCCTCCGAGAATATCTCCTTCTCTGAAATGCTTCGATATTCAAAGTCAGGCCCAAACAACCTCTCGAGAGCCAAGGCTCTAATAAAGTTTTTGCATACAAAAAACGGGGTATTCGCAGCCTTTGTCGTACCCGCAATATATGAAAAACTCGTTAGGAGCTCTACCTCTTCCTTAAATTGGGTGGTCCTCATCTTGGTGTCAAAGTGGTGAACACCAGTTCTCAATCTCCTCATCAGTTCATTCCTCATAATACTGGTCAGGTGTTTAATTAGTGCAGTAGGGATAAAGCCATGGTTGGTCAAAATGGAAAGGTATCCCCTCAAACTTTCATGTAGGTTGCTACAAACTGGGCCTTATCGGGGTTGCGTAGGGGGATATGACCGAGTCCGTTTGAGATCACATCCCTAGTCGTAGGGTTCGAGACTAACGCCGTATCTATGGTGAGCAGATGGGTAGAGGGGGATTCAATAGGTTGAGTCATTCCTAGGGTTCCAGGGTGGTGGAACGGGAGGAGGCGTTGGCCAGCGCAGGGACGTACCTCCTTCTCAGTCATCTCTTGGTACCATTTATGCAAGTAAGACTTCCTGAAGGCAGAACACGGTTGATAAAACTTAGTACTGATAAGGTCATCATAAGTCTATCTAAACACAATTGAAGAAAAAATCGTCATCAGCGAGGCTGTGAGAAACTGAGAAAGATTTTTTCAAGAAGGTTTCTTAAATCTGATCCTTTCCATCACTCTTCCTTCGCATCGGATATGAACAAACTTCCTCTTTGATGACGGGGGATCCTCAAATGCCTGTCATTGCATCCTACCTGATGGGCCCTTACAAATCCTTCCCCTGCGTACCTGCGCATCACAGAGTTATTGACAACGTCCGCAACGAAGTTCGTTAGTTGCCAATGACATTGCGGTGCAAACTCCACGGGCTCCTGGTTCCTCTCCTCCCAATAGGGGCATTGACACTCTGCGCAAACTCCAGCGGTGCAGATACCCTCTTGCCCGTGAGCGTGGGGATTATCGAATCCGGGGGGGTGGAGGGGTCTATTGCTAGCACAGGCATTGGGGAGTGAACACAGGGACCGGGCCATCAGCGATGGCATTAGCAGTTGGGACCATATCCAAGGATGCAACAACAGGTAATAATCCAGCAGCAGGCGCAACTGCGGTGTCTGCAGGATGGACAACCACTGCTGTAGGTAAAGCCACTGCAACAGCAGCCTGTGCTACCACGGGAGCCCAGTGGAGCCGGACAAACCCGTCAAGGGACGAGTTATGTTTTATCCTAGCCCTCCTATTTGCCGGAGTTGAGACCTCATTCCTCGTTCTCTTCTTGAGGTATTTGGTGGTAAGGAGGATCTTCGCCGCTTCTTTGAAGGCCTTCCTGTGAGCACCATTCACCCCATCTAGCACGTTATCCATGGTGGTAGCTGGATTGGTAATGCTTTTTTTTGCGAGCGTCATCATGATACCTCGAAAATACCCAAATGCAATGGAAGTCGGGACCAGAGGCTTCCAGCTTCCAGCGAGACATTGGAAGAGGGAGGATACCTTGGCCCTGGTGGTCGGGGCGTCAGGAAACATGACGTCCAAATTGAACATGAGGTACCACAGCAGGTGGTCGAACCACGCAGGTCTGTTACCACAGTCCGTCTTACCCGTGAGGCCGCACCGACACTTCAAATAAGGTCTCCCTACATTCCATATGCGTTTCAGTTCAGCAAGGGGGGTAGGGTTTTGGGGTGGCCTATTGCCCTTGATGGAGACCGACGGATTGGGGAGGGAATATTTGTTGGTATCCATCAATGACATAGGGGGGGGAAAGACACCGTCTCCACTGAAGGGGAAAACGTCATATCCAACGCCCTTTCTACAGACTTGCGGATATCATCCTCGGATCATTCCATTAACAGGCGGTAACCCCTGAAATCAATGAGCGCAAGATGATTGAATGTTTCAAGGGCCCAAATCATGCCTTTGAGTGCCATCGACATGCCCTCTACCAAGCACATGGATGCTAAGGGAAGAAAAGCATTCCTACGGGGACTCCCATAAGACTTTTTTTTCACATCATCCTGGGTTGCTTTATTCCTTAGTGTTTTCGATTTTTGCGTCTCCAGATACTGTCTCTCTTCCTCCGTCAATTCATCCTCCTCGTCCTCCTCCACTGTTTTCTCCACAATGATCTTATTTCTCTGATCAGTTCCCCACTCCCTGTGGAACGGGGTGTCCGGTACCCAGTTCTTGACGAAGACCAATTCCCCCATAAACAGTGGATTCGTAAAAACCAGAGAAACAAACCAAAACCAGAGAAATCCTATAGACAGAAAAACACAAAGGAAATATAACATTTTTCGAGAAACAATGGTCGATTTTGCGCCATTCCGTGCGCAAATGTCATTAAAAAACCGCCTCAAAAGTAGCATATATTCGAGGTCGACAACACAGTTGAAAAAACGAGCCTATTTTTTAAGTGAACATGTGACTTTTAATCATGGCCAACGAAAAGGTCTCCAATTTATGGAGATTTTAGTGGATGCCGAAACGACCAGTCAGTAGTGTACAGTGAATGTAGTTTTGTTTTTGCAAACACAAGAGACTTTTCCGGAACCAAATCTAATGACAAAAAAACTAACCAAAAACTTTGTAAGCCGAACAGACGGGTTGGTAATCCTGGTTCTTTACACTCATAATACTAAGGAAATAGAAGCTTGAAAACGAAGGTAGTAAAATCACGGGATCTAGAGCAGAGCAAAAAACAGCCAACGAGAACTGATTTCAAATCTGCAAAAGTCGAGTACAAACGATTGAGCAAATTTGACCGTCAT
Organism: Chara braunii; assembly: GCA_003427395.1. Taxonomy (NCBI): domain Eukaryota; kingdom Viridiplantae; phylum Streptophyta; class Charophyceae; order Charales; family Characeae; genus Chara; species Chara braunii. The sequence continues at coordinate 26,000 of BFEA01000519.1, read as the reverse complement.
GAAAATTCAAAGAAACCTAAACATGACTTTAAAGGCCTATAACGTGAATTTCTGGACATTAAAAAACGAGTCGAATTTCGCCAGAAGATATGACGAGCATGACTTACACGCGCACCCACGAGACCGGCCGGCAACCCCGAATAGACTTAGCACCACAGATCTCGATAGGAATGATGGAATCCCCATCTGCGATACGGGTCGGGACACATTAAGGTCCCGAGGCCCTCCGACATACGGGGATCGCTGGGTGTGTATGCTTTGTGAATGTCCCAAACGGAACGAGATTGATAGCCTGAGGGAACTAGCTGCATGCTTAAGCTGGTACGCTGACGGATCGCTCCTTGATTATTTGCGCAGTTTAGGATCTGATCAACTGGCCGGTGCGCACGCACGTGTGAAACAGCAGTCGTCCGCAGACTTGCCATCTACGCGGGCGCGTGCAAAAGCCAACTATGTAGGAAAATGTGTATGCATGAATCCGGTTGAACGAGACATGGCGATAGATTCCCCTTTCTGGATCACTGATCGTGAAAGCCTGAGGCACCCGGAATACCGAGCATATTGGGAGAGGGAACAGATCCGCCGGCAACGGATCCGACAACATCGCCACCTACGGAACCCTGGGCACCTTGAGTACCCATGCCGAACTGAAAGCGAGCGACTGTGCAGGGGCGACTTCCAGCTAGCCATCAACTGAGACCCGCGGATTCCCGATTATCCCGACAGCCGAAACCAGCAATATGCCATCACCACTGACTTCCCTCCCTACTATACCGTCCTCCCCTACCACCGGTTACTTGTGATCCCCTGGGATTCCATAGCCCAGTTGTTGCCCCATCCGCCGTGCTTTGAGTGTCAGCAGCTCGGCGGGTATCGACAGGCGAGGGTCAAGCAACGAACCCACCCCAGGACAAGGCGACGAGAACCCAGCTCGTCTTCATCGGACCCCGAGACTTGCGACGGCCGGCAGCGGTACGAGCATTCCCACAGAGATACCCGTAGCACCCCAACCCGGCCCAGGCCACACGATCGATCATCGCCCCAACTCTGAGCCAGAAGACACTTGCACTTCTACACCTGAAACTCGACACAGGAGATTCCAGTTCCGACCTGGGACTCCACCCCCACTTTCCAAAAATCCTTGGCAGACCCCTTTTTCGCACTTCCGGGCCCCCATCCCACTCCGAACAGGAAGTCGCGCTGGGCGTGAGGTTGGGGCGTCACACTGCCTGCAGAACCACGATTAGTCGATTACCGAGCCACCGGCTTCATCCGACAGATTCGCTCGGAGGAAGAACAATGGGCGCACAACCTTCGATTGAGGCTGACCGTGTCGGATTCCGAGACCTCCGACGTTCGGCGTCGCAGGTGATCGGCCAGCGAGATAGCCATAGCGTCCCGACGGTTCACCAGATCGAGTCCGACCCAGACGACGGAACCAACGGAGGCGGTAGCTCCGCTTCCGAAAGCATAAAACAGGACGCCGATCCTTGCCTACCCTCTTGCATTTGCATCCCTGAAACTTGCCACCGGAGATCTCAGTTCTGACCTGGGACTCCACCCGCACTTTCCTAAAATCCTTGGCACACCCGCTTTTCGCACTTCTAGGCCCATTCCCACTCCGATCAGGAAGTCGCGTCGGGCGTGAGGTTGGGCGTTACAGGAAGGAGAGAAGAAGACAGTTGTAGAGAGGTGGGTTTGGGTCTTGCTAGGAGTGGAAGGAAGGAGAGAGAGACTGAGGGCTTTGAGGTTGATGACGACCATGAGTGGAGGAACCAGGAATTTGGGAGTGGCACGGAGGAGAGGGTGGATGGTGGCCAATTCAATAGGCTAACGGGTTCATGACGGAAGGCCTTACCGTCCAAACTGAATTGACTCAGACCAGCAGGGACAACAGAAAGAGAGTAGTAGCGACCAAAGGGTGTGGCGATGACCTAGACAGACACAGTTGATACCTGTAGGTCAGCCTGCAGTATAGCCCTCAGCCAAAAACAGGCGAGGAGAATGACTCGGTCTCAATGTGATCTGACTGGCTGTGTGTGCGCAGGTTCGCGTATGCGATGAGCGCGGGGGGCAGACGTGCGCTGCAAGGCACGAGAGGCTTCGCAGACTTTGTTGGCTGGTCAGGCTCTTGTGACTTATACAGTGACCGGCGAAGGCATTGGGACCACGACAAGTATCGACGCAGTCCTCGAGCCTGGGTAAGTGTCACATCTCGATGAACCAAAACCATTGATGAAGGGCTGGTTGTGGATGTTCGGAACAAGTGAAATCTGATGTCAATGTAAAGAAGGATGCCCGTGGATGTATGGGATCGATGGTTGTCGATGGATTGAAAAAAGCTCCAATGCGTCCCAATCGTGGTTCCGGTAGTTGAACAGGATCCAACTGCAGAGGTTGTGTTGAAGTGCCTGAGGCCATCGGGTTAGGGCCCAACCAATTTGTTTGAAACAGTCACAATACAGGCCAGAGACTCGAGTACGTTAATTTATACTTCAGTCATAGGGCCTCGTTAGACACTCCTTACAAGTTCCTTGAGCCACAAGGAAATGTCCTTGTGTTTTTTTAGGGGAATTTGCGGCGTCGTTCCACTCATCCTTGGGGATCTCCCCCGAGGATGTTTCCTTGTGGCTTCCCCGCGACCATTTTCATACGTAAATTAGCGGCCGCGGGGTTGGTCGTCCTTGGTCCAGATTCTTTTGTCCGTGGGGAGGCAGCGTGGTCCTGCGACTCGAGGCGGGAAACGGCAGGCGGCGGGCGACGCGAAAAAAAATTTAACCCCAAGGGCGTGGGCATTTGAAATTCGAAATTCGAATGACAGCTGCGACGACGACGGCGACGTATGGCTGGCAGCGCGAGGACGGCGTTATGCGGAAAGGGGCTCAGCGGTGGCGGAGGGTCCGTCCCGAGGCCGTTGCTAGTGCGCGGGCAGCGTGTGGTGCGTCCATCGTCGTGGACCTCTGCACACGTCGACTACGCCTTGCTCGTCGTTTCCGTGCGAGGGAGTGTAAGCAGAGAAAAGGGGCCACCTTTCGTCGGCAGCGGACAGAGAGGACTGTGTTCACGTAGCAGCTATGGAGGGCAGCACAGATGGTAGACGTGATGTGTTGACGCCTTGTGAGATGGAGGCCGTGGCGGCGTCCGTGTCCATGATCGGTCTTCCATGTCAGCAGGAGAGGGCGCTGGGGCGACTGAAGGAGCAGTTGCGCGCGCGTAGACGGAGGACATTGACGCAAGCGCCGGGCGATGGGGCCAAATACGTGGCAACATCAGAGGTTGTTGCTGAGCTGTGCTACGCATTGGGTTGCAGAGTGATTCCTTGTGCGACGCCGCGTTGGTGGGTGAAGCGCAGGATAGGAGGTACGTGGGAAGACCTCAAGCAATGTTCTACAGGGAGCCTTTGCAGCCGGACCAGATTGTGGCCTATGCACTGTACAGGTGGGCTTCAGGGGAGACGTACGAGAGCAGCACTTGCAACTTCGGGATTGGACGAGCTTCTGGGCTGATTGTCGTCGGTGACGTGACTGCCACGCTGCTACGGGTGTTTGGAGAGAAAATTGCGTGGCCGGCAGGGGTTCCTTAACTCGTCGTTCTGCGGGCGTTTGCTGATATAGGGTTCCCCAACTGCCACGACTGCATTGATTGTACTCATATCTACGTTGACAAGCCGGCGAACGCTCCGAGCGAAAACTACTATGACAGGAAGCGTCGTTTCTCCATCGTCGCGCAGGTTGTCGTCGACCTGGACTTGCATGTGCTCGACGTGCACATGGGATACCCAGGTAGCTGCCACGACATCAGGGTGCTGCAGTTGCCCAGCCTGTCGCTGCGCGCGGAGGACGGGTCGTTGTTCCGTGGTCCCCCCGTGGCACTGTCGTTCGGTGTGAAGACGAACGGGTACGTTCTGGCGGACAATGGCTACCCCCCTTCGGAATGGATGGTCGTCCCGTACGGAGGCATCAATCAGCACGTCGACGAGGAGCGGTTTGACAACAAGCAGAAGGTGGCGAGGGGAGTGGTGGAGAGGGCGTTCGGCAGGCTGAAGGGCATGTGGCGGCTGTTTCTGCGGACACAAAAGATAAACCTGGACACACTCTCGCAGCAGTTCACCGCTGTGTGCATACTGCACAACATACCGATCAATGCAGGAATCCCCTTAGACGAGAATCTATTATGGGAGGTCGACGCTAATGGTGTACGACGTCGTGTGGACCTCGGGATGGAACCTCCCCTTCAGCCTGTGTCGATGATGACGTCGACAGACGAAGCGTTGGTCCTGCGAAATGCTTTGGCGGAACAAATGAAACACGATTGAGTCATGTTCACATGTGGACGGCAGTGAGTGGAAGTGCATTCACTGCAGCAATGGCCGGAGGGCAGAATCGTTGTTTCATCCTGCCTTGATTGGGTCGCTAGCATCTGTCCCCCATCGGGGTTGGTGGTTTGTGTGGAGGGTCGTGTTTCCCATGGTGGACGGCAGCGCATGGTAGTGCATTCATTGTAGCCATGGCCGGAGGGCAGATTCGTTGTTCCGTCTAACCTTGATTGGGTAGCTATGTTATGTCTCGCTTTTGGGGTCGGTAGTTTGCGTCGAGGGTCATGCTTTGTTGTCGTCGTCGTTCGTGGATGTGCGTCGGCATCCATTTTCTTGATTTCTGTGATTGGCGTTGAAGTTGTGTAGTGCGAACACGACGCACTGCGGGTGTGAAGTGCGCCTTTTTTGGCRTAGCGGGCGCAGTTTAGTAGACGGAGCACTGTTCGTCTTTCGGGTGGGGCTGGAACTTGTTCCCCACCTGCCTTCGATTTTGAATTCTCCGTTATGAATTGTTGAACGATTTCGCGAATCCCTTTGAAAGTTTCTTTCGTCGATTTCCAGTATGTGTTGGCATTGTGTGTGTGCCTATTTCATTGCGTCGATATTGTGTGTTGTTATTTCATTGCGTTGATGCAGTGTGCCATTGCATGTTCAATATATGTTTTGTCGGACATCTTATGCTGTACGGTGCGCTGCACTTTGTCTTCCTGCGAGTGTTCAACTGAAACACAAACACGTCTTTTGTTTGGCATTGGGATAACTCGTGAAAACAAGAAAAAAAAAAAAAAAGCCAACAACCGACAATGGCACAAGCACAGGAAGATGAGATGTGTGAATTTACATCCAACAAGCCAAGGACTACTCGTGTTTCATGAGGAAGACCATTCGATGTGAAGTGAGTGATCAATCACGATCTACAAACTGACGAAAGACAGAAGGAATCAAAATTATAAAATTAAACATGCGCCCCAAGCGCAATGAAGTTTTTTCGCAGCAAGCTGCGCTCACAACAACACAATACAAGATCGCAGACACCTAATTCGCTCCAATAATGTGCTGAAGAGAGCGTCGTCTACCGTTGCTTCTCCACCATCAACACCGACACAGTATCCACATCACAACCAACGGAGACCGCTGTGACATAAAGCACCCTTGCCAGAGTGGACGACCGAAAACGTGGGGCGTCTACATGCAGGAGCGACACGCTGTACAAGTGCGAAACGAAGGGAAAGGCCATCAAGAATCCGTTTTCCAAACGCCCCACCACAGAAACCGCATCTCCAACGCCGCCAAGCACTGCCCCCTCTCCACTTCCCAAACCCGCGCCGGCAAACGCGACCCGTTCAGTTACCCTCTCCAGTCCTGCACGTGTGAGCAGCAGCAATACCCTCCCCC
>BFEA01000519.1:0-17816 GCA_003427395.1 Chara braunii | reverse complement strand
GAATACTGCCGAGGGTGGCGTCGGTCGCTGGCACTCTCGTGCTCCCGGTTCGTGAGCCGCGGTGAGCGAGCTCTTCCTTCTCTCCCTCCCTCTCGCGGGTGCCCAGCACTTCCCGACTCGACGYGCGTTTCGGRCTCACTACGTGCCTTAGAGMGGGCTGAGYKCTAGTGCYGCTACCCCGTGCGCTAATTCTCTCCGTGCGCCTGTTCCYTTTGTGCGCTCCCCCCCTCCGACTCGTTATGTCYCTGTCGTTATAAGAGCATTTCTTCCTCCGCGGCCGCCCGCCTGTCGATCCGTCCTTTTSTCCGATTAACCAATCATGCCATTCGYTGCTAGTGTCTTCCCATCGTGAAATTTTCGTAAAAMAAAWTTGGTCTTCCCGCCATATTCGTTCTATAGYGATCCCTCCTTCGTGGCCCTTTCCAACATTCAGTTGAGAATTTTCGCTTCCCGCCCGACGTGCATYTCGGTTCTTGAGTTGTCACATCTTTCCCTCTCTCGGTCCCAGGCRYGCGYTGTCTTAAGYGGTAGCCTTACTTGATCGRTCCCCCCAGACGCACGCCCCCCCTTCTCTCAGTCGGTCCCACCTCCCCCCTTCTCGTCCAATCTTCTCTCTTGTTTCCTTTCCTCTTCGGATCTTACCYGCAATGCAKCTTAATCACGTTGATGCTCTTCCTCGTACTTTCGAGCCCCTTTTCCGCTCTTTCGKTTTCTTTCCCSATCCGACGGTTGAGCCTGGAGCCAATGTCAGTTATCAAGAARACGGRCGCGCTCTCCTCTCCCGTTTCGACCAAYTCCCGACTCCCTAYATTCGCCCCGTCGTCGTTATGCYGAAGCAGCCCWGAATCGTCGGGGTTGTCGGCTCGCCACTTWGCCAGGGTCGACGCCCGAGCACCGTGCAGTCGCCTTCTGACTCCATCATACTCCACACTTCCCCCCCTTTTGCTCGGTGGGTTTTGTAYGGCCACCCTTCCAGCCAGGCCAATCGCCCTGGACTCGGAGATCCCAACAAAAATCCGATTTTTCCCCCGCCCGCACRTCCTTCGCTTGCAGCCGCTTTCTCCCCCCCCATTGTMWACTKGCGTCCGATGKKMMACGTGGGCCCAAGGAACCCCAAGAATCCCTCACAACCTACAATCGTATGCACTCATTCATCAGGGCTTGCAAAGRGAAACACACCGCCTGGTAGCGTAGCCGAAGACCCGTACTTCACGGGAACGATTTCCCCTGTCCCAATCCGACTTGCCCCTTGCCCTAAGTTGGCGACCGCCATTGCTTCACCCTCACACTTGGCAGGACGTGGATAGACGCTGTAGTTGCTATGTTCACCATCCAGCCCTCTGGCTGTTGACCGGACAGAGCATTTGCCACCGTTATCCCACGAAACACATCAGCATTCATTTTAACGAAGACACACGTCGACGGCCAATCATCTGGCGCAATCCACCACCTGGACTGCACCTCGTGCCGGTCCGGGTTGGACACTTTTTCGTACCTTCTTTTGACCATGTTTTCATCCTTAGCCCCCAAGCCGTCCTTCCGCTCTCGGCCCCACTTTACGGTCCTGCGTAGATTCGCCTCCATCCCAACTCTTTCAAGGTTAGTAACAAAAAAAAAAAAAAACAAGCACCCCTCAAGTCTGAGGCACCCATACATCCGAGTATGCAAAAATAAAAGAAAGCATGCCAAAATTTTCATGCTCGATGAAAAAGGTGTGCTCGGCTGGTAGGCAGCCGCCCGACAACCAGCCCACACCCCATATTCTCGCCGTCCCCGRCGAGCTTTCCCGCATCCTTCTTCTTTACCACACYCAATGGTCGTATCTTTCCCTGGCCCATGGTTCGCAWTGTCCCACCCTTTTTTTTTTGTGAGGTTAYGTTTATCCCTTGTTCCCCCTTGACTTTTTRGTTTTTAGACCGCATCGCCTTATTACGGCACTGCCCCCCTTAGTCTCCTACCTGCGGAATTATGATAYATGTTTCCTTTAGCTATGGTACAGCACCGCCCTTTGGGACCGCGACACACGTTTTTTCTCTAWYTATGGTATAACACGTTCTCTCTAACTATAGCACCYCACAGTTTCTCTAACTACGGTACATCCCCCCCCTTTTCCCCCAAGCGAATCTATACTCACCTCCGTCTCCTCRTCTTTCTCTCTCGCCTTTCTTTCTTTCGCTTTCTCTCATCTCTCTCACGCTTGATTCTCAAGGCTTTCCTTGAGGCGTTCCTTCTCTCTCTCATCGTATATTTTCCTCGTCGGTCGGTATCACTGTCATGCTCCCTTGACCGTTTCTTCCTTCTAGGGGTCCTTAGCAGGGGAGGTTTCCGAACCTTATACCCCCTCTTAGGCGGCCGCGAAGAAGCTTCTTGCTTCGAAGTTTCTCCCTTCTCGTGGGTGGCAGCCTCTTTCGCATCAACCGCTTTCTTCCCTTTCCCTTTGGGATTCTCTCCAAGATTCCCTCTCTATCGGAAAAGTTTGAGGCGAGCCCCCGGGATAGGGTCCTGTAACCGGGTCCCATCTAATTTAGCAAGGAGATATGGCCCCCCATCCAATCTTTTTAGGACCCGGTACGGCCCCACCGGTTGGCTAACTTCCTGCTCCAAGTCTTTTCTAGCGACGAGTCGTACATCAGGACGAGGTCACTGAAATTAATCGTTTTTTTCCAGATGCATTCGTTTTTCCTTATTAAAAGAAATCAGTCAATTCAAAAATAAGTTTTTTTATTGGGAAGCATGTTCAAAAAGTCAATGATGAATCATTTTGACTCTCTTTTATTTGATTCGGCTTTTGTCGGACCCGCAAATTCTTGTCCCATCTTTCTTTCCCTTTCGTCCTCTCCTTTTCGATGTTTCTCCCTGCCTCGGTAAGCCTTGCGTCAAGGTTCTCGGCTATTTGTTGTATCCTCGCCTCTAACAATTCTCCCCTCGTCATGTTGGCTTTCCACGAAACACTTGTCCAAGTGTCGACGTGAAATTCGATGGGCAGAGGGCAATGTCTACCGAACCAAAGGGTGTAGGGAGAAAACCCCGTACTTGATTTGACCGTGATGTTGCCCTCCCAAACTGCGTAGCGCAAATACTTTGGCCACTGTTCCACACGATCTTTGCACCATTTTGCTAAGGCATCTACAAGCGTTTGGTGACCTCTTTCGACCGGGGCGTTGCTTTGCGGGTGATAGGCGGTCGTGTAGGCCGCTTTTATCCCCGCCCTTTCTAATATCGCCTTGACTTTTTGACTCAGGAACTCGGACACCCTATCCATCACCATCTTCCCAACACACCCGTACCTTGCGATGTACTCTAAGAGAAAGTCACTCACCTCCTCGACTGTCTTCTTCTTAATGACCTTAGCTTCCACGAATCCAGTGAGGCCGTGGCGAGCGTTGATTATGTACCGAAGCCCGCCGACTCCCTTCTGCATGGTTACCAAGTTTATATGGACCTTCTTGCCCGGTATAGTGGGGAGCGAAGGAACCAGGGGCTCCTTATAGCGAACCGTTGCCCTCTTTTGGCAAGCTTCACAGGTCGAACAGTATTTTTCGACCTCACCGTATAATCCATCCCACCAATAAAGTCGCTGAACCTTATCGAACGTCCCTTTCACTCCCTGGTGTCCGCCGACGACCCCACAATGTAACTCTTCTATGACCGCCTTTCTATCTTCCGGGTCGCAAAAACCCTCATTGGAATGACGAACTTGGTGGGCCTCTTAAAGAGGTGGCCTCCTCGTAGGCAATACCCGAGTGCCTCACTCTTGATTACCTCGGTGCCCTCTCCCCGACCAGCCAGGTATAACCCTATATCCCGGATTTTCTGTCGTAAAGGTTGGTGAGGAACGTCCTAGGGCCTTCGCCTCCCTCTCGGATGGCCACTGCCACTTGCGCCTTGTTAGCGGCTACTTGGACTACCTCGTTCTTGCCCATCGTTTGCGTTGCCTCCTCCAATTTACGATAATCCTCTTCTCGGATGGGAAGCCTGGACAAGCCGTCTGCGACTTGATTCTTGGTCTCGGAGATCCTCTCGACCCTATAATCGTAGAGCCTGATATGAATCATCCATCTAGCGATAGTAGGGTCGGTTAGCGATAAGTCCTTTTGAAGGACAGCTGCTACTGCGGTCGGGTCCACTTTCAGGASGAACCGCCTCCCATAGATATAGTGGCGGAAGGTCTTTAAGCAGTGTAGCACTCCCAACACCTCCTTCTTGAATTGGCTATAGTTTCTTTCGGCAGGATTCAAGGTCCGACTCTCAAATCGAAAAGGTCACTCTTTCCCGCCTTGATCCTTTTGAGACAGAAGCCCTCCTACGGAGCAAGGCCCCGCATCCGTGGAAACCATAAACGGGCAACTCTCCTCGTCTTCGAAGAATGGAACGCCTAAGACTTGMCCACCTTCGCGAAACTCCTCTTTAAGGGYTTCCATGGYCGCGGCCTGATCCTCTCCCCAGACCCATCMTTMCACTTTCCTAAGCAACCRTCTTAGAGGCTCCGCCTTCTCACTRTAGCCTTTTATAAATATCCTCCAGTAGCACACCACCCCTAGAAATTKCCTAACCTTAGTGATCGACYTTAGCGGCGACGRCCAGGTCATCAACTTTTCCAATTTTGCAGGATCGGGCCTCCGCCCATCCTTGTCACAWACAAAACCCAATATCTTGATTGACGACACTCCCCAKCGACTCTTAGTCCTACTCATAGTAAGGTTGGCGTCGTCTAATTTCAYAAGGACCTCTTTAACATCCCTCACRTGGTCTACCACAAACTTCCTCACCCCGGGGAAGACCTCYGTCCCATCCTTTTGGATCGGCCCRTTTATCGGGAAGTCGTCAAGGAAGACCTCTACCTTATTCGGTAYGAATTCCTTGAGGACTGCGATCATGACTCTTTGGAATACYGCCACRCCGTTCGTCCACCCCATCGGTACCAGCATCATCTGAATTAGCCCTAGAGGTGTRTGCATCGCGGTYATGTGTCKATCTCGGTAATCCAAGYCTCCAAGGGGATCTCATCATACCCCGAGAAGAGATCGCARATCAAGTAAATCGAGCGACCTGACGAACCTTCCGAGAGTAGATCTRTCTCGGGTATAGACCCTACGTCCCTTATGGTGACTGCATTTGTCCTTTGGAGATTTTGGATCCACCTCAATTTGTTGGTACCCCCTTTTCTCAGAAAGAACCATTTGTTGGAGTAGGCRCTCTCACAAGGTTCCGCCACAAATGTCCTTATCTTTTCTTTAATGAAGGTCATTATCTTTTCCTTTTCTTTCAACGCATASYTCCACGGYGGCCTATCCTTCCAAGGGACGTGAGGGATTGWGTGGATCCGGGCRRGCTTGGCGTACCTCGGGTCGATCCTCCSCCTCTCGRAATCATCGAAGGCTATGGCTTTATCACAATCCCTTAGGGTCATTGCCACGTATTCATTTTCTTCGACCGTGAGGTTTCCATCCCCTATATCCATTTTCGCTAACCTGTCGGCAGTAATTCTCTGCCCTTCGGTCTCCTTCCGCTTTCGGATGATATCAGTGATTTCCTCCTCCGATTTTGAGGTTTAACCCGTTCTATCCCGGCTGACCGCAGCGGGCTTCACTTTCTCCGCCACGGTTTTATGCTTCTTAATTCCACCGGCTAGGGGGATTCCTCCAAAAAAAGACAGCCTCACACCCCCACCGAATTCTTCTCCCTCGTCCTCTTTCTCATACCCTACCCCATTGATTATAATCCGTCCTCCAACATCCTTGACATCCATCCCGGTCCTCCGGGGGTTCCTTATCGGCGAAAGGCGAATCTTCTAGTCGGACTCGGCACACTCATGACTGGGCTTCCCTCCTCCTTGGAATACTGGTTCGGTTTCGCTCATCCTGAGCATCCACAGTCTTTAGGACCACTCGGATCCCATCCGGGCTTTGGATCGAGAGAGTTCGACTCCCATCGGGGAGGTCAACTGTGGTACGTGGACCACACTCAGCCAGGTCCTCCTGAGGATCAATTCGGAAGAATACTCCTTCACTGAGAAAATCGGGACTGTTGCTTCCACTCCTGCGACCTCAATCAAGGGGTTGTGACACACCCCTTCCGCCGGTTGGAGCTTGTTGTCCGCAACGACCATGGACATGGATACCTCYCTATCGACTTCTTGCCCTAATTCCTTCSCGATAGAGTCCCGACACACGGTRGATTCGRACCCATTGTCCACCAGGGCCTTCATCTTCTTCCCACTCACCACGGCTTGGAGCTGACCACTCCCAAGCACATAAAATTTCTTAGTCTCTTATTCTGAGAAGAAACTAGCCGGCAGCTCTTGCATCATAATTCGAGAAGACTGCACCTCCTCCTTGGCGGGTCCATCCCCAGGAAGTGTAGGTCCTCCGGTGAGCGGAATCCTCACCTTCTTGGTAATGCTCAGGAGCTCATCCCTAGCGCTCTTGCTTGCCGCTAAGTACTCTAGAAGGGTGCATTGCATTGGCTGCATAAAAGTTCTCCGCAGGGGTGCAACCGTGTCTATTTCATCCAAGGTGTACTTCATCTCGAACTTCTTTGGTCCTTTCTTCCTAGGGAATTTTGGTGATGTGGGTTCTTCCCCTTTCCTCTCTTCCGTGGCTTTGGCGTCGATCATCGGTTGGTCGTCGTCACCACTCCTCCCCCCGCCTTCTGTTGCGATCTTCTTGTTCTTAGACGGCCCGACCCCAACTTGGGTCCTTACCCTTAGGCACGGTCCCTCTTCTTCAGGATTGGTCTCAACGAATCTGATGCTAGACACCTGCGGCTCCCTTATGGATACGCCTCTTAGTGCCTCCGTCATTTGGATGCGGGAGGAGCTGGAGGTACCACCGACCTCAGGCTTCTTCCCCAGTTTCACCTCCTAAAGGGCTATCCTTTTGTCCACATTTACCTTCATCGAGGGATAGAAGGAGACCGTTTCCCCATCATCTTCCCACACAACCCACTTATTCTCATTTAATTTTACCACCCCTAATCTTAGGGTTTCCGTAAGGTGAGGGAACTCCCGCTTGATGTGACCTTCTTCATTGCAGTAGACACACCCGCTCCAAGGTGTCGGATTGCTCGCGTGAGGGGCCACTTGAGGTGCCGCCCCCACGGTCGTTGGAGAACCARGCGGCAGAGRCRCTCTTGCCTGACTTACCTCGGGGYGAGACCCCGCGGCCCTAGGTTGGGGAGGGTCTTYCCACCTTCCATCCCTCGCATCCTTCCAACCGGAATTCCCCCACCCCGAGACCCGGTTCCCTGCAGTTTCTTGCTYGTTTCTCCAGTTTCCTTGCTTACCGGGTTCGTTCCTCYAACCCGTGGGTCCGCCTCCCCAGCGTGGCCCRGGAGGCGCCTGAGACTGCCTCTCATTCCCGTGAGGACCGCCGTTCCTTTGAGTACGCATACTCCGGAGTGTCGTGTCCAGACTCTCCTTCATGTACTCTCGCACATCTACCCCTCCTCCCGTGAAGACCACCTCGGCGACTCTATYGAAATTCGCAGAGTCTCTAGGGACCCTCTCGAGAACCTCCTTCCTCTTTTCTTCAGGCAGGTGCAACATGAACATTACGCACCTGTCTACCTTTGAGAGCATCCCTCTATCCACCAAAGCTTGCGACAAATGTTTGAATCTTCGAGTAAATGCCACCAGGCTCTCTTGCTGCCCTCTCACGACCCGACGCAACCCGTCTATCGTGGGGATCAGATCGTCACATGCGAAGACCCTCAATAAGCTACTTTTGAAGGTTCTCCGCCTCCCATCAGCTGGGTATATGTGACTTCCAAGCCCTTTCTAAGGTCCCGACAGGGCTCCCCCTGTCGTATCTAATCATTGACAGGCTTATCTTACCCAAGCTAGTCTCTTTGCTGCCTCGACTAGCGAGTCCTCACACCTCTCTCGAGAGCCCTCGCCTTGATCGAGTATCGTCCGATGTAAAGCTTCCTCGTACTCTCCCGTCCTATCCGAGAAACACGCCTCAACTAGGTGCACCCTGACTTCGAAAGGATTCCCGAGCCACCTAGAGTCCTCTTCAAACCTTCTCTCGACCTTTGTCAAGGGTTCCCTCCATGTTCTAGAGAATCGCTTTCTTCTCGCCTCTCTAATAAAGACCGAAAACCTAGCTAATGTGGCCCAGGACCTTCTTTTCCACAAGGCTAGTCTCCGGACCTCGACGAGGAACTCCTTTTTGGCTCGCGGTACTCGATCTTCTCCAAGACCCGGACTAAGCTCTGCTTCTCCTTCTATCTCGACCTCGGGCCCGTCGTCACACGTCTCCAATTCCCAGGTTATTGAGTTAGAGGCATAGGTAGCTCTCATGCCGATCTCCCTCCCCGAAGCAGCTCCTCCTTTAATTCGTCGAAGATCTTAACCGTGGCTGCCTCCAGTAACTTGATCTTGCGCAAGGACCCCGGCCTCGCTCTCCTTTCCTCTTCCCAGCAAAGGGTCAGGATCCTACACACCTCCGCCCTTACTCTCTCTAGTCCTACCAGATCTCGGGTGTGCGGCTCGCTCATGCCTCAAGTTCCTTCGCCGACAATCAATCGCGATCCGAATGAGATCTGAGGGGTCCRACYCTTCTAACCCGGCCTCACAGATCTTTYCCAAGTACCTTCACGAGATGGTCGATATCCTCACRTGTTGGCCCCAACCCTYGAATGCGTAGCCCAGCCCTTCCAGTGACGACCAACTGTCCTGGTACGGATTTYGTAGGCACCACCTRAGCAGGGAGTGCAAGTCCGACCTCCTGAATCGAAACTGGTTCAAGATCGAGATCCTAYGCTCCACGACCCTCTTRACCGCTTCAGARGGGTAGACTCGTTCAAGGATGAAACGGGSGACTCMTACGGGATCACTGTCGACAAATAGTGGTACCTCTTCCCACCCCACATACGACACCTGATATATCCTTCGGTCCCTTTCTCGAGGACCCACCTCCTCCACTAGTCTCTCYAGACGCCCCTGTACTGCTCGCACGTCTAAGAGTGGGTCTTCTCCCAACTTCAAATTCCTGACTACCTCTAGGAGACCCTCCTTMGAAAGAAATATCTTGGTTTMTSYGATTACCAACCCCTCCTCGCTACTCACCGACAGTCGAACGAATGACTTCCCTCGACGGATCCCAGACCCTTCCCTTCGAACGGTTCTCGTGGGACCCCCTTAACTCGCCTTCGGTAACGTGATGTAAACGACTTCCCCCGCTCCTCCTACAGGCTCTATCGAAGCCCAAAGAGTTTCGGGGATTCCCCTTATCATCACCTCTTACGTGCTTCGAACCCTCTCCGGTTAGTCACTTGTTCTTCCCCAAAGAGGCGGGTGTACGGAACGTCGGCCACGAGAGCCCTCACTKCCTCAAACTCTCTCAATCTTTGGAATATAGGCGTCAACTCTCTCYGCGGGGGAACCTCAGCGTCGACACACCGAGTGTAGAGCCAAAATAGCCCCCGCGTCCGTACCCCRGATCGTAGMGCGGCTCTGAGTACCTCTACCRCTCTCCCTTCCAGGTCCCTTAAGAGTGACCRTGCCAGGAAGTCAGGCAACCCTGCGTGGAGAACCTARGAGGCCCGTGGAACCTCGCCCGGCTCAGCGAAGGACACTTCAGTTCATGATTTGAATGTCCCCTCTTCGTAATCTGTCAGGACCAGGTCGTTTGCTACGTTCCTTGTGGATTCGAGATACCCCGTATGAGCGTCTATCCAAGTTACTAAGCCCCTCTAAACCTCGGGCCACGTCTCTTCGTCCAAGAAGACTTTAGCCAGGACCTCGAGGAACCGTCATAGGCGCGACGATCCTCCCCTTGCTATTCCTTCTTTCCAGGTAAGCCGCTGAGCCTTGACCCACATGTACGCACCCTCTTTGATGTCCCCTCCCTTCTCGACACTCAACCAATAGGGAGTCACGCGGGGGTTCCCAGGGATCAAGACTTGGCCCTCGTCACTGGCCTCTATCGCCCCTATTACTCCGCTATCGCCGAGCGCAAACCTTAACATCTACTGGTATCATTTTGAAGACCCACTCACGATATTTCTCAGGCGAGAGGGCGACCGACTTCTCGAGGGATCCAAGCCTCCTAAGAATCCCCCAAAGTTTCCTACGCGGAGGGATCCCCTGGTCGATACAGTGAGTGTATAGTACCCACAGGGCTCTAAACGGTAGGCCTAATCCTCTCACTCTCTCCAAGAGCTTGACTATCCTCTTCTCGTCCGTGCTAAGGAACACAAAGTCCGGGCTCCTTGTGATTACCGGATAGCACAAAGTTAAATCCCCTCTGAGCCCTAACTACCCACCTTTCCCTTACTTTTCTTGCCTCTCCGATTAATAAGCCAACGGTTCGGATTTTGAACCATCTTTTTGTGGTCTAAGTAGGCCGATCCCACGTATACAGTCAGTGGGTGCACTTCGAACTGACATCCCGCGGCAGGATCTGAAAAGGAGGGCGACCCGCGACCTCATTGGTAGGAGGCTTATCACCCCCTTTATGGAGGGTCATAAGCACCTCCTTGCCATCGGACACGGGTACCCGCCAGGCATAGGACAACGCAGGTGTTTTGAGGAAACGAAAAAGCTTGTCAGTATTTCATTATGGGATACCGGATTGGGTCGCCGTCCAGTCGTGATGATTAGTGACTCTGCTGCCGCACAGTGGTTTCGGACCATACTTCGACCGTTAAATTTTCGTTTTCGAATTATTTAGTTTTGCCTTTTTTTCATTTTGGAAATATTAAAACTGTTAATATGAAGGAAAATTATGAAAGGACTAGAGCTGGTCTCTTCCTTTAGTACGCAAAGTTCCGTCCTATAAAAAAAAGAAAAGGGGGAGGAGAGTTTAGCCGTACGCACACTAGTTGCAGAGTACTTTTTGTCGCAGAGTGTTTCCTTTGCGCTAGTGTTGCGGGCCGGAGACGAGAGAGAGGACGGATCTTTGGGGCCTGTAAGAGGCTATCTCACTGCGAGCGGCTGAAGAATAAGTTCTTGGCTACCCTGAGTGGCAATGGCACTACACGGATATAGGCCGAGGTGTTGGCGGCATACAGTGCGCTGGGTTCCAGTGTCGGGTGAAGGCCCTCTCATTACGACGGCCCTGAACTATGATGGGGGAGAAGTAGTCCGACTGAAGGTCTACATAGAAGGGGGGAGAGAGGAGGAGATGAGAGGTGACCAGAGGCTGCAGGCTGCCATTTCCGAAGCGCGTGACAGGGCGGAACGGAGGTGCAGGCGAGATGGGGTGACCGTAGGCTTAAGGGTGACAGTCATCTATCACGAGACCGAGTCATCAACTGGGACCGAGACAAGGGAGGAGCAAAATAACGAGAGAGACTCAGGTGGGGAAAGCGAGATGAGCGAGGCGGACCGAGAAACGGATCTGAGGTCCTGGAACAGGCCCGAAGAGATCCAAAAACACCACCGAGCCGTGGAGCCTGTGGAGAAGGGACCCGAGGCTAGCTCATGACAGTTGACGCCCAGAGGCCGCGGGACCGGAGGAAAACAGAGCAAAGGTAAGAAATGGGTGTGAGGCAGAGGGAGAGCACGACACGCACGACAAGGTGGCGAGGCCGGAGGAGCGAGGGCGCGGCTCACGCGGAGAGAGAGAGGGAGTGGTCAACGTGTGCTAGTGAGACGCAGGGAGGAACGCGCGGACCTGAGAGCATGCTGTTGACATCAAGCGCTGTCGCCCCATTGGGACTGGTCCAGTTATCGTGCGAGGCATCATTTTTCTTGAGAGACCCTGCTAGCGAGGGTCGTTATGGGTTGGAAGCTGCTAGGCATGACGCAGAAGGTTAACGCGTGATAAGTCAGTTAACAGAGAAGGACGGTCAACGAAAGAGGTAGAGGCGGGAACTGAGCACGTGTACTGAGATGGTGATGTTAGCTGAACTGCAGCGTGTGCGACGAGCCAGAGAAGTGATTGTAACCGGCAGTGTGATCGAGCGAGAGGGAGGTGCTCAGACTGCAACGTCTGCTTCGATTTCAACCTTTATCTCTACATGAGCTCAGAGTGCGTCATGACCAATAAGCCACGGCGAGCCTCCATGACTTGCTAGTCAACTTTTTTGTCCTCATGCTCGCACAGGATGCCTTGTGGCTGATGAGCTGTGGCGAGCCTCTGCGTTTCGCCAGGGTGATTAGTCCTCATGGCTTCTTGAGCATTCGTCCGAGTGAGTCGTCTCTGTATCTTCTTGCTCGTTTCCCCTGGAAGTGGTCGGTCTCGAAGCACTTCTTGCTCAGTCGACGAGCAAATTACGGTGCAAGCGCTCGAGAAAAGCGAGTAAGGATGGGCTTGGTTCAGTGTGAGAGACGCACCTAGTTTTCACGAGTCACACCTAGTAAGTGTCTGTCAACTTGATTTCTGCTAGAAAGTGCTTCGGCACGCTTCTACCGGCGAAGATGCCTCACCACTATGGACTGCGGGAGAAAGACGAGTGTAGTGGGTAGGATCTTGATTTCGGTCAGCTTCGTATGCTGCGATGAATGATCTTTCGCCTCACTGAATAGGATGCACCTCTGTGAGCCGTGAAGTGGCGGCGTGTAAGCCAAAAGGTGGTGATATCCATTCGCTCTGATGTGTGATGAACGGATGTGATGGTTGAGTTCTCGAGAAGGCGAGAGTAAATGCGTCTGATGACGTTGCTGGTGTGGGTGTGTGATAACAACTCCAACCACCCCTGATGTGGTAGTACAGGATCGATCCTGGTGGAAATGACCAGCGAAAGTGGGAAATGTAGGTGGCTGTATTTGGGCGACCGACAGTGACATCCTCCGCAGAGCAAGCAAGGTGCAAAGCTCAAACAAAAGGGGACTTCAAGTAAGTATTAGTCTTAGAGGTTGTACGTAGCAGGGGTGAGTTTACGAGGGTGAGTAAGATGAGACTGAGAGTCGTCACTTTTCCTTGCGCTGTCACTTTCGTTTGCGGGATTCTGTGAGCTATGCTGCTCGCCTACGTGTATCATAGCTACTGGTCGGGTCATGAGTAACAAGAAAGTCTGGGAGCATGGATTACCTTTGCGTAAGGCGGTGTTTGATTGGCGAATACAGGAAATAATGATCCGGGTTGCTGTGGAACCAAAAGTCACCCCTTCTTGAGTACTGTTTAATTTTCTTTCCTTTATTCTTCCTGTTCTCCTTTCCAGCTAGACTCTCGCTGCTAATAGAGTGAATGTGCCTAAGCTGGGAAAACTCGTTAAGACTAATTGAAGCATTAATGACGTCCTCGCATCTTTCATAAGTAGGGAGTGTTGGCAAAACCAATCTTGTTGTAATTAGAGTTGGACAATCTTCCCTAAAGAGGGGGGTAGGACTAGTATCGGTGATTTGATTCAACGTGACCATGGGATCAAAGGATTGATGCTTAATCATACCCGATCTCAACTTGACCTATGAAGAAAAGGAAGATAGTGTTAAGACGAATTTTTTACCTCCTTGCAAAATTCTTACTTGATGGTGATTGAAAGGAGGTGTCCCTGTTTTGCGTATAAACTGTGATAATATGCACCTCTGGTCCGTATGGTTAACGGGTAAAGTAACGATGTGTGAGGGGACTGTGTTACACGTGAGTTGTAGAGAAAGGAAAATGTGTACGGTTAGGGGCGTGCATCATCAGGAATTTGCTATGAGACTCCTATAGTAAGTGGACAGAGAACACATGAGGTATAGTGAGCGAGGTTTAGCTCCACTTATGCAGGCCGCGCTACTGTAAACGTCAGTCGGGGCCCAAAACTTTTTTGCTGAGTTTGAAAGAGGCTCGTCTTGGGCAACTCTTTGCTCTTGGGTTCTTTCCTCGTTAAAAAGCACAGGCCTGATCTCACAGAGAGAAGCGTCGTAACCGGAGCACGCATCCATTCGCGCTCACGGTTCCCAAACAAGGAAAGGGAATTACACCATAGGCTCTTTGTGTTCAGAATAGAATAGTCTTGCAAGTCAATCCAATGAGTCAGGTTCAGTCTAGAGCAAGTGCCCTGAGCTCACAATAGGCCAGTGACGAGTTCAAGGATGGTTTAACTTGGTTTGTGCTGCTGAGACGGAGAGTTCAACGAGACTGATTGGTATGTTGCCTCTCTGAAAGCGAGAATATCCTGAACTGCTGTTAAGTGTGAAAGGGTCAGTCTGTGAGTGACTTTTCAAAACTATCCATCACTGCAAATCAGGGAAAGAGCTTAGCCCTCTTATGAATCGTCATCCGCTCTGAGAAGCAGCCTTTGTGACTTGAGTTATCTAAGAGTAATCTGCAAGTGAAGAACTTTCCCGTGTCCTGTTTGTGAGTAAGCTGATTATGTAAGTTCATGGGCCGCGCCAACCACCTCTCGTCGTTAAAAGATACAAACCATAGACCATTTAACTTAAGTCCTAGCGGTTTGGGACTGTGGCTTATCACGGACGAATAGAGGGCATTTTTCAGAACCCCTGATTTCTAGTTTTCGAGGATCAACCGGAAATCTGATAGCTGAGAGGAGGGGTTCGCTAATAGCGCTCTGTCCTGGGCCTTGATTCAACGTATCGGCGAGTCTAGACCAAGAGTCTATCATCTGCTAAAGGAAAAATTAAGTGCTTGTTCAGACTGGAAGGGCCAGGTAACTGTCGACAGAATTGGGTTTGCAAGGTCCTCAGCCCATTCTTAGTAGATCACCAACAGACCTCAACTCAGGAAGTTGACGCCATCAAAACAAGGAACTCAACATCCACTGTGAACCCGAGAGAACAACTGGGCAACAGGCAAGTGAAAACTCTCTAAGTGTTGGGCAACATTAGTCTGAGCAGCAGAGTCCGGTGAGGAAAGAAGGAAATATGGGGAGTAAACGCAAACTGGAGATAACCTGCTCTTTCTGTTTGAATAAAGGAGATGGTTGGGAGGAGAAAGCTATCAGAAGAATCCAGTGTGCTCAGGATCAGATGAGAGAAGAAGTACTGAAACTAGTGATAGACCAGGAATTTGTTGAGTATTCCTTTTACATTCACGGACAAGACGGAAAACTGCACAATACCTATTCGTCCATTGAGACGATGGAACATGCAAAGGGTAAGGCTAAAAAGGCATGAAAATGCCTTGGGTCCTCTTCCTCGAGGTTAACTAGTGCAATTGGTCAGCGAGCTACCCATAACCCTTGGTGCTTTGTGCAACTCCCTGTGATCAGTGTCCAACTCTGTTACCTGTGGCTAGATTTCGGTGTTGTTATCGGTAACCAGTGCCCGGAGCCGTCTTCGAGGAGCTGAACTTAATATTGACGTATGTCACGTGAGCAAAATTGTCGTATTTCTAACATGTAGGCAGTGAACGATCAGCAAGTGGTCGATGTTCAGTCACAACTATGCCTCTGTTTAGCCAGTTTCAACCGAAGATCAACCAAGTACATAAGTCAGTTTTTCATCAGTACTCTGTTGGAAGCCCTATGCCAGATACTATTCAGCAGACAACAGTCGTATTCAGTCATTAAGTGACTGCTGCATGGTAACTATTTTTTTTCCAGGGAATCACGAGGATATTCACTCATTGTTTTAGTCTCAGCGATCAGACCAGCAACCAGAC
Source organism: Chara braunii (assembly GCA_003427395.1). Classification (NCBI taxonomy): domain Eukaryota; kingdom Viridiplantae; phylum Streptophyta; class Charophyceae; order Charales; family Characeae; genus Chara; species Chara braunii. The sequence continues at coordinate 2,316 of BFEA01000519.1, read as the reverse complement.
CAGCAAATAATCGGAAAAGCAGTCAGATCAGCGGTCAACTATCAATAATCAACTCTTAGCAATCAAGTTTGAGGCTAGTTCATTTACTCAGACCTTCAGCAGTCATTCCAGCAGCTACTTCAGCCTTTCCTTATGCAACTCAGCAATCAATTCAACAATCTGGAACCACAGTCAACGACAGCAATAGGAAACAACAGTCGGAAGGCAGTTTCACTTTAGACGTATCTAACGAAAGGCAATCTGCCACCAAAAACTAGCAATATACAATCAGGGATCATCAATGAGAGCTGTTTTTTTTTTCAGAATGGTAATCATAATGACAACTCTCAGTTGTAACTAAACAACCATTTTGTCTGCTGTAACCCCGTAACTAGATCAGCAGTTAGATCTATAATTGGATTTTATCCTGCTTAGAGCGCTGACCCATGGCATGGAAATTGACGCAGCAGAACCCTGTAGAGAATGGGGGACTGTGATATTGTAAGGGTGACATGTTCACTGCGTCAGGACACAACAGAGAACTGGAGGGAGAGCGCAGTGGAGGAGTATAATCAGCAAACAATCTTGATGATGGAGTACGCCTTCCTCAATACATTATAAGTGTATTCCATCATCAAGATTGTGTACACTTATAATTTACATGACAAAAACGACAGATTGTGCGCTACCATTTCCTCAGTGGGCACTGTAGAGGAAGCAAGGAGGGCAATCCGGGACTCTCAGTGAGACAAGTTACAGGCAGACTGTAGAGAATCGGCTAGACTTCAAAGCAATAGTCTTCAGCATTCTATTTTCAGCAAACAGTTTTTCAGTGATCTGTCATTGACAATCATTTTAGTCATCAATCAAACATCGGCATCAGTTCTTCGCAATCAGTTTTCGGCAATCAATTTAGTAACCAATTCAACAGATCCATCTGGCCGGTTTGTACTGACGAGAGTACTCATGAGCACGGTTCAGTCTACGCCGGTCAGTGAGTCAGTGCTGGCTAACCTCAATCGGATCTCATGCAAAGAGGCTTTTCACTATCGGTATGTTAGTGTCGTTGGTTTCAGACAGGGAGATCTGTCAATCTTCGTTGTCCAGACCAGTTTTGTTGACGGCACTATTCACGATCTGAGGCCTTACCTGAAGAAGGGCAAGGAGGCTCATGAACTTTTCGATCCAGTCTGCATCTCAGCCGCCGAATATCTCGAGCAGAGAGAGAGGGAACTCGATGAGAGTGGTACTACGTTGATTCGCAGCTTCGGGTCAGCACTTTATACTGACTATCCTAGACCTCATGTTCCTTCACTTCTCACAGATCGCACGAGTTGGCTGGATGTGATTGGATTGATAAAGAGGTATATCTCTCCGGCGGTGATCGACACTGAGGCATTAACTGAGCCTACCGAGTATCCCTACCTCAGACGAGGAGTCTTTTCAGTGAACGGGCTGCCTACATTGTGGAAGGAGTTTTGCTCCATAGTTAACTACCGTGTCATGTGCCTTGGATGGTCATGTTCAGAGCTCGCTGGTTATAGGTGTTTTTTTGTCACGAAGCCTCAGTCTCAGATTGTACATGGGCGTGGGTCACGGCACCAGAGAAGATCAGTGAAAAAAAATTGAGAGAGAGACTGACATGAGGGATGAATGAGGACTCTTGAGAGGTGCTGACCATGCTCGTTTACATGTACTTTATGAGATTATTATGAGTTCTCATTCTTCACTCATTCAATTGCCCCTGTTTTTGCTCGAGTCAGTCAGTCTTATTTTCTGCATTATTTTTGCTTGATGATTGCCTTCGTGGATGTTTTGTCATAGTTCGCAGAATCAGATTGACATAATTGATGCATGCATAGCTCCTCATAATTTTATGATTATTATTTGCATAATTCTCTGTTGTTCCGAATCAAAATAAAAGATTCCTAAGACCGGGGACCGGCGAAGACCGCAATTGAAGGGTCTCGCTCAAAGCCGGACGCACACAACAGGAAGGGATTTGCATTATTTAATTTATTTTATTTATTGTAATCATACACACAAAATCCTGCGTGACAGCCTGTTGGCTTTCCGTTCGCCCGAAGTGGCTCGATTGGAAAAAGTGCGACAACGGGCCCCGACCTCGATTCTTCGCCTGCCGTCGTCGTCGACAGCGATACGTGTGACAATACCTCTCCAGACCTCCTTCGCGGATACACCCTTCATCTGTTGCCACGCCCACCTTCCCCAAGGCGCAAGCAGACCTTTCGACGCCTCTGTGGACGCGCGTCCATACACTCTCCTGGGGCCGAAATGAAGACCTTCAAAAAACCAACAGCCAACCCCCAGCCCCCC
>BFEA01000518.1:1117344-1139669 GCA_003427395.1 Chara braunii | reverse complement strand
AGCGGAGCAGCAGCGGGCGACTGAGCTTGCACGACGGTTATTACCGCCTGAGGTATCGGGAGCTTGGAGGGTCTCTCCTCCTCTCCCTCGCCAGTCCCCTCTCTCTCTCTCTCCTCTTCCTCCTTCTTCTTCTTCTTCTTCTTCAGATTGGAGACTATCCAGTTGGACAGAGATCAGAGTTGGATTTCGGTGATACGAGACTGTGGTACTTACCTGATTGGAGACTTGAAGATTGTTGAGGTTGATACTCGGCTACATCACAGTTGGACACCGGTTACATCTGGACTTTGTTATCTCCGACATTGGTGACCTTTGGTCCTCGACATTTTGATCTTGTTGTATGACATTCTGGACTACCATTTCGGAGACCTATCAGACTCTATCTTTGTGACCTATCGGTGTGATCTACCTCCTACTTCCTTCGTCTCTCCTCCCACCTTTCATTTGCGTATGTGTGTACGGGATCTGGGTATCGTCTATGAATGACCCAGACCCCACCATCTCATGATTGTATGTGTGTGGAGTGATGCCATGTAAGTCAGTTGGTGTGAGTCGGTCTATGTGAGTCAGTTTGTTATCAGACTTCCGCTGCATAAATGCTCATCCTATATTGGTTGATTTTTGGTTCTGCCCATACTCATCGAAGAATGCAACAGGCAGGTAGGGAGATCCCAAGGACTCTGATTGGCACATCCGGTTGTAGCCATTTTATCTGGGGTTGCTCAAGGGGTCACCCTCCTTGATAATGAATCCACCATCCTAGAGTTTTATTGCTCCAGTTTACCTTCATATCAGAAAGCTTGCAGAAAGTGTCCAACATTCTTTTAATTGCTTCCAGGTTTGCTTGTGAAGCCTCAACCATTGGGGAGAGATCATCAGCAAAGAGGGAGCATACAAGAATTGCGTCCTCTGGAATTGAAGAAATCGAGATGCGACTAATATCTTCATGGTGTCTTAAATTAGCTGCTAAAGCTTTCATAATAATCACGAAGAGGAGCGGGAAAATGGGGTCCCCTTGCCTAACTGATCTTTGAAGAACAATGGGATGTGCTACATTACCATTAACCATAAATCTTGTAGTAACATTCCTATGCAAAATTTTAATCCATCTCCTAAACATTGGACCAAAATTGAATTTTCGCCCATAAAAAAACAATCCACGTGGTCGTAGGCCTTTTCAAAATCAATAAAAATAAAGGCAGCATTATGCTTGGACTGTCGAGAGAGCCTTATAAGTTCGTTGACTAGCAAGATATTATCCTGAATATTTCTGCCCTGAATGAACCCAGTTTGGGATGGATGAATTATATCTGCAATGTACTTATTCAGACGATTAGTAAGAACCTTGGAGATCAACTTRTATACGAYTRTCAACAAAGTTATGGGGCGGTAATTCCTAATGTTACTTTTCTGTCYTTTCTTAYATAATAAAGTCAGGACGTCGTGACCCACAATCTCCCCCATCTGGCCTGACTCCCATACTTCCTGGTAGAAATCCATGAGATATTGGGAGATGAAGTCYCACATGGTCTCCCAATATTCMTTTGGTAGACCATCAATGCCAGGAACCTTTTCTTTCTCCATCAGCATGAGAGCAGTCCATACCTCTTCCTTGGTAAGTGGTAATTCTAATTGCTCCTTTTGAACAACTGATAGGGTTCTAGTCATAGGGGTGAGAAAATCATCTATCTCCATACTACGTTGTATTAAAGGGATTTCACTAGTCTCAGATAGAAAAAGTTTTTAAAAAAAATCCCTTGGGATTTTAGTGCATTCGGCCGTAGAGGTGACAAGAGGACCATCCTGATTATGGGGATGGGCCAAAGCCTCAATTACAGTTCTACCTGACCGGGCTCTGGCCATTGCAAAAAACTTTGCGTCCATAGATCCTTCTATTAAATGTTTTGCAATTTTGTCCCTAATCCGCATACCATACCACCGATATTCCATATAAGATAGTAATTGAGCTTCCAAATCTTGAATTTTCTGTTCCATAGCATCATTCCTTGCTGCATCATTATCAGCGAATTCTAATTGATATAATTGTTGAATACGCTGATACAATCTAATTTCTGAAAAATGTCGTTCGGCTGCTAATAACTTGGAGTATTCATTGCATTTACGGCCCAGAAAAACTAAGCCGTTGTTGAACCACATGATGTTGTCTGAAAAGTGGATCCTCTGCTCCCTCCAAAACTACCACACGTCCTTTATAAAGGTTCTGAAGGATTCCATTTTGAGATGAGCAGTATTAAGTTTATAATAAATCCTACCTTGATCTGACTTCTTTCCAAATGAAAAAATCACCATACACATCGCATGGTCAAGACCCAAGTGAGGGCTCTTAGGAAATATCTCAGCTACCTTTAGCGCCCCTACCAATTCCTCTGAGAGTAAGATCATATCTATGCGGGACTTGGCAGCCTGATTGGTTTGATTTTTCATGAAACAGGTGAACGTATGCTAGGATGGATTCATTTTTCTAAAGGAGTCAAAAAAATTTAATGATTGAGTCAGGTTAGCCATGAGAATCTCATCAGATTCTACATAAACTGGACAAGGAGTAGGAATATTCCATCGATCTAGAGAACGGTCTGGAGCTGCGTTGAAATCACCGGCTATAATTTCTGGGATACCTACTGGAAGGATGGGGGAGAGGGATTCGAAAAAACGTTGTCGATCCCTTATATCATTGGGGGCATAGACACAAAGAATACTGACTATTTCAAGTTCCAACATTGCCAATATAAACACTCACCTCCCATCCACTTTGTCGGCTTCCCAATAAACAGGCTCTACCTTGGAGTCCGGGGGAATCCAAATTGCCACTCTCGCACTCCCAGGGCGAGGGGCATGCGCTCAGAATGAAGTGTGATACCATATTTCCTTGTGACAATGATTATGAAGGTCCGAGTCTGTGAGGTGAGTTTCTTGTATACATATCACATCAGGCCACTCCTTCCCACCAACTCCCTTTAACTGGTCAAAGATAGCTCTTTTCTTTTCGAACTTAGCCGAAACAAGACCATTAACATTCATTGATCTGAGGTCTAGATCTGCATTTCTTCTTAATAACTTCCAAGATTTATCTTTATTGTATAATGCGTCAATTATCTTAAAGTTCTCCATATAATCATAATCAAAAGCACTATGCAGAATCTAGGAATGGAGAGTGAGAGCTTAGGATCATTTCTGCCATTGGCCAGAATCTAACAGATCCCCCTTAACAAGGGTCTTATATCCTAACAATCTAACCAGGAGAGTGTCTACGTCTGTTTCTGACCAAAGATTGTTTGTCTTGACTTTGAGGAGTTGTAGCTCACTTATGGATTCCTGATTGAACCATCTGAGATCTGAGATCTTGCTAACATCAAATTTTAAATATATATCCCAGTCAGCCATTCTCTGATCGCCTTCAGTGACGGATAGAATTGTCAATACCCCAGAGAACTTTGCCTTAGCAAAATCCACCACTTCCTCCTGTAAACAAGGTTAACCAGACACTAGTGCAGAAGCGGGGGAGGGGGAGAAGAGAGGCGATGACGTACCTAGGACAGTTACTTCACCATATACCGCTCCGGGGAGTTCGGATAACCCCGCCTCCCATGATCCCCCTTGGAATCTGACTGGCAGTATGGCTATTCCTACTTTCATCGAAGACAAAACCCCTTGCCCCTTAGCCAAACGATGCTTCAGCCTTTGCCGCTTGCTTGTGAGCTCAGAATCAATACCAAGTGCGAGAGTAAGGGAGGGGTTTGTTAAACCATCCTTATGCAAGTTGGTACTGATAGGCAAGTCTGAAGTGAGATCCACTTCTTGGGATGACTCATCCAACAATTCTCGTTTGTCCTGAAATTCTTGAGACTCATGAGACTCTAGGTGAGCAGAAGAATCCGGATCCCACTCAATTAGACCCTGAATATAGCTACGGGAGGCAGAAACTTGCCTCTTTCTGGGGAAGCTGCAAAAAATTCGGTTCTCCTGTAAGTTCAGAAATAATAAGTTTTAATCCTTGACCTACGTCCTCCTCCAATCCCACAGATGGTTTACTTTGATGCATGACATCCGCCTTCTTGGACTGCAAGGATGGGCCCGAAGATGAGGTTAAAGGGGTACCCAACAACTGGCGCGCACTTAGAACATCTGGATCATCCGGTCCCGGTCCTTTGTCACTGCCTACCCCATCATCAGAACCGGACACCTGATGCACCTGCCCGAGTTGTGGACCTATCGACTCACTGTAATCGGTGGAAGATACCTTGGTTAATTGAAGCATACTTTCCTTTCCACCCACTCCTCCATCCATGGGGTTGACCTTGTTATCGATTAGGAGAACAGCAACAGTCTCTGTGGTTGAATCTGAGCTGACCTCCTGACTTTGACCGCTAATATTTACCTCTTCAGCAGCAAACTCCAACAGGGGCTGAAATCTGTTTTGCAAACTAAGCAGCTGATTGGAACTCTTTTGAAGAGAGAGATAAAGCCTTGCAGAGACAATAAATAACAATTTAGCACTAATTTCGTCCCAGGTGACATCCTTTGGGGGACCCTGCACTAGGAAAACCTCAAGGCTTTTACTACTACCCAACATAAGGACCAGATCTTGCAGGTATTGAGGCCAAGCAGACTCAGCAATTTCCGGGTGTTGATTCTTCAGATTAAAAAGTAACCAATCAGCTATCTGGATAATTACACTTTTGAAGTTTGAGGCTACCATGAAATCAGCACTCCCAACTCTTCCACTGTTATCAGCCAAGACTGATGGAGGGGGAGTGAAAAACTCCATTGACTCAACTTCCATAGGAGTCGGGCCAAATGCATCCTTGAAAGGATCAATGTCCATTGGAACAACTTCGAAGTGTTTGTCCGGAATCCTTAGCTTAATTGGGCTAGATTTGGAGTTGATCGAACCTGTTTCCAAAGTTGAGATGGATCTACTCAACTCAGTTTCCTTCAGCTGTGCAGCAGACGACCCCTGACCCTGAGAGGACGAATCAATCAACTGTTTCCCCGATCCCTTCTTTTTAACTTCTTTCCATTCCTGGGTGCCCCCATTACCATGCCTGGGAACATAATCAGTTGCTTTCGGTCCAGGGGACTTTTCTATATCGCTAGTTGAAGAGGAGGTTGGACTTTTATTTTTATTCCTATCCCCCCCCAGTTTTTAACCTCCCCGAGATGACGCAGATACCCCAGATGAAGCACCATCGTTCACCATCGCTCCCTGAGGTCTTGATGTCCCCATATGTCCCTGTTTTGATAAGCTAGCAGGTTGAGGATGGGATGAAGATTGTGGGGGAGGGAGCCAATCAGCCGGCAGACGGGGGGATTTGTGAAAGTCACTCCTCCCTTCCCAAGACCAACCCACTGGCTGGCCTGTTTGGTTCAAATCTTCCCAGTATACCCACCCTTCAAAACCAGCTACCGCTGGGAGCCATCTGTTGGGTCTATGTGGATCCTTTTTGAGTCTCAAATCAGGCGGGACCGCATGCTGAGGATGATGGGAACAAGCAAAATCCGAGTGGAGGTGGCTATAGGCTTTACATTTAAAGCACCAGGGACGAAATTTATGTGCAGTGTGAATCTGGTAGACACGCCCTCCCATCTTAAATGGAATAATATCATCCATTGTGAACAGCTGCTCTTTTGGCAGGTCAAGGGCTAACATAAGATAATCATCTCGTTTAGTCACATAGGATGGTAATGGGTTAATGGAATCCACAATTTTGACCTGTTGTCCAAAATCATGGATGAAGGCCGCCTGGACCTCAATCAAAATATGGCGGAACTCAACCCAATAAAAGTCCTTCATGAGCTGGTCCTTCTTTACTTCTGGACCAACTTTTTTGGGGAGCCATAGGTAGATTCTGACTTCAGATCGATCCCAAAACAGTTTCTTCCACGCATCCATCCTGACTTTATCCTTGTCAAACAGACTGAGCACAGTAAAGACTGTGGGGGTTATAGGTTGAATAATACGTTATTCGTTAAAATAGGACATTATATTGTGTCCTCTTTTGAACGAATTCAGTTTCAGCTGCAGCCCAAGCAACCTAGGCATACCCATCCACTCACCCATCCACTCGCCCCATATGCGGAAGTGTGCTGAGATCCATACTTGTTTATAATGAGCAAGGTGTGCCTGATATGCGGAAGTGTGTCGAGATCCATACTTATGTATAATTCCGATGAGCAAGGCGTCTTGATTGTGTCCTTATCGGAGAAGTTTGATAAGTGTACTGAGATCCATACTAAGTCTTATTTTCGATTGTGATGAGCTTGGCGCCTTGATTGTATCCTTGTTGGAGAAGTTTGATAAGTGTGCTGAGATCCATACTTATTTCTGATCGTGATGAGCAAGGTGCCTTGAGCAGCACAACCTGCGACCCCCACTGATGGATAATCACAGCAACACAATGACGTCGACTCCTTGTTGTGTTTGAATGTTGGAACGTCGAAAGTTCTGGTGGGCAGAGTTGAGGAAGGGAAGAAGGGAACTACCGCGCTTACTGCTCCGGGATTGAGCCTTCCCCCAATCCCCCATAAGAGCAGCGTGCTGCTCTTATGGGTGCCACATAGTGCGTCGGCCCGCATCGGGGCTGGCCACCTTAATCCAGGCCGACTTCATGTCGGACACTGGTCTTATGGGTGCCACATAGTGCGCCACGTTGCGGTGATACGAGCGGAAAAAGGGATTTGAACCCCCAACCTTACGTTTCTCACACATGGCTTGTGAATGATGTAGCGTAAGCTAACGCCCGTGCCTGTATAGGCCAGGCGCGCGCTCGCAGCGGAATAACCAACAGGAAAAAGTTATGGGTGCACTCGAGCAGTGGGGCGGAACAGGCAGTTGGACAGCAGGCGACCACTGTAGTGAATTCAGAGAAACCAGTGCCCCCATAGAGTTGCTCCCAACGAGGCCGTTACGTGATGGCGCAGGGGCACCTCACGGCACGCGGAAATGCAAGCAACACCGCGGACGACACGTGGAAATGCAAGATGAATCTCACGCCCGCGACTGTGTCTAAAACTGCCATGCACCCCAAAAAAAAATTTCACAAGTGGACTAATTCTAAGAGCAGTGCAAAAGCAGAACAGGACAAGCGCAGGTGAAAACGAATGAGCACCGTCATCGGAATTTCGGATATCGGTGGACTACAGCCTCTTCGCCCCCGCCCCCGACAAGAGTCTTATGTAGGTTGTCGTACATGCAATAATAATCATAGAGCGCAACACGAGTTGTTCCACTACACGAGAAGAGAGTGAGAGAACGTCATTTAAGGGCTAGAAGACACGCAAGAATACAGATGCCTTCAAATAGCAAAATTGCAAACCGTCGTGACAAGCAAGGGGCAGTAATCCAATTTCACGCCTTACTTTCCACACACAACATACAGAGGAAGTGAATCGCACAAGGCACCGACATCGAAAGTTCGGATGCCGGCGGAGTACAGCCTCTTCGCCCCCCCCCGACAACAATCTTATGTACCACAACCTACATAAGATTGTTGCCGGGGGGGCGAAGAGGCTGTAGTCCGCCGATATCCGAACTTTCGATGCCGGTGCCCTGTGCGTTTCACTTGCAATAGAAATCATAGAAAGCAACACGAATTGTTCCACTGCACGATAAGAGACTCAGGTGACTAAGTCCACACATGAAAAAGTCATCCAACGACAAGAAAACAATGTTGAACTGCACGAAAATAGTACCACTGCCATACCGACAGCGAGCATCCCAAAGACAACGAAAAACATACCCAATGAAGAAAACAATGTTGAACTCAGAAAGACAGTTGAATAATGTCTTATGTTACCAAATACAATTGCCATAGAATGAAATACATTTAAAGAATTTTGTACAAGTCATTGAAAACTGTCAAAGACAACGTGACTCCAAAAGACATGTTGCCAGTTGTCGTCTAATAACAGGCAAATCTTTACTCGAGAATCTGAAAGGGGGTCGATTACCACTTTGCAACAGCGTTGCAAATGTTAACATGAACACCCCGCAACTAGCTCCATCAACTTGCCTTGGAACTCCTTCTACAACAATTTTTCTAACCATAGTCTTCCAACTCCTATCCGACCGGCTATGTGAGGTATGACGTTCTAAATACTGTACAATCAACTCGAAAACACTACGGTAGAAACTGGAATCGGCTTTAACGCGAGAAAAAGAGTCAAAAATTTCGAAGACATTGTCTCTCAAATTAACGGAAAGGAGGATCCAGTGATCATTATGTTTGTGCACCGGAACGAAGATCATATCGAACTGAAGCAGATCAACGTTTTTAACCCACCTCTCCACCCCAGTGTGTCCTCGAAGTTGCTGCATACTGAAGAAGAAAGAATTGAAGATGAAGATTCGAAGGCCTGATGGTCGTGCACGTGTCGCGGATGTCGTCGACCCCAGAAGGGCCATGTAGAAATTCACCACCTCATCATTGATCTTGCCATTGACTTACAAAACGGTGAGCATATCTTTCGCCGTGATTGTGAATTGATTATCCGCAAAGGAAGAGAGGACATGATGAGGAGGCACCACGCTGCGAGAAACATCGTCCATAACCCGCGAGACTTGAGGCGCAATCGCCGTAGCGAAATGCCCCCCCCAGGCTGCAGGTTCTGTGGCCCGAGCTGCACATCATCGACCAACGCACACGCGGGGAAGTGAGAAAGGAAGTTCTAAAGGTTGTCGTTCACCGCACGACACGTCGCTAAGTATTTTTCATACATGGCCTGACCCCTAGTCACAAATTGTGGATATGTCCCCTTCTCCGCAGGTAGAAGGGAAAGAAATTTGTCAATGGCTAAGGCATGCTCCTTCTCTCCAATCTCGACATCAACCCTTGATGCCTTTAACATATTCTTGTTTCCTGTCGTGAATCTCAGAAGTTTCTGCAATACACGTGCCGGATATTTTGAGAAACTCCTTTTTCGAGACGACCGGACCCCTGTAAAACAGAGAACAGATAGAACCCGAAATGAATATATGATTCCCAAGAGGAGTTCGACGAAAGTGACAATGTGAAAGATAATGTAGCCCACAAACATGCGTGCATTCGGATATAAAACGACGAGCGTTGTCGAGCCCGAGACCCCACACATGACGACGAAGACCACATCAGGCCAAAGAAGAGGAACGCCTACCAATGCTGAAGTTCGGATTTTGGCGGACTTGCAGCTACCACTAGCAGACACGGACCAGCCGAGTTTGATCCTAACACTGGAACAGCGGTGACCGGAACTTCGAAGGGTATGTTTTCTAGTCCGCCGGTATCCGCACTACAAGTGTCGGCGCGAGGTGGAAAGTCGGCATTTGCTGATGTGCGGATTCCAGTGGACTTGCAGCCACAGTTCGCAAACACCGACCAACGGGGCGTGCTCCACCTCGCGCCGACACTTGTAGTTCGGATGCCGGCGAACTTCATAACAGACCTTCCGTATTACCGTTTTTCCGGTGGTTTCCGCAGTTCGAGTGTCAGGACCAAACCCGGTTCTGCGGCCTGACCTGCTGGTTGTAGCTGCAAGTGCGCCGGAATCCGAACTTCGGCATTTGTAAACATTCCTCTTCTTTGGCGTGATGTGGTCCTCCGTCGTCATGTGCAGGGTTCTTGGGCTAGACTGCGCTTGTCGTTTTATGTGCGAATGCACACAAGCTCGTCGCTGCGAAAATCGTTCATCGTACGGTCTATCTTGTAGTCCGCCGGTATCCGCACTACAGGTGTCGGCCAGAGATAGAAAGTTGAGACGGCGACAAAGGACTTGTAGAGGGAGGAGCGAATGAGCGGTCACAGAATAAAGCGTGACAGTGTGTTAAAGAACAAGAGGCCAATTGGTCCTCGCTGACAAGTGAAGCGGAATTTTGTCCATCTAACGTGGGGCATAAACCGGCAATCCCGAAACGCGGGAGTGCCTGCATCGCGACGATCGTCAATGCTTACCAGCTTGTTTTTCTTTCCGCTCCTTCGTCGGCGACGTGGGCGCTGGTAAGGCGAGGACAGCCAGGGCCGGAGTGCCTCCCCTGCACTTTTTCGGGGACGTGATGTGCTGGCGGCCCTTAACAACCCCCCCCCTTCCTCCTGCGAGCGGTGACCAGGGTACCGGAAAGCACGGTTGGATGAGCGCCAAGTCTCCGACCGCGAAAGTTTCGTTGCTGAGAAGGGCATCGTCTTTTGACGGGGTGGATGGAAGTGTTTTAGCTTGCACGTCGCCCAGTATGCTATCAATGACCTCGTTGACGCTAAGACGGCGAGTCGTTTTTGCCGGGCTCACTGTCATGATAGCCTCGTCGCACCCGTCGGGGGGATGCACCGCCGTGGCCAGGTGAAGGGCATCATATTCTTTGTGGTCCACGGAAAGGCCACTAACCACCTGCGTCTCCATCTCCATTGCCGTCGCGTCGTCGTCGATATCACCTTCACCTGGTATGGCGTACACCAGACCGAACGAATTAGATGTCTCCCCACAGACATCCTCGTCTCCGGCATCCACCGATTCCTCGTCTGTAATACTGAGTCCTCCTTCTTCACCGTCTTCCCCTTCTTCCCCGCCCTCGACTTCCACCCATTCTTCCCCCCCGTCAGTCTCACGCGACTCGGCTCCTTGCAGCCGCATCAAGGCGGATCCCAAGGAGCGGTCGTCTGTATGAACAGACGTAGCACCTTCCGTCGTCCCTGCCTCCTCCGACTGCAAGCATGTCACGGACGAAGTACGGATACCGGCGGACTTCGTCGCAAGGAAGGCGGACGGCGCTGCACCAGCAATCTCTCTCTGTGACTCCGCAGATCGGCCTTGTCGAAGGGCCGGTGACGTCGCCTCCCGCACAGCCAGGGCGGCGCCCATCTCCGACGCCTGTGCTCCTGTAGAGCTCCACTAGACCAGTACACTCGCCTGAACGTCGTCCGCCCTGGTAGGGATGCCCGCGGACTTGCCCTTCACGGCGGAGACAGGATCCCCTGCACATGAGCCCCGCCCCACTTCACCGGAGGAGCCGAATGCAGTCCACGAGGGAAGGGCTGCCTGCTCCAGAGTCGCCGAAGTGCGGATGCCGGCCGACTTCGCTGCCTCCACGGGCACTGGGTCCTCCGTCTGCGACGTTCGGATGCGGGCGAACTTCCCCGACTTGCCGCTCCCTGCTGTTGGGGAGTGTGTGACGTTCACCCCCCCTTCCCCCACGCCGCTGTGCGCGATCCTGCCCTGACCGCCAGGGGCAGGCGATGATGTCGGCGTGCTTCCCCCTGATGTCGTATGGCCACTGCCTCCGCCACCTCCTTCCTCGTGGCCACTGCCTCCCCCCCCTCCGGTCGGGGGGGGGCTCGGAGGTCCTCCTCCCACACTACCCTGGGTCCCTGTCGACGGGGGTACTTTCCAGTTTACCTTTTTTCTTCGAAGGGCTCGTCTCGAGGTCGTAGAAATCGTCAGATAGTTCCAACCACTGCTTGTCATGAAGTTCCCGAAACAAGCGATCAGCAGTGGCAATAATGGCCGGGTCGGCGGGCTGCAGGTTGCTGTTCTCTGACGTCACTTTGTCCACCACAGCATTCCTCGCGATATCCAAGTAGTTGGACTTGGCCAGGCGCTCGGACGGCTTCCATTCCCCGTCAGTGTCGACTATGGCCATGACCCACTCCCCCTTCTGAATTGCGGGCTGGATAGTCCCTGGGTGCCAAATCATGTCATGACCCCAGTCTGCCTCCGTGGAACGCGTGTGGTCGTGCCCTTCGAAGTGGATGCTCTCATCCTTCCGAGAAGGATGTTGCAGGGGGACTTGACACCCTGGACGCAGAGGAGGAGGCGCAGCAGGCCGAGGTGTCAATCTCGCCAACAACTTACTAGGGGTCCTCCGCACGGGCGTCGCTTGTGCAGGCCGGTTTGTTGAGGGACTCGCCGACGAGGAGGCCGGGGATGGAAGCACCGGAGCAAGGCGGTAGTCGATGTCAATTTCCTCGGTGTCGCTATCCTCCTCAGGTGCACCGGTGTCGAAGACAACACCGGTGAGGGACTAGTCGTCAGCGTCGATCAAGGCACCGTAACTCTCGAGCCTCAGGACCGGCTCGGATTCGACAAAGTACAATAACTCCAGTCGGTCCAGGAAGTTCTTCGCGTTCAGGCGCATGGCGCCGTGATAGTTGTCTAGCAGCGCCAACATGTGTTCCTTGCGGCGCATGTAATCGATGTCGGTGCCCCTCGCAGGACTCTTCTCGAAGAAGAGGAACTCGTAGATCCTGCTCCTTTTCCGGGCGCTTAGCTTGAACCACATGTCCGTCGAAGGATCCCAAACGCGTCTCGGCTTCTCACTCTTTGTAATGAACTCGCAGTGGTATGCTCCCGAGTTGACCGCGGTTTTCAGGAAATCCAACGTGAATTGCAACCACTCCGAATTCCCCTCCAACGCGATGACGTTGCGACCACCCTTCAAAACCTCCCACACAACTTGTGCGTGCGCTTTCCCGAGGAACATGATGTCGTCCCCCTTTTCGCAAAGGAATTCCAGCAGATGGGCGAATTGTGTGGGGTTCCGCTCATGGCCCTTGTACACCACGGGATCATGCCCATGTATCACGACGGGCCATTCACAAGCGTTGAACGGCATGTCGGATATCTCAGTGGGAGTCACTTTCTGAAGTGCCCCCACCGCGGCAGCATCATCCGCCGCCAACCTCGCGTCGTAGACAACATATGTGTTCTCCCGCAAGTCGTCGCCTTTGAAAAGGATGTACATGCGGTCGTCCAAGGAGTACAAGTTGTGGCCGACACCGAAACTTTTCTTCTGCTGCGTTCTCCTCACCCACTTCCCAGCCATTGCCTTCACAACAGACAGATGGTGTTGGCTGGTCATGAAGTAGTAGTCGTGCTCACGGGGGACGAACGCGACTACTGTCCAGTGCGAGGGGAACAAGTGCTCCACGAGGGCATTCAAACTCTTGAAGACTTTAGCTGTCCACTGTTTGATGTCCACCGGTTCGCACAACTCGAGAACGCACGTGTGGCATTTCATGATTCCGACCGCCCTCTCCAACTCCACGACCTTCATCTGCGCATCCAGAGGGTCGACGCCGAACGGGGCAATAGTTGTGACGTCCTTCGAGTCGTTCCACAGAATGTGCACCATCCCTTCGGACAGCGCGACTTCCATGCTTTTCGACCTGCTGCCGGTCAACACGGAGAGGACCTTGTTCTTCCAGTCGATGGGCAACTTCTTGTTTTGGACTAGCTTTTCTGTCGCCTTGATCGACTTGTCATCCTCACAACCCATGTAGGGCAGACAGTCCTTGAACAAGGAGGAGTCGCTGACAAGTTTCCTGCTCCCGTCCCACAACGCTGCATCCAGCCCCTGCCCTTCAAACTTTGCCAAAATCGCCTCTTGTTTTTTCAGGAAGGGGTACTTAGTGGTCCAGTCACTGTCTGGCCGGTTCTCATGCTTGAACTGGTAGTAGTTCCACAACCGCACCAATATGCGATCGCACTTCACCAATTGCACTGCCTCTTGCATCCCCAGCTTCTTTTGCTTCGCCAACGCGGAGGACCCTGTCTGCACCCAGACAACCTCGCAGTTGAGAACCTTCTTCAACAACCGGCATTTCTCATTGTCGTTAAGGGCCTCCATGCTCTTCCAGCAATGCGGATCCGGCTCGGTGACCTGGACGAACCAGTCGCCTGGCTCTTTTTCCTTCTTGCCTTTCTTTTGTGGCCCTTCGACGGGGACATTGTAGACGACCACCTTTCGCCCGTCCTTCTCATTTTCGATGTGGCTCACACCTGGCTTGAGGCCCTGCACCTTCTTCTTCTTCGCGATCCACTTCGCTCCTTCCGGTGCCAGCAGTCTGGCAGTTTCCCATCTCTCGAAAAATTCCATCCCGGTTTCCCATGCGCTTTTCCCTGCCATCGCGAGTGGGAAATAGGATCGAAGGGCAGCATTCTGTTTCTTGATTCCTTTCTCAGTCTTGTCATCGGCGAGAGTCCAAAAGTGATTGTACGGCATCCTGTGGAGCGCCTCCGCACAAAATCTTCGCCATGCCTCCACCTGCGCCTGTTTCCCGTTGGGGTTACCCATAACAGCTTTTGGGTAACCCAATTCCTTCCAACACCACCGAATGTCTCTTATGGAGAGTTTCAGCTGTCTCGGAGGGGCCTTCAGGTATTTTTTGTTGTCCTCGGCGCTGACCAGAAAGTACCCCTCAAAGTCCTCGTCCGAGAAGTACACCATTTGTGCAGCCCAACGCTCGAAGTTGTACCTCACCGCCACATCGGTGCCAAGCAGCGCCCTGGCCGCAGCCACGTTATGCTGGCCTGCCACAGCGTAGTAGTAGTATTGCCCTACCAGCTCGTCCTTCCAGTCCTCCGGCCTCAGACGATCCGCCCGCACCCCGGGCGTCGATTTAACCAGCCCGAGAGGCGCGAGCTTTAGTGTCGGCAGCTGGTAAGTCTTCTTGGCCTGAGAGTAGGCCATCGTCATTGCGTCAATAATGTCCCGTATTTGCACGGGATCCAAGGAATGCTGGTTGTATGCCGCCTCCCACTCGCCGATGTCGATGACTTGCGACGGGTTAATGGCGAACCCCCGCTTTGTTCGCACGCCATTTCTCCATTCTAGGAAGTATGCTGCGTCGATGTCGATGACACCTCTGGGCTGGAAAGGGGCCGACTGGGGTGGCTTCTAAGCCGAGGCCGGGCGCTTTTGACTCGACGTGCCGACATGCCCCTCAGCTCCCTTCCTTTTACCCCCTGACTGTTGTGGGGTCTTTGTCTTCTGCTTCTTTTTAGCTCCCGACGCCTCCCCCTCAGAACCTCCCCTTCTATTTTGTGTAGACTGCTGTTCCCCTCCCTCCCCGCTGGAAACGACGCCAACTGTCTTGTCCTCCGACCCCAAGCCGCGACGGCCACCCGATGTCGACGGCTGCTCGACGACCGTTGCCCCTCTCTCAGCCCTCAGAATTCTCAGCGTCCCACGATCTTCGAGTCTTTGCGGCAAAACTTGCGTCCTCCTCTTCTTCCTCCTCGCTGTCATCGAAGCGACCACGTTCCTCACCCTGACGGGGCTGTACTGAACCACCGGAACCCATTTCCTCACCCTGTCGGGGCTGTACAGAACCACTGGAAATGAACCCGGAGCATATTTGCACAGGAAGCGACAGTTCCAGGTCGCTCGAAATTTGGCAGGGATCGTCAAGGTCGAAGTCGCTCCTCTCGACCTCGTCAAAAAACTCCCTGGCCGAAACAAGACCTCCCTCAGCGACTTCAGTGTAGAAAGGGGTCCTCAAAGCCCCCCCACCAATCCCCTGGAACAGATCCCACGAGAGAATCGCCCCTTTCGCACCTGCCAGAACGTCGCCCTTCGAATTGTAAACGACATGCATCAGGTAGCACTGCTTGTCGTGGTTTTTCGATGGCTGCCATCCCTTGACCGAGCCGAGCACTCTTCGTCCTTTTCTATCTTCCACGAAGATGACAGGACCGCAAGGCGGTTTTTATGGGCTCGTCATCTTCGGCGCCGCACCAATCGACAAACCACTTCGTGTGCGCATGATTCGACCACGATTTTGCGTTTGTCGACTCCCTCCCCGAGGTCCCCGTAGGCTGCTCCTCGCCTCTTGACGTAGACATTGTGTCGGCACCAGACGTAGCGGAGGATGCATTCGAAAACAAACAACACCGCCAACAATCAGCAGATGGGGAACTTCGGATACCAACGGACTACAAGCCAGGCAAATAGAAAAGCAGAACACCGCAAAGGAAAAAGCAGGTGCGCTGGCGGCGAGCGAACAGCGTAGAGGGGAATGGTGGTTGTCGACAGTTAGCGCGCAAACGGGCAGCTTTAGAACTCTTTATAGCATATGTTAGAAGTTCGGAATCCGGCGAACTTCGTCCATCGGAGGTCAAGATTGCGCACGTTTCTCATAAACGGACATGTGGTTACTATAGAAGATCGCTCTACCATCGGAGAATATGTATCATGAGCGATGTCCGGATTCCGACGGACTTCAGCAAATGTTGATGGGCGATTGTGACAGGGTCTGACCTTGTTCCACCAGAATCCGAGGCAGACGGTGCATGAAGTTCCGACAGAGAAAGACGTGTTCACGTAGTTCGGATGTCGGCGAACTTCCTATCTTACAAGCATCATAATGGTCGACAATTGTGCACGGTGATTGTACATCATTGGGAATCAACTGGCTGGCAGAGAGTGTGCAAATGCCATTACGTGAAAAACCGTGTCGGAGGGCAGTTCCGTTCGCGAGGTGCGAAACTCTGCTCGAAACAGACCCACATCAAACAAGAAGGTCCACCGAACTGACCACAATTGCGAATGAGCATCCCGAAAGACTGTCCGAACAACTGATAACCTGCGGGATCCGGGGGGGGTGTTCTGTTTGTGGAGTGCGAAACTCTGCTCGAAACAGACCCACATCCAACAAGAAGGTCCCAAAACCTGACCCTAATTGCGATTGAGCATCCCAGAAGACTGCCCCAAGAACTCATAACATGTGGGATCCATATGCTGGTCCGTGAATTATCTGGACTGCAGTCGCTTCCTCACGCAACTCGACGAACCGCAGAACGGCCTTTGACACACCCACACATCACCCGAAATGCGAAGTTCGCCTGGATCCGAACTTCTGGAGGGGGCGACCGGAAGAGACAGGGCGCACTTAGTTGACAGGCTGGTTGAGAAGGCGAAGTCTGCCCACATCCGAGCGCGGACGAAACGAGTCGTCTGGGCAAGGGCGGACACGGGTCGTTGTCGCATGAGGACGCGAGAAAAAACGACAGAGCAATATGAATCCGCACGTACGAGGTCTGGTGAAGGTGGGGGTCCGACGAAGGGGCGTAAGGAAACACACAGTCGGTTCGAAAGC
This sequence comes from Chara braunii, assembly GCA_003427395.1. Classification (NCBI taxonomy): domain Eukaryota; kingdom Viridiplantae; phylum Streptophyta; class Charophyceae; order Charales; family Characeae; genus Chara; species Chara braunii. Next base: position 1,122,810 of record BFEA01000518.1, on the reverse strand, counting down.
ATTGTGGAAAAGCGAAGTTCGCCGGGATCCGAACATGCGCATGAGGACGCGATGTGCGTGACGAAGGCTCTGCACTTTCGTGTTTAGTGCAATCAGCTGCGCGTCAGGAAAGCCACGGCCTCGGAGGACAGACAGAAGCGTGTTGAGATGGATAGCTCAGACTTTGCACCACACGTGCGCCATATAGCTTCTACTATCAACTATTGCCTGTCTCACCTCTCGCTCCTTTTCCCTCAAGCATGAGGTCTGACAACCCGTCCAGATCTGGTTACATTCGGGGTCCCTCGGGGACGAGGTCGTGACCCGAAAGCATACTCAGCATTCATTGGAGATCCGTAAACGTGGATTTGCGGTTCTTCGACTGACGCATTCTCCGAAAAGACAAACATGTATTTCATCCGAACGAAAACTCCCGGTCGGGCTAAGGAATTCCCAATGCAGTCCCGTATGTCAGACACTTTCTCTTCCACTTCATGCCACAACGAAAAGTTTTGGACCTGCCCTGCTATCAGGAGGTCCGGCCATACATCTACACGTTCTGGCCCGCGCGCTTCGACGAATTTGGACCCCTCAATTACCACCTCGTTTCGTGACACAAGCACAACTGCATCGACGAGTTTCCTACTTTTGTTACAAGTGGCGACACACAGCACTCTGGCGAAATCGGTTCGGGATACAGTCAACCTCACACAACAATAAGACACAGCTTGTGGAGAAAGACCAGGGCAACGGAGCGGGTAGTGCTCCAGGAACGAGCAGTGACGAGCGCAGTCCAGCAACTCTTGTTTTAACGATCCTGTCCACGCGCGTGGCGACGACGTGACGTAGTGGCACTCTAGGTGACTGAAATGGCGGCTAATGCAACTCAGTGTTCTGCGCATACGACTCAGGAACTTGTGTCCGAGGACAGCGTCAGGCAACGTGATGAGGTCTCCAAACTCCAACATGTTGGCGAACTTGTACTGGCTTGCCCAAGGGCATCGACTCTCCATCGCGGCCCAATTGACATCGTGCCAACTGTCAAGATGCCTGTCCATGCACGGGACGACGGTCATCCACGGGTTCTCTTCGAAGTCCTCTCTGGTGGCTCCGTGGATCGAAGTCACGCCGTTGAAGTGCCTCACGGATTTCGCACAAGGAGGAAACGTCTCTGCCAAGCGCATGTGCGTCTCGGGACTCATGATCTTCGGTGTCGAGAATATCGAATGCATGATCCGTGGTGTCGAGAAGTTCCCTTCCATTAAGCACCCTACACACCACGGACACATATCAAACGAAACACACGGCCACGCACACAGTCGTAAACGGAGTCGGCAAATAGCCACTCCCTTTTGCCACGCCTACACGCAGTCGGCAGGTCACGAACTGTATACTCACGAGGGTCCACACGCTTTCAAGTACTTCACATGCACAGGGGAATGCGGCCCAACGACAGGGGACCCAATGACAGGGCGGATGACAGGCAGAAACGTGATGTTGGCGACACCTATCTACAACACCTGTCTACAACACGTTTAACATCCTGATTCGTAAACACCCCACAGATGAAGCTACGAAAAGTTGAAGTCTGTGCATTGAAATTATTCGGAGTCAATTCAAAAAAAACTCGACAGATGCGGGTCGAAAATGCATGGTCACAATGCGAAGAAAGGTCAAACCGAAGTGTTTGTAGGAAAGCAAAGTTCGGCGAGATCCGAACTTTGAGAAGGTGTGAGAGACTGAGAGATAGAGAGCTCACCGCCACAACACGTTCGTAGCAACGCGAAGCGATTTCCAAAACAGTTTTGCGAGTGCATTATAGTAGATGCTCATACAACAGACAAGCCAGTCCCCCGCATTGTGGTCTATGGGTGCAATAACCAAGCCCTCAAACAGGTTGAGCCAGACGTCAAGACTGAGAATGGTAGCACCGGTGTCTGCAGACTTATCGATGGTACAAGATTTCACTTCCTTATTACGTATAATTCTATCATTCAGTAGTCGGCAGAGGCCCTCTCGGAGTGCATTTTTCAAGACAGACGGAAGTACATGCAGAGGTGGGGGTAGAATATTCCGGGAGTTACGCAAAATCTCAGGCATCTCGTCAAATTGCAAGATCCGGATTTCAACATGCTCGACTTTATTCCTCGGTAGTTCAGGGCAGGACGTAGTACAGGAGCAGAATTCATTGGCAGTTGATGCCGACGAGCAATGGTTGTGCAAGCTCTGTTCGGTACTCCTATTCTTTCTCCACACAAATCTGAGTCTTGAAATAACGAAATCGGATAAAAAGTCAGATCGACATCTCAGTCGGATCATCCTTTTAGAAAACTCAACAACACTCTTCTTGGAAATCGATTCATTATACCGAATTTTTATAACAGTCGGGGAGGTACAGTTAAAGCCCACTTTCCTCCTGATGACAGCCCCCACAATACTCCGCAGAACAGTCTAAGTATTGGCAGAAGTAAAGGAATCAATCACGTGATACAGTCGGATCAGTGCCTTAACTTCAAAATAATACAGCAATACTCTAGAGGGTGGGAGCTGTAGTAAGGATAGTAGTACGAACTTGCGGGATACATGCTGGTTACGACTCATACGAAGCTGGGTTATAGTGAACACACCTCTCGAGCACAGTTCCGACCAAGCATCCTTCAACAAGATCCAGGATCCATTAATCTCCAGGATGATCCATCCGAACAGTTTTCTTAATTTCCCCCATCCTCCTAGATAATAACCCCCCCCACTGGAAAAACAAGAAGTGAAATTAACCCCAGAATCCGTAAGATCTTTCAAAGTATCACAAAGTGTGTACGTGCGAACAGCGTCAGTTCTTACGAATGAGGAACGTGCAGAAACACCAAACTCAATAAGTCGGTTATCGCGGAAACAATTAGTGGTGTCCATACCCAGACGGGCACGATATGACTTGCTTTCCCTCCGACCTCTTTTTTTACAAGGTTTTTTCCTTTTATAGTTTTCATGCACAATGTTGAGACAAGGACACAAGCGATGGATTTAGGAAGCCTCCGACTGTCGTAAGTCCGAATCGAGAGGGAAGATCAAAGGCATAGGAACATAAGACTCCCATCCTTTTCTTTCTAACCAGCGTTTAAGTTTATGCTTCCGCCCATTTTTATCCGACTTCACTAATCTGACATGTTCCTTCCAACCGTCTGAGACTCGCCTATTAGTAGATCCAATGTACGTAGCTCTAAACCAGGGCGAAATCGGGACATAGACACAACGTTCATTACCGACATAAATATCGTGACCTCGATGAACTGAGTCAATCCAAACATCTGTAAACTCACGGCCCCAGTTAACCGCCCCGACGACAAACAACATTAGGACAAAAAATTTCATCATCGTTTTGAGGCGAAGGTACTGCTCCCCTCTCAAGTCACAACGTTTCCTCGCCTCGCGGATATCACAGGCTTGCTGCCATAGCCAGCCTRTGTCCCAAACAGACTTCAGGAGGGATCCTCTTCTTGCTCATCCTCTCCTGCGATGTYGKCATTGAGCAGYTCCTCATCCTYGTCTYCCTCGGYATCCCCATAAGCATCCCGCRTCCGTAGTTCGGCCAGTTCATTCRYTGYCTGCTTCTTGTTGATATACTTGATGTTGTCCTTCCTGCACAATACCTCCAAATCCGCCTTGTACTCTTTCAYCAGTTCCCTCTTCATATCKGCCAGATATTGCTTTCTCCCTTTCGGGCCCGCAGATGCTACCGCTAYYTTCTTCCCTTCCCRAACTCGRTCGAATCCGAGATTCGTARATCGAAYARCAGAGAACGATCCAGACATTCTCCTTGCATGACCAGCCACTGATGCAAAAACCTCGGCCAATCTTCCGGTTGGTCCGCTAKAAGAAGGCGTYCCATTGTTGCCAGCATCAGGATTGCTAATGCCAGTGTTGCCAGCGCYAGATCCGTTAGCATRTGCACGTGTTAGGGGTCGAGAGGGAGGGGGAGGGGGTGGTTGAGATGGAGGAGCTGGGGCACGGGCAAGCACCCGAACTRTCGGCGGAGAARGGGGAGGGGAAGGAGGACGGGAGGGAGGACGTGTTGGTGAGGATGGACGCGAAGATGGGCGGGACGGAGGCTGGCCGTAGTTCCGATCAGAAGGGGATGGGGGGCGTCCGTCGACAGGATTAGAGGGAGGGTGAAAGTGGGGACGAGGAGGCGATGGAGGGCACTGCTGAGGTGGAGGGGGAAAGTGGGGGCGAGGTGGCGATGGAGGGCGCTGCTGAGGTGGAGGGGGACAGGCAGCACGTTGATGATGCGTAGGGGGAAAGGAAGTAGATCGACGACCATAGGAAGCATTGCCATGGTGCAATGGGGCATGGGGAGGAGGAACAGGAAACGAGGGCCGGGAGTTAGAAACACAGGATGTTGCGGGGGAAAGGTAGAGCCCTGTTTTTCGATAGCGGCCACCATTCGTTGCAGCATGGATTCCTGCGATCGCTGGAAGGACTCTTGTTCATGCTTGAGAGTATTGAAATTCATTAGTAGGAGCCCGTCATCAAGCGGACCCATAATTGCTTCAGGTTGCACCTTCTGTCGTCCGGCATCTGGTTGCAGCGTTGACCCACCCTGGAGTGCTTCTTGACCCCTCTTCTTCGCTTCATTGTCACCGATTTTAAGGCTCCCGTCTCGTGCCTTGGGCTTGTCCTCACTTGATCTCACGCCTCCGGATGCTATCTCCTTACCCTTCGCAGGATCTCTTTTACCAACCGCCTCGTCATCTTTCTTCTTTCTCTCCATGGCCGCAAATTGTTCAGCAAACAGTTTGCCCATTCTTACTTTCCTGTCAACCTTCTTCCTCTCATTCTCCTCTCGTCGCTTCTCCTCTTCTTCTTTTGCCTTTAGCATCTGCTCCTCTTTTTGCTTCTTGTCCTCTTCACACCTCCCGCTTTCTCGTTTTTCTCTGTCACTGTTCACAAGCTTTCGAAGCACAGCAGCAATCTCGCCTTGGTTGCTCCTCATCGGATTGTTGTAACCCATGGCGCTGCGGATGTTCATTCTAGGTTGGTACGGGACATTTGCATTTGCCGCTGAAGGTGCCGGCGAAGGAGACCTGGATCGCAGTACAACGCCAACAGTATTGGAGGAGGACGCCATGTGTGTAGATTGATGCACAGGCAGAGGAGGAGCACAGGGTGCGTACAGAGGGTTAATCACTGGCGGTCTTCCGATTGGAGTACCAGAGATAAAACCATCACCTCATCCGAGTAGCGGACAACGGGCAATGAAGTACCCGTACTGTTTACAATAATGGCAGCACCCGTACGGCATGGTACTTTCTGCCATCTTACCCTCGATCAGTCCATCAACTAAGACACTTGAATCCAAAGAAAAGACTAGACCGTAAGGGAAGAGAATGGGAGAGAGCAGGAGAGAGAGAGAAAGAGAGAGAGAGAGAGAGAGAGAGAGAGAGAGAGAGAGAGAGAGAGAGAGAGAGAGAGGGAGAGAGAGAGGGAGAG
>BFEA01000518.1:1091218-1106736 GCA_003427395.1 Chara braunii | reverse complement strand
CGAATTCTGTCCTTCTTTTTTTCATCTTTTTTTCATCCTCACCACGGGGGTGCCAATCCTTCCCCGTAATCCCGCAACCCTGCCCTGGGAACTAGTCTCCATCCGGACCCCCGCCTCCATCGCCACCTGCACCCCGCCCCGCCTCCAACCCCACTGTCACACACACACACACACACACACACACACATACACACACACACACAACCTCCTGATGAGTCGGTGAAAGTCCGACGAAACAGTCTGGTACAGTGACTACAGTCATGCTTTTTTCGAGTGTATAGCGAATATGACAACACACAACACCGGGATACTCGGTAGAAAGTGCCCACGCCTAAACCTTTTCATTTTTTTTATTTTTTATTTTTTTTTTAATTTCCTGGAAGGCTGCAGTGCAATACAGAGGCATCTCAGAGGGGGTCGAGTAGGCAAGCCTACCCATATGACCCCACTGTACCCCCCAAAAATTAATTTAATATCATGTGGCCCGATGGACTATGGATCAGATATTAAGCTGATCAGAACAGATATTACACTTGATCATAGCCAAAAGGCTGAGAAAGGTATTGCCTAAACCTTTTCGGTTTGGGGCGCCTGAAACTAGGCCGTTTGGTACTACCGGCCCAATGACTTCCACGTTGGCGTACTACAGGCCCACCCGCCCCTCCAAGGGCCCTAGCGGATCATGAATCTTGCTCATAAAAGTGCCAGATTCATTTTGATGTAAAACAGGCCGACCGGTGGTACCGCTGAAGTATCGAATGAGGCCCACGTAAGGGATTTTGAAAAAGAAGGGCCTTACCGGTTCATGAATGTGGCCCAAAAAAACCGCCAAATTCTTGAACTGGTAAGAACAGGCCCACCGAGATGTGGCCACCGCGCGAAGGCGCCTTTCACCCAGGCAGAAGACGGTTTGGGCAGGTAGTACCAAACAGCAGAGTTTCGGGTGCCCAAACCCGGAAAGGTTTTGGCGTGGGCTCTTTCTACCGATTATCCCCACAACACCCCGCCTCCGCTCACCTCCAGCCCTGCAAGCGGGCCCTGCCACACCGCCGGTCCCAGTCCTTGCGCATGCTCACCCGCCGCCACCCCCTGCCCCCGCCGCCGCTCCTGCCCATGTCCCCACCCGTCCCCAGCCCCAGAGCTCCCAGCCCCACGCCAGCATGGACACCATCCACAATGGACTCCGGGTGGTCCCTAAACTGTTTTTTTTTTTTTTTTTCCCGTGATGACAGCGCAGTCACTGCGTGCCCCCCTCCTTTTTTTTTTTTTTCCAATTGTTGTTCTATTCTTTTGGGGGGCCGGAGGAATTTTCCCTGTGTTGGGGGTCCCATCCCTGGACCTCCGTCCAGGTCCAGGATCGCGGCGCGGGCGTCAACAGCCCTGCCATTGGCTGCCAAGGACATCCAAAAATGCAAACTCCATGTTGTTATCAGCAGGTCCATACACCGTCATAACAGCCTAATCACGACTGTGGGATTGAAATTTGATCCAAGCCCACCTACTCGTCGAGAGCCCTGAGCACCAGAATACACCCTTCTTTTGCCGCCCTCTGATGTGGACAAAAGTTGGGGTCCGTCCCACCAAGCGCCCTACTACTCAATTTCGTTCTTTAAGTCTCGTCTCCTGTGTACACAGTATCTGCGCTCTGCTCTAATGCATCCATGCTTTTTTTTTTTTCAAGAAACGGGCCCAGTGCCCAAGGCTCCAATTATGAATTTGATTACAACATTTTAAACAGACGCCTCTTCCCATCAGGCCTGGAAGAGCCTCAGCCACTGCTCCCTTGGAGACAGCCATGCTCTAACTCTGCTCCTCGTGTTCCTCCCTGTCGTGTCCACCAGACGCCTTACAGTCCAATGAGTCCATCATATCTATCTATCTATCTATCTATCTATCTATCTATCTATCTATTTACCTACCTCTCTCTCTCTCTCTCTCTCTCTCTCTGACATGCAAGTTGATCCAACCTTAACTCTTTCCATGTGTACCCCCCAGGGCCCCCACTGCACCCTCCTCGGACACAGAGTCACAGACTGGATTCGGCAACAAGCCCAGTGCCCCCAGCTTCTGTGGCAGCTTTACCATGCGTGGTGCCACACTGCCACATGCCCAGTTTTGGGCTACAAATGGCTGATTGCTGATTAGTGTGGAAAGCAGATTGCAAGTCTTGGGCAATTTGTTATTCAGTGCACGTAGGGGACGCTGGGCCCGCGGTTCCCAGCACGTGCTGCTCCCCACGAATAGACTGGAACATTTGTTCCCCCCCCCCAACACACACACACACGAAAAAAGAAAAAGGGCACCAGCGTCGATGCAGTTCAGAGTTAAAAAACTGAGTGAGATTCTTAGAGCCCTCGTTGACTGTGACCGCGCAGGGCGCGGGGGCGCAGCCAGGGTGTAGGAGATTGTAGCCTAGGGGGCTGCGGGGAGAAGCATTTTTTCGTTCGTCGACCGAAAAAGAGAGGAAAAAAAATAAATAAAAAAAATGCCAGACTTGACTCGACGACCAAATAGAACGACCCGCTTGCCTAAGAGCGGTCAAGTTCAGGCTCCAGTCGTCGACGAACCCTTTTTCCCTGATTTTCACTGCGCACCGAGTTTTGCCGAGCCGGGGCAGTTTTTTTTTTTTTAATTAAAAGTAAAAAGGCTAATTCGTTTAAGCCCAACCAATTCAATTACCTATCGAATCTGGACAGGACAGCCTTTCAGGCCTTTTTTATTGTCATTATAGAATTTATAGTATTATGGGAACCCCGTAGCAGCCATATCCGTGCTCAAGCCTCCAACAAGGGAACATGCGGGAGCTGCACCCACCAGCAGGTGCGATACCTGCTACAGCAGGTGGGCTATACCGACCAGGGGTCAGCCCGTAGCATCAGGACCGAGCTTCTTCGATGGGCCAGTCACTGTGCCTCATCAGGACCGAGCTTCTTCGATGGGCCAGTCACTGTGCCTCATCAGGACTGAGCTTCTTCGATGGGCCAGTCACTGTGCCTCCCCTGCGGTCCCCTCCCCCTATGAACATCAGCAGTCTCTTCTCTGCTCAATGCCACTCGGGGGGACCGATGGCATATCTCTAGGTGGCGGGCGCCAAGCTTGCCCAGGAAGGTACATGAGGCCAATGGGGATTGAACCCAAGACCTCCTGAATGCCACTTGCCTGCCTTAGCCAGGGCAGTTTCATAGGAGAAGGAACAAAGAGAAAAAAAAACAAAACAAAAAAAAAAACTCGGAAGTAGTCTCTATAATCACCAGATACATTCTATGAGGTATTCGTGTGACTGTGCTCTGAGGGAGGGCGTTTATGGACGAACAACCCAAAAAAAAACCAACCCCCCCCCCCCTCCCCCCAAAGAAAAGCTCCCTTATTCTGTGATTGAGGGCGGGTACAGGGTGCTACAGGGTCAAGACGTGCCACCCGTTAAATACGCCCTGCCTGGCTGGGAGGGCACTACAACGAACGGGAACAAAAGCAAAACAAAAAAAAAAGCAAACTCTTCCACACATGGTGGCCAGATGCATTCCTCAAAAAAAAAAAAAAAAACTCAGAAGTAGTCTCTATAACTACCAGATACATTCTACGAGGTATTCGTGTGACTGTGCTCTGAGGGAGGGCGTTTATGGATGAACAACCCAAAAAAAACCCAACCCCCTCCCCCTGCCCCCCCCAAAGAAAAGCTCCCTTATTCTGTGATTGAGGGCAGATACAGGGTGCTACAGCGTCGAGAAATGCCACCCGTTAAAAACCCCCTGCCTGGCTGGCAGGGCACTACAACGAACTGGAACAAAAGCAAAACAAAAAAAAAAAAAAACTCTTCCACACATGGTGGCCAGATACATTCCTCAAAGAACTGCTGCAACTGCCACCCTCGTGAGGGCCTTCCCCTACGTCCCTGCATTTGAAACTCCGTTTTTTTCCCTTTTTTTTCTTCTTTTTTCCCTTCTTTCTTTTTCGTCAGCCTCCAACGACGCCCGAATAGCCTGCTACTCCCAAGCCTAAAATTGCCCAATTGCCCAAAGCCTTGGAAAAGCCTGTTGGCCCGAAAAGGAAAAACAGGTCGCTGTCCATCAAAAACCCGGACCGACCTTATGAACCAACCCATTTCCCAAAGCCTGCAATGACTGGTCCGTCTCCTAGCCGCGACCGCACCCTTCCCGCCTCTCTCTAAAGCCCCAAAACACCCCCGCCAACCTCTATTGAAGTCCACGACATTTCCCGAAAAGGAAAAAAAAGGCTTGCAACCCAGGTAAGCAGCAAAGCATCAGCAGGTAACAGACGTAGGCCCTCTTGCAACCAAGTCCCTGCAACCAACTCCCTGCAAATAATTTAACTTCTATCCGACGGAGAACTTTGGGGTGGGTGTATACAGCAAATAATATGTGCTACTGATAACATTAAGTGGACTAGGGGGAAGGGGGATTACTTGTGCGGGGAACACTGACTTACACATACTGTCTTGCCAAGCAATCATAGGCAGTTATAGATCATCTTATTGATCATCCATGCTGCCATCCAGTCCCGTTCAAAAAGCGGCAGCAGGACCCCTGCACATCCAGTTATAGATCATGGCATTGCATGCCGCCATCATACTCTCATTGAGGTCACGATCTGACATGGTCGTGCAGACTCTTGTCTTAAACTTCAGGGGCCTTAAACCACCACTACCCTCCAGCCTCTTCTTTCTGATGGGAATTATCTCCCAACAGTCGGTCACATTTCCACAATCGCCGGAGATCCGGTGCTCACATTTCCTCCTCTGGTTACGCATGGTTTAAGCGCATTTCCTGGATTTTTTTTTTTTTTTTTTTTTTTTTTTTTGGGATGGGTACTGGACCACTGGTCGTTAGGACTTTGGGTCTCCAAGAAACTCGCTGGTCTCCACTCCTCCACTTCTTGCTTGGTATTTGACTCATTACGGGGAATTTACGGGTAGCGCCACACCCCCACCCCGCACGTACATTTCCTGTGTTTCCCCAACCCCCCACTTCGTTTTTGCAGCTCTGTTTTTGGGCGTCCAATTGCCCACGTAACCTCAGTTGATTAGTTGTTTGTGAGGAATTCCCAGCCTCAAGGCCAAGGGGGATGTTATTATGGAAGTTCCTTGCCTTTCTCCCAATACAAGAAAGCTCCATCTCCACCTTTGCTTCCTCTGTTGCAATCAGCTTGCGCCGACCAAGAGAGATTGACCGGTGATCATGGTTATCTACAGTTTGAGCTTTAAACCTCATAACCTTCTCTCTCTCTCTCTCTCTCTCTCTCTCTCTCTCTCTCTCCGTGTGCTCTGTGTGTGTGTGTGTGTGTGTGTGTGTGTGTGGTCCTCGTGAACCAGATCCGAGCAGTTCGAGCACGTGCTCGCAAAAATATGCACCTGACAAGTCAAGGACCAAAAAAAAAAAAGCCTGAAAATAAAGGTACTAAACCCTGAAAATATAATATGTAGGGCTGCCTGAAAACCATTTTCAATTAAAACTGTTTATCCCAGAGAGGGCAAACCGTGTGTGGTACTTCCTGAAAGAAACTTTGACGTGCATTTTTGCACCCTGGGCATAATGGCATAATGGGCTCTACAGGCGGTGTGCAAAGCTGCACTTGATGTTTTTCATTTTTTTGTTTTCGGTGGTATTTCACTTGCGCAGCGAAGCACCCACTTATTCTGGACATTCAAAATTACAGTCATTTCAAAGTCGACGAACTAGGTCAAGCTCAACAGGGTCTTCTTTCTCCACTGATTCTTCCAAGCCTTTTCCCTTTGAATGGTTTTGCTTTGCAGGATGGTAGATAGGGACGGTTGAAATCTCATTATGAAAGTTGTTTTTACGGCGGACCGTACCACACCCGGCGTGGTTTAAAAAAAATTACAAAGGTTTTGCAGCAAAGGGGATGTGCACTTTTCCCAAAAATGAAGATTCAGTAAAGATAGGTATGACGGTCGTGTGCTATGGGGGGATCCGCATGGTGAAGCAGGCCACGTTTTCCGATGTCTTCCCTTCGTTAAGGGCGCCGTGCCAAAAGGTACATGCATATTGCCAAGGCCGCCTTTTCCCCCTCTACCCTGCCCTCTCCTCCCTGAGCTCTTTTCCATCTTTCTCCTCTTTCGCTTGTCCGTCAAATCGTCCCTCTCGCTGTTACCTGTGCATAAGCTACAAATACCGCAGCTACTCTGCATCCTCAAGGAAAGAAGATTTGTAGACGTCTGCAGCGTTCTGCTTGTCTTCGCTCTGTGGGTGTGGGTGTGTCTGTGTGTGTGTGTGTGTGTGTGAGAGAGAGAGAGAGAGACAGAGAGACAGAGAGACAGACAGAGAGAGAGACAGACAGACAGTCGAGGAGAGAGAGAGAGAGAGAGAGAGAGAGAGACAGACAGACAGACAGACAGACAGACAGACAGACAGACAGACAGTCGAGGAGAGAGAGAGAGAGAGAGAGAGAGAGAGAGAGAGAGAGAGAGAGAGAGAGAGAGAGAGAGAGAGAGAGTTGCGCTGGTGAGGTGTTTGCGACGCGGCCATGGCTGCTGTACGGTTTGCTGTCGTGATGCTACTTCTCTTTGCCTGCTCGCTCATCTTCAACGACCTGCAATGTGCTCGAGGCCAAGAAGAGGACACTTATACTACGCCTACGTTCCCTGGGTATTGCTCCACAGCTGTTCCAAGGCTTCCCTGGGCAAGTTTACAAGAGGTGTGTACGCCGAAGCAAGGCCCGTTCACATCTACCTGCTGCGAGTTCATCAAGGGAATGAAAGATTACGAGGAAATGAAGACCCGCTGCGGGCAACAGATTGCAATTTATGGTAAGACGTTGGGATATGACGTCCGCCAGCTCGCCAGCGATTGCAGTTTGTAGTTTCCCAGAATGTCAACCGGGTGGTGGCACTGGGTGCTCTGTGGAACTGCTGCTCCCCACGAATAGACTGGAGCACTGGTCCTGACTACAAGGGAGGGATGCACCCATCACATTGCCTAGTAGTTCGGGCCCGTAATTGGAAAAAAGAAAAAACGTGATGACCGAGTTAGAGGTCAAGAGATGGGGGAAGATTGAGAGACAACTAGGGAAAAGAAAGACGGAGTGAAAGAGAACACAAAACAACAGCAGTTTGAGACGTTCTGCTCCGAGAGTTCGGGGCTGGGCTACGATGTCTTCAGACTACGGAGAGTTCACAGGACGACTATGGTCATCAAGTCCTGCGTCTGCGTCTGCGTCAGAGAGAGAGAGAGAGAGAGAGAGAGAGAGAGAGAGAGAGAGAGAGAGAGAGAGAGAGAGAGAGAGAGGATCACCCAGTTGCTGTGAGTTAATGAGGGAAAGAGCAGGTTTTTGTGTGCATGTTTACGTAGTTCCAGTCCGGAATCATCCCTCTCCAATGAGCAGCCCCAGAGTCCTCGAGGAGTGGCTGCTATAAATTGAAATGGGCATGCAAACAAGAAGTTACGTGAAGTGTGTTTTGTTTGGAGTGGAAGGGGAAGACCCAGAGGGCCCCGGACCGTTAGCGAATCGTTATCGTTATAATTCCACTCACAAATTACAGAGGACTTTTGTCGACGGACTGAATGAGGAGTGTCACCGTGACGAGTGTGGGTAACAAAAAGTTTTATTGCCATTCTGATTCCATTGTTTCCGCCCTTTGATTTATGCCATTATTCTATTTTTTTCATTCCGTGATATGATGATCAAGGGTCCTCAATTCGACCATGAATGACTCATGAATTGCGCCCGGTCGTAATTATTCACTCATGAAATGACTGACGAATTTGAGGGAGTGATTTATCATTTCTGTCCAGGAATGGGAAGAGGTGTGCGAGCAACAAACATTCCAGTCGAATTAATAATTGTGAAAAAGCCGAGTGTTGGCTTTCTTTTCNAGAGAGAGAGAGAGAGAGAGAGAGAGAGAGAGAGAGAGAGAGAGAGGATCACCCAGTTGCTGTGAGTTAATGAGGGGAAGAGCAGGTGGGACCGTGGGGGGGTGTTTTTTGTGTGCATGTTTACAGTTTACGTAGTTCCAATCCGGAATCATCCCGCTCCAATGAGCAGCCCCAGAGTCCTTGAGGAGTGGCTGCTATAAATTGAAATGGGCATGCAAACAAGAAGTTAAGTGAAGTGTGTTTTGTTTCGAGTGGAAGGGGAAGACCCAGAGGGCCCCGGACCGCTAGCGAATCGTTATAATTCCACTCACAAATTACTGAGGACTTTTGTCGACGGACTGAATGAGGAGTGTCACCGTGACGAGTGTGTGTAACAAAACGTTTTATTGCCATTCTGATTTCATTGTTTCTGCCCTTTGATTTATTCCATTATTCTCTTTTTTTCATTCCGTGATATGATGAACAAGTCAGAACAACGGTCCTGAATTCGACCATGAATGACTCATGAATTGCGCCCGGTCGTAATTATTCACTCATGAAATGACTGACGAATTTGACGGAATGATTTATCATTTCTGTCCAGGAATGGAAAGAGGTGTGCGAGCAACAAACATACCAGTCGAGTTAATAGCTGCGAAAAAGCCGAGTGCTGGCTTTCTTTTCCTTTTTTTCCTTAAAAAAAAAAAAAAAAAAAAAAAAGAAGACCTATTTCAGGCTACTACGGTAGGGGGAGTGGTATGATGAGCAGCTTGCCCTGGTAGAGCCCCTTGTGGTAGCTCCATTCTACTGCTGGGGAGCAGTAGCTGCTGGAAACAGGGGTCCAGTGCCCCATGAAATACCCAATAAAGGCTGTACCCATTTTTTTGTGGGGCTCGCAAGAACTACGGCCCCTGCCGTGATGGATGTCCTGTTCAAGAAGGCATATAGACCTGTGTAGACACAGACAGGTTATCGTGAGATGTGCTTTTCAGGAGGGAGAATCCGAGAATGGGGTCTTGTTGTCTTTTCTCCGCCCGCTCTTGTTCTGGCAGAGAGTATGCCAATATAAACCTACCTTCCTTTGTTTACATACAATGTATTCTGTGGATACGATGAGAATCTGTATACCTAAAATAAAAATAAAATTAAAAAATTAAAAAAAAAAAAAAAAAAAAATTCCGTATAAAAGACAGTGCCTACCCACTGTTCATGAACAGCTGGTACCCTAAACGGGTCCCAGCCACGGGTACACGACGGGTTCATGCACGTGTCCATGAACGGGGCCGACCGGACTGCTCGTCTAAGTTTTTTGTCGTTTTTTGTGCCTGGGTCCTGGGAAGGGTCGGTTTTCTTTATACGGTGGGGGGGGGGGGAAGGGTCCCAGGCAAGGACCTGATTGTCAGAATTAAATTGTTAAATGCAAGAGAAGGATCATCTATTTGTGAGGGCATAGTCAGGGCATACTCACACTAGCACCTACTTCCCCAAATTTACGTATGTGAATTTGCGTTTATATGGCACCTGGGGGTCACACTGGTCACCCGTTTGTTGCCCAAAGCAGAAAAGACAGGGTAGCGACCTCTCAAGGCCTTGAGATGCGAAAATACGTTGTCTGCAGTCAGACAGCAAATTGCACTTTTTTTTTTTTTTTTTTTTTTTTTTTTTTTTTTTTTGCTTCCAGAAAGCAGTAGAGGAAAAAGAAATACGATTTTGGGGGTCCTCTGGAGGTCCCCGCAAAATATGTAAGCCACGGCTGTCCAGGCTGCTGACATTTACGTGCCCTTTTGTGTGAACATGCAAAATACGTGCCTCTTGTGACCCCGAAAACTACATAAAATTTGCTATTTTGCGAAAATACATGGTAGTGTGAGTGTGCCCTCACACTGAGACCCCAAATCCGCAAAATATGCGGATTTGGGAAGGTCCTATTTGAGGTTTTGGGCATGGTTCACGTCACACTGCTGTACGTTTTCAGATGGGACAAGGTCGCCGCCGTCTGGAGAAATGGGGATTTGGTACTTGACTGGTCACAGGACATCCACAAATTGTGCAAGAAGTTTTGTGAACGAATTTTTGCCAATTTTTGAAAAAAATGCAAAAAAAAAAAGGGCATTTGCCGTCACCTCCAGAGGTGACCACGAAATCCCTTGCCCCGCGGCTTCCCAGTCCGCTGACAAATGGTATTGGAATAGTACATTTGCAAATTTGGTAGATCCGTGTGACCGGCCTTTTCCCCTTTTTGGGGGGATTTTGGGATTATAGGTCCCAGTGTGAGTATGCCCTGAGACAAGTAGATAAAGTTAGTGCATTCACTCGATCCGTAAGTTCACCCAATCCCAAGATACACACACAAAAAAGGGAGCACTGAAAAAAAAACAAAAAAAACAAAGGCAGGACTTTGCAAGCAGGGTGGCCGGTGTTCGGACCCGAACACCCGACCGTTCTCCGCCCCACCCCCAACCACGTTCTGCGGGACGTGGTTTTTTCTTCTTTTTTTTCTCGTTTTTTGTTTTTAGTTTTTTTTTGTTTTTTTTTTTAACGTATTCCAGGGGCCTGGACTCATTAGCAAAGTATTCTACCACTTCCTTGAGAATTTACCACTTCTTTCAGGATTTCGATCATGTGTGGCTTTGAGTGACACAGTGCGGCCGTCGAATAGATCGGATCTCGATGGCCTGGTAGTTTCCGAGCGGGGACTGTAAAGATACCCACCTCCCATCAAATGAGATGCTTCGAAAAAAAAAAACACAGAAAACAAAGTTGGACATGATAGCTGGTGGCTTTGCGTGGGCGGGAAGTCTGGATTTTCAGTATCTTCCGAAACCTCCTGATGAGCGTAGGGAGGGCGTCTCTAGCGAAATGCGTAGAGGTATTCCGCCTGGAGAGGTGTTACTTCAAGGGTTTTTTCATGATCCTCTCGTACGAGAGTCGGTGCGTATGGATTTATTTTTTTGTGAACTCTTCGCGAGGAAGAATTTTTGGAAGAAGTCTTTTTCAAGTGTGGATGTGTGTGCTTAGCTTTCGGCTATGGCTCTGCGTCGTGTAGCGTCTCTACGCCGCGACTGATGCTCTCAATCCCACTAACAGTCTGTGTTGCCCAGCTGTCTCCTCCTTCTCTGGATTTTCTGCACTCAAAAGGGGGTTGATTTCCAGACTTCGTTTTCTTTTTTTTTTAACTCTGGAAATGGAACTTCAAATGTGAAATTCAGATATCGTGGTGGATCTGACGGGAACGCTTGGCCTGTTAGAGGCATCATGACATACATGGTGATGAATGTATCCCCATACCCATTACTTGTTCATCCTCGTGGCTGTGCTCGTGGACACATTTTATTGCCACGGTACACCACTAGGAGACTTACGTGAAGGAGATTGTACCAGCCCATAAATTCGGGTGCACAGCTGTTCTTCATAGTTTTATGTGCTATTTCAATTTATTTTAGATCAGAAAACAATCCATTCGTGCAAATAAAAAATCACTTTGTATTTTCCAAAAAACCATAAAATTGCATCACACATCGTAGAATACTTGGCTAGCGGGTTTCTCTGCACTCCGCATTTTTTCACTAAAAAATAAAATAGAAGGGGCATGGGTGCAGGTTGCCTGCCCAACAGCAGGAACCCCTCCCGCCGTGTGTGTGTGTGTGTGTGTGCACGGGGGGGGGGCAACCTTAGTTCAAATCTACTTGGGCCCACTCTGCTCTGCTGGCGATCCCAGCTCGCAAGAGCGTTTTCTTTTCTTTTATAATGTTTTTTTTTTTTTCATTTGATTCTCCTTCCTTCGGCCTCTCACGGGGAGCACACCACAAAGTGTATTGATGGCGGAAATAGCTTAATGGTAGAGTATAGCCTTGCCAAGGCTAAGGTTGAGGGTTCAAATCCCTTTTTCCGCTCGTCAGCTTCCTTCGCTGCCTGGCCAAGAAATTAGAAAAACTTGAAAAAAAGTGTGTGGGGGGCGGGGGGAATCAATCAATTAAAAAAAAAAAAGGAGGAGGAGGGGGGTGTTGGCTCCCCCATTGATCAATCAGTCAATGAAACAAACACAAAGAAAAAAAACCAAAACATCTGTTGATTGATTGATTGATTGATTGGTTGAGTTGGGGGGGCTCCCGCTGGGGGTGGGGGGGGGGCACCCCACCCAAACCAAGCAATCAATCAATCAATCAACAAATAAACATGAAACGAAAAAAAAAAAAAAAAAAAATCAGGTTGTTCTCCAAAAACCTTTTTTTTTTTTTTTGGACCATTTCTCGATTTATGCATGTCATCCTTGCGCAGGGGCCATGCTAATCTTCTCTGTATCGTTCCAATTTTAATGGATGTCCCGAAGGACCCAAAAACTTTCGACCCCCCTATCGTCTACGAATTTTGGGGCTCGTTCCACAGTGAATCCACACTCCTCGGGCACGTAAATCCCCCGACGAAATGATCGTTCCACTTATCCTCGGGGAAGAAATTGAAAAAAAAATGTGAAAACATTTCCTCGGGGATTCCTCGGGCCACAGCCATTTCGACGCGTTCCCCAAGGGACCTCCCGAGGTCCCTCGGAGGTCGAGCATCCGGAAGAATCGGGACGTCGTCGGCAGCTCTCTCGACGACATTTTGCGACGGCCGTCTGTACCACTGTTGTTCCTGGCGCCCGTGGACGGACATCTTCGATCGGCAACGGTCGGCGTCATGGAAGAGTGCGCCAACGGTCCCCTTTTGCGGCCCGGTCGCTTCCCCGACGTCGAAAAGCGGCTTTCTTGCGTCGCCGCCCTTGTCCCCGAGCGGGAAGGCGCCCAACGGTCGCAAGATTCGAATATTTGAACCGTCCCCCGGCCGGGCGGTTGACAAACGGAATGCGTTACCGTGCTTTTGTCGTTTGTTGCGGTCAGGCGTTTGCAGCAGTGTCCGTCGCCGTCACGTGATAGATCCCCCGTTGTCTACTAGCTGCCACTGTCTACGTGCTTTTCATGGCCGACGTCTTTCGGAGGCTGCCGCTGCTGCTGCAGGTCGTCCTATTGCTCCTCCTCCTGGTTGTCTTCCACGTGTGCATCCTCAGCGGCCTTCCGCGACGTGGTCGCAGAAGGAGGTGTGTGAAGAACAACGACAGAATGGAGGGCCGGAAGGCGATCAGCGGGTCCGCAGGGGAGCGCGGTGGGCGGTGGTCCGGGCACAGCCCGTCGAATAGTCCAAGGCCATCGGAGCGGTCCGGGCACGCGCACCTGCCACCGGACTTGCAACCTCTGCCTGACACGGACGACGAGGAAGGGGACGATAGACGGTCACGGACCGTGCCGCTGGGAAGCGGATCCACCCAGGAGTGGGCGGTTACAAAGCTGTTTGGAAGCCGCGACGGCGGTAAAGGGCAGTCGTACACCGAACTCCTCCAGCAGGGGCTCAGTGACACTGATGGCGATGGCGGCGTGAATCTGTCGTTTGGACTCGGCAGCGGGAGGTCGGCAGCCGTCTCTCGAACGGTCGTCGTAAACCCCCATCCCGACGACGATAGCGGCGACGTGACGGTTGTTCAGCGATCACCCAGGTCTCCAGCGCCGCTGCGGGAGGCTTCGGGGAACAACAAGGATCCTCCTAGGCAGCAATTTCGGTCGTCGTCTGTGTGTAGGGGTGCCTCCGCTCGCCCCCAGTGGATGCAGTCTCCGTCTCCCCTGTCTGTCGGATCGAGTGCAGGTCGTCGTGTTGGCGAGTGTAGGGAGACGGCGCCTGCCGTTGCTGATGTTGGTGACGCACGTGACGGAAGGGAGGTGTGGGCAGAACAGCGACGGTTGATGAGGTCGGGGCGGGAGGAGTCCATAACTCGGGGGGKGCAGCGATTGCGTGTTGGGGAAAACGGGCACGACGGCGAGGAAGCAGGGGCGGACGTGCACGACCCCGACTGGAACGACAACGGTGTTGAAGGTTGGGAGGACGACGCAGACTACATTTCGCCATAGAAGCAGGCGGCCGCTATGGGAGGGAGGGGCGGGAAGACGAAGTCGTGTGGCGGTAATGGTTGTCGGGGCAAAAGGACGGCAGGCAAGGGCAGTGATGCCGAAGGTGACGTCGATGGTGAAGGAGGTCGTCACTTTCGGTCCGTCGACGACATTATAGCCCTCATCCGGGCTAAACGTGATCAGGATGCGCATTTGCAGGGGATGGGCCACGCGTACGCTCGGATGAAGCCGTGAGAATGGAAGTGGCTGGATGTGGCAACGAGGTTGAAGAAGGTGGGCGTCGACAGAGAGGCCGATCGGTGCGGGAAGAAGTGGGACAATCTGATGCAGCAGTTCAAGAAGGTTCATCATTTCCAAGGACTGTCCGGGAAACAGGACTTCTTCCAATTGTCTGGGAAGGACAGGATGTCGAAGGGCTTCAGTTTCAATATGGATCGTGCGGTTTATGACGAGATACTAGGGTCGACCGCAAAGAACCACACCATAAACCCGAAGAACGCCGCAGACACTGGCGCTCAGGGTGGTGTGCGTCTGCCATCCGCCTCTTCAGCGGATCCTGAATCTGTGCGCGACGGGGACAGTGGTGCAGCGCACGACGACGACGACGACGGGTCCACCAAAGGTTCTTCGCACACGACGGGTGGCGCAGGCGGTTTTGGCAAGAGGAAGAGCACAAGGCGGCAAACATTTGAGGCAATGACGGAGTGCATGGAGAAGCAAGGGGCGTTAATGGCGTCAACGATGGAGAGCAACAGCAAACGTCATTGCTCCATCGCCATACGTCATTGCGAGGCGCTGAAAGCGGAGATCGAAGTGCAAAAAAAGCACTACGCAGCGTCAGACGAAGTCAGCAAGCTTATGTGTCACGCCTCGCTGGAGATAGCGAAGGCCATCGCCAAACGTTAGACTTAGTGTCGCCTCTGTTGTGCTCTCTGTTCACTTGCATGGAATTGGACGGAGCGAAAGTGATAGTCTTTCCGTCGTCGATGTAGCTTATCTTAGCCATCGCCGTCGTCGTCGATGTGTCGTTCCCCCAATGGCGGTGCTGGCCAAGGAATTGGGTACTAGTCTGATTCGGTTGATGAGTCCTTAAGTGAAATTTGTTTTCGTTTTTAAAAATGTTTTTTTTTTACATTGTTCGTTCCGTTTGTTGTTGGCCTCGATCGTGTGACGGGACGGATGATTCCGTCAACTCTGAATTGTAATTGGCATCGATGAAGTGCAGTATGCACTTTCCTTTTTTACATGACGACATCAATTTCGTTCTCTCTTTGTGTATTTGTCGTAAATGAAATGCAGAGGTGTAATAAAGGTGCTGTCTTTAATGCTGTTGTTTTTCAGATTTTTTGTCTTCAATCGAAATCGGCTCCCTCTTTCTCTCCAGCGTGTGTTTCGGTGTATTCTCCTGAAATGAAATGCAATGGTGCCATGAAGGTGTTGTCTTTGCTGCCGTCTTTTTTTGGGTATGCATTTGCTAATGTTGTGCATACACCCAATTAGTCGTCGATTCACTACAGGCATACTTGGGTTCGATCAAACGTCCCCCCCACAAGCGGATGTCGAGTCATGACAGTTGTACGAAATGCACGTTGTGTTGTGTGTTTTGTGTTGGTCTATTTACCTGTTTTCGTTATCTCGTAGATAGTCAGGCGGGGTGCTTTATTTCGGAGTTCAGGAGGGGGAATATTGAACCTGTCCAGGCGAATATGCATGCCATGTTGGGGGGTCAGGGTAGGGGGCGGTTGGGGGGGGG
>BFEA01000518.1:1058256-1074595 GCA_003427395.1 Chara braunii | reverse complement strand
GTGTGTGTGTGTGTGTGTGTGCGCGTGTGTGTGTGTGCAGATAGTTTTTGTCGCCACAAGCAAAACTCGGAGGGTGTACCGGTGCTTTGAGCTTTAAGTTTTTTGTGTCTGTGTGCAGAAAGTTTTTGTCGCCACATTGTAAACGCTTTCTATCATTTTTGTTCTTTTTTTTTGTGTTCAAATTCAAACATCCCCCTTCGCCAGCGAGCGAGGGGTTCATTGCAGAAACTGCGGTAACTTGTCTACGAGGCTCATTCCCCTACTTGATGTGCCAAATCAGCAGTTTATGGTTGCAGAGAGCAATAGCTAAGTGTGAAAGCTGCACCAGCGAACCGAATTCAAACAATCACTTTCGATTTCCTTTGACTAGCCTATGTCGCTTGTTGTCTTTCCGTGCCATGTGTGCTCGTATGTCGCCTTGTGCCTTGTCTTTCGCTGCCTTGTCTGTCGTCTGAACGCCCGCCTCTCCGAATGCCATCCAGCCTATGCCACTTGTTGTTCCCTGCCTTGTGTGCTCGTATGTTGCCTTCTCAATGTTCTCATCTGCAGTAGCGTGTTGACTCTATAGTAGGTGCAGAAATGGGGATTAGCTGTTAGACCTGGCTCCCCGATATATCGTGTTTCTTAATGTGGCTTTTATTTTTATACTCCTGGTAAGTGGGAGGTATACTCCTGTTCATTTCACTTCAGATCCCCACCTTATATTTGTCTGTTCTCTTAATTATCTTCTTTCATATGCATTTACTAGTAGCACATAAGGGAAGGGAGGAAGGAAAAGGGGTATAGGGAGTGAGGGGCAGGGGAAGGGGGAAAGGGTAAGGGAGGAAGTGAAGTGGCAATGGACAGAACAGAGGTATGACGAACTTCACAGGGTTCTAAACGGTCACTGCTCAAGAAAACTGCTGTAGAATGGAACAAGAGGCCAGTCTGTCGGTGTTACATCTTCGACGCCACACGGGTCCTACCGGACCCGACTTAGGGCTAGAGGGACACATCAGGGCCTAAAGGCCCGACCTTGGGGGGTAACAGGCCGAAAGGCCACGACTTGGACCAGATTACGGACCAGGCCCAAACGACATTTCGTTTTGGGCCTGGCGGCGCCATTTGAGGCTGCCGCTCTCCGGTTGGACCTGAATCGTCGATCTGGACGGTTCAGCCCCAACCAGGGCCTCGCAGCATTGAGGCCGGTCCTCTTCGAACCAGTACTTAGTACTGGTCCGGCCTCACTTCGAGGCCATCGACCTACCGGCATTCTACCGGTACGGTATGGTACAGCGCGATACAGCGCTGGCGCTAAGATTAGCGCAGGAGCAGCGAGGAGCAGCGCAGCGCGGATTAGCGCAGCAGCAGCCAGCGAAGCAGCAGCAGCGGCGACTGGGTTACCGGCGGCCATAGCCGCCTGAGATATTGGGAGTTGGAGGTTTCTCTCCTCCCTCCCATTGCCAGTCCCCTCTCTCTCTCTCTCTCCTCCTTGGCTCCTCCTTCTTCTTCTTCTTCTTCTTCTTCTTCTTCTTCTTCTTCTTCTTCTTCTTCTTCTTCTTCTTCTTCTTCAGATTGGAGACTTGAACTAGTTGGACAGAGATCAGTGTTGGACTTCGGTGGTATGAGACTGGGGTGCTTACTGGATTGGAGGCTTGGAGATTGTTGGGGTTGATACTCGGCGGCATCACAGTTCGGACACCGGTTACATTTGGACTCTGTATCTCCGACATTGGTGACCGATTGTCCTCGACATTCTGATCTTGTTGGATGACATTTTGGACTACCATATCGGTGACCTATCGGATTATATCTCGGTGACCTATTGGTGTTGTCTTCCTCCCCACCTCCTTTGTCTCTCCTCCCACCTTCATCTGTGTATGTGTGTACGGGATCTGGGCATCGTCCATGCTTGGCCCAGACCCCACCAT
This sequence comes from Chara braunii, assembly GCA_003427395.1. Taxonomy (NCBI): domain Eukaryota; kingdom Viridiplantae; phylum Streptophyta; class Charophyceae; order Charales; family Characeae; genus Chara; species Chara braunii. The sequence continues at coordinate 1,072,685 of BFEA01000518.1, read as the reverse complement.
CTCACGATTGTATGTGTGAGGAGTGATGCTATATTAGTCAGTCTATGTGAGTCAGTCCGTTTATCAGACTTCCGCTGTATATATGCTCATCCTACATTGGTTGATCTTTGGTTCTGCCCATACTCATTGAAGTATGCAACAGTTTTGGTATCGGAGCAGACCATATTAACGGATCTGCTCACCAGGTAAGTCTGATGAGGACGTAGATTGTTGTTTCAATCATCCGAATTAGCTCTGGCTTACTATCGAGTTCAAAGTTGCAAATTTTTTGTTTCTTTTTCAGTATTCTACTTATTTCGGCATTGCCGTTTCAATTCGATATTCGGACTTATAATTTGGATTTCTGTTTTCTTCCGGTATGCTGTTTATTTGGGTTCCGATTGAGTAATACTAATCCGATAATTGATTAAGTTTCGGATTTTCGATTTTATACGTATTAGGGTTGAAGCAGTATCATGTTGAAATTCGGCTTTTCTGATTTCCATTCAGCATTCCGTTTTTCGGCATTCTGTTGTAAATCCTATATTCCGTTTTCTTTTGGATTTCCGTTGTCTTTCAGTATTGGAAATTAGGGTTACGAAAATCTTTGGTTTTAGATCAACTTGGGGACATTCGAACATTTTGGGACCGTAAATCCGGAAATACCGCCGAAACGCGGAAAATTAGGGTTGGGACCGAAATTTTCGCGAATTTTTTTTTCATTCCCCTTGTTGGAGAAATTCCGAAAACGGGTTTAAGCCTTTAAAAATCGGATTTTGACGGTGGGAATCCCCGAAATTTCACGTTTTTGAAAATTCGAGTGTTTTTCCTTCTGAATTTTTTCGAAAATTTTTCGAGCAAACTAATCCGTATCTGACCCTCAAAACTGCAACTTCCGGGTAGTTCACTAATTAACGGTGAACTCCCGGACCAGCCTTGATCGCAACAGATACCTAATCCAAATACAATTCAAATTCGTCCATTATCATTCTTGCAAACACTGTTTATTGATTATCTTTATTGCAAATATTGGTTATTGATTATCTTTATTACAAACATTGTTTTATGGATTATCATTAAGAATTATTAATTAAGTTTTATTGATTAAATAATTCGTTAATTTTTTTTCTTATTTCGAATTTCGGAATTGTGTACGGGAAATTTATTTTTCTGTTTTGATTAGCTGTCTACAGTCCATCAGCGGGACAGGGGACTGTATGCAAATTGTTTGACTGTTCTACCCCTGTTCCCACCCTCCCTACCCTCCCCGTACTCTGTGACCACCGGGTTCTCTCAAGTACCACATCAGCTAGCACTGATGTCGATGGAACAAGACACCGGGGCACTGCCACGACGCAGTGCCAAGCTTGCAGGGCGTGCCCGCTCTGTGATACCTCTCCGACGCAGGACTCAGCGACTCAGCAGCCGGACGACTCCAGCGGCATCGAGTACAGCATTGACGGTACCGGTTACCACCGGAGTTCTTCCCGCATGCCCGGTCCAAGGGGCCGGTGAGCCGTTGGCAGATTACCTTCAGCGGGTACAGGCATTCACTGATGCCGTAGCAACCGCAAAGGCACAGGAGGAAGCAGAGGCGGAGCGTCAGCGGCTGGCCAATGAGGCGGCAGCCCAAGCTCATCAGACTGCTGAGGATGACGCAGCAGCACGGGACCAACGGAATGCCGCCAGCACGGAATCCCTGATTCATAATGAGAATCAGTGGACAACGATCCTCGAGGGCATGATCTTTGTGCCTTCGAAAGAGCAGGCAGATCCGACACCAGCGGAGGCAGAGAGGACTCACCTGGCTAACATGATGTTGACGATGATGCGAGCGATCATGTGGAACAATACGATGTTAGCAGTACAAATACACGAAGGCAGACAGCTGCAACAGATTCAGCAGAAGGATTTTGCAGCCTTGTCAGCAGCTGTTCGCACTACAGCCACACATCAGCACCAACAGCAACAGCTGTGGAACACCACCACCGCACGTGTCAGCAGCATCGAGGCTAAGGCCTCAGCAGCGCCAGGCTGCACGACAGACGAGACGAAGCAACTCAACGGGCGCATCGATCACGTCGTCAAGCTCATCGGCGACATAGGTGTTTTCAATGGACCGGACACGATCAGTAGCACGGTGGCCGCCATCAAGACGGACATCACCAAGCTGCAGACGAGACCGGATGCCGCTACGAAGAAATACAAGATGCCGCACTTCGACATCAGCAAGTTCGACGACCACAACAAGACGGACGCTTTGGCATGGTGGCAACGTTTCCTCAAGGAAGCATCATGCCGCACTGTCCCGGACGACTATCTGATGAAGGCGCTATACTTACAGCTGATTGGAGGAGCGCAGGCATGGATGAACCATCTGGCGGCTACCCACGCATGCACCATCGCCGAACTTCACACGCACATTACGTGGAAGGATTTCGAGAAGCTATGGTTCACCCGTTTCATGGTCCGCAACGTCGTGAAGGCGGCCATGAATGAAGTGTATACTTGCTCTCAAGGGAATATGCCAACTCGAGACTGGACAACCAAGTGGCAGAAGATAGTGACCACGCCAGGCTTCGATTTGAGTTTTACCAATCAACGATCCGAGTTCTTCTCGCGATTATGCGCAGGACTGCGAACCGCACTCGACAACGAGTACGATTACGCCTCATTCCAGGCCATCCTGGATCGTGCGAACTTGGTCATCCAAACGGCGACAAGGCCGCAAACGAACGGCAGTCCCAGCCGCATTATGTGGCTAAGCAGGGCTATTAACGTCCGACACATAACAATGCCATGATTTCTGAAGAAACAGACGATCTCCACGTTGCAGCAGCATCCTCAAGTGATGGAGGAATTGTAGCAGCGCTCCCGCCGAAGCGTCCCAAGAGAGTTCGGAAGAACAAGGCGACACAAGAGACGGCATCGACGGGAACAAGGCAGCAGCCATGGACGACTTACAAGATAACAAAGGATGTCTATGACCTTCGTCAGAAGTACGAATACTGCCTTTGGTGCAACGGCGTCACTCATTTGACCGCACAATGCCCCGAAAAGGGCAAGGCACGCGTACCCCGTCCAACAAACTCGGGAAACTGAGTTACGCAAGGAGAGGGGCGACGTCTCTCCTCACTCCACCGGAACCGGTTGCCTTGCTAGCAATCGATGTCACTACTAGGGAGCATGCGTTAGTCGTTGATTCTCGTGCCACGTACGAGGATTATGCCGCCCAGCTGGTACCACCATTAGACCAGCCAAGCCACGTGCATTTAGCTAGCGTATGCGCAGCCTGTGCACCGTCGGCAAGTGATCCGGTCAGTTCGCCACTGATTTCCGAGGACTCGATAGCGTGGTCAAGACTTGAGGAGCTTGACCCGCTCACGAGAGAAGACTTCGCTTGGATGCCTCTACTATCGACCGGAACCTTGCCAAGGCCGCATTGCAATGCCTTGATGGCAGATTTACGCTCCTATTTGCACACTACAGTACCAGCTCCGTTGAGGGTCGACGGGGTAGCGGTTGTCGATCTCCGCTCCTATCTTGCGAAGATTGACCGCGAGTACGCCACCCAAAGGTACGCCGAAACCGACTCGCCTTTGCTCTGTATCCGCAATCAGATCGGAAAGGCAACCTGTAGTGCCTTGATTGATTGCGGAGCGTCTCACAACTTTATGAGCCAAGCCTTTATGGTCCGCGCAGGTTTTGGCCCGCGCGTTCGAAGGAAGACGCAACCTACGCAAGTTACACTCGCGGACGGCCGCACGCAAAAGTCAATTGACCGATGCATTGACGGCGTTCCAGTCTACTTTGCGCCACTTGCGTGCGAGCCGGTGTCTTTTGACATCCTCGACACCAAGTTCGACATGATTCTAGGCATGTCTTGGTTGCGTAGCGCCGACCATCCAGTGAACTTCCACGACCGGACCGTTCACATCCGTGATCAGAACGGGGTGTTAGTCCCATGTACGGTCGCGACCCCTCACACTTCGATTGCTTGTCACGTGGTTTCCGTTGCAAGAATTCGCAACGCCATAGCTCGGAATGACGTCGAGGAGATGGGCCTTGAATTCTTGCATGCTCTCCCCTCGCCGGACGGACCAGCCACGTCACCGTCGGACTCACGCATTTCTCACCTCTTGGACGAGTATAGAGACGTCTTCGAGGCTCCTACCGGAACGGTCCCGGATCGGCCCATACATCACGGGATCACTCTCGAGGCTGGCGCCGTCCCTCCGCGTGGATGTATTTACCGCATGAGCGAAGAGGAACTCGAGGTGCTTCGCGCACAACTCGATGACCTTCTCGACAAGGGCTGGATTCGCCCTAGTTGCTCGCCATACGGTGCACCTGTTCTCTTCGTCCGGAAGAAGAACAAAGATCTACGGTTATGCATCGACTATCGCAAACTTAACGCACAAACCGTAAAGAACGCTGGCCCTCTCCCTCGGATCGATGATCTCCTTGAGCGGTTAGGTGATGCGACGTACTTCTCGAAGTTGGACTTGAAGTCACGTTACCACCAGATTGAAATCCAGCCTCAAGATCGGTACAAGACCGCATTCAAGATACGGTGCACCAATGTCGTATTGGCTTGCATCAGTGGTTACAATGAAAGGCTTCTGAGGATCGGGCACCATGAGAACCTCATGATTCATGAGTGCATGCTTCAATCGTTTGAAAGTAACCTCGCACTCATCACTCCAGTCCCACGGCGTGTCAAGTCGAGTAAGATCAGTCAAAGGGGAGACGACTGTAGAATTGTTCTTTACGAAGTTCCTATAGTAGCTGCACATTCCTAAGAAAGATCTGACCTCAGTAACAGTCTGAGGTCGTGGTCAGTCCCTGATACTAGCCACCTTCGCATCTTTCGGCCTAATACCTTCCGCGGATACTTCATGACCCAAGTATMAGATCTTAGTGCGTCCAAACTCACATTTCTCTAGGTTGACCTTATACTTGTGTTGTCGCAGGAGTGAAAGTACAGTCTCAACGTGTTGTGCATATTCCTCGACAAACTTACTAAAGATAAGAATATCGTAAAGGTAGACATCGACAAACTTATCTAAGTGTTCATCGAAGATCCTATTCATGGCATACCGGAATGTACCCAGCGCATTGCAAAGGCCAAAGGGCATCACTACAAACTCATACAGACTGTATCTGGTCTGAAAAGCAGTCTTGTGCTGATCCTCAGGTCTTACAGCAATCTGATGGTAGCCAGATTTTAAGTCTATCTTGGTATAGTACTTACATCCCTGCACCCTATCCAATAGGTCGTCTATGCGAGGTAGAGGCTCTGCGTTTTTCATTGTGATGGTATTGAGGCCTCTGTAATTAAGGCACATCCTCGGTGTACCCCCCTTCTTCGGTACAAGCACTGGAGATCCGAAGGGGGAAGTACTCGGCTGATTCCATCCCTTTTCTGTCGGCTCTTTCAGTTGTCGCGGAAGTTCATCCAACTCGGTCGGACCCATCCTATAGATCCTTCCCTTTGGGGTTTTACTCCCTGGAATGATTTCTATGGAGTGGACAACCTCCCTATTGATGACTCATGTGGGCTCTGTGAACAGATAAGGGAACTCAGCAATGACGTGTTCTATCTCTGGGGGTGTTTTAAGGGCCTCCGAGTCCCCTTTCTCAGAGACATACACTACGTACGTACCCTCCTCTTGGTTCTGTTTATAGTTGTTATAAAACGCTGATGCACACAAGCAGCCATAGGTATCGATTGTACTACTGGCTTTGGACTTAGTCAGTCTCACTGTTCTTCCGTCAGACAACTAATGCTTTAGCACCTTCTTGTCCCAGTCAAACTGGGGTTTGGCAACCTGAAGGTAGTACATTCCTAACAACATGTCAAATGGTAAGTCGTCGCTAACCATGCATAGGAGAAGGTACAGACTACATCCTTAACATAGTCTGTGACTACCATGCGCTCCTTATTGGCCAAAGTAGGTGTTATTGGTCTACTAACTTAAAGGTGTTGTACCTGGTCCTTTAGGTGCAGCCTTTCCAAATAGTCGCGACTTATGTAATTTCGTGTGGAGCCGATGTCTATGAAGGCACCACATTTGCGGTCTCCTACAACAACTTCCACAACGAAATGTTCCCCTCTAGGACCTCTTCTTAGTGCCACCCAAGATTCGCGAGGATCCTTGTTTGACCACTCACTTTCTAAATTTTCTATTGCATCAGACACATCCAACGTACAGAGCATAGTTTGGTCTGGATGAGTCTGCAGGGTGACTAAAGAGTTATTAGCTATGGCCTTCTCATGAAGTGGGGAGGGTATCTGTCCCACTTCACCATGAGTAGAAGCAGCTAAAAATTTCACCGACCTTACATGTTTCCCGAGCTAGAAGCCTGGGAAGAAGGTACCCCTCCCTTAGGGGGTATCTTCTGCGTGACCTTTGCATTCTTGCACTTGTACTGGGTGTGTCCGTATTCACCACAGTTGATGCAAGCACCACGCACTCTATGGTCCTGCCACACTTCCTGATCAAGACCTGCCTTGACCCAATGAGCAACTTTGGTCTGGTTGGAGGCGGCCTGCCCTTGACTCCTTTGATGGCCCTTCCCTCGGCCACCTGCCTTCGTCTTTACAACTACGGCGAGGGTGCTACCCTCAGCGGTCTCCTCGTCGTCGTACTCTGTACAATCCAACAGGTCTGAAAGCTCATCGATCTCAGTTTGGGTCCCATCAGACTCAACCATCATCAATCGACTCCCCATCTTCTTCCACTCCTGTGGACTCTTCTTCTTCCTCCCGTCTACTGGAGTATGTTGAGCACTTCCTAGAGTAGCCTCTAAATCTAAGGTCTTTCTAGAGAAGGTCTCAAAGGATGATACTCGAGGCGAGCCTTGCTGGCCAGCAAATTTATGTTTTGAGGCAGACAAGCTGCACTCGAGGGTTTTGATGAGTCAGCCATGACTGACCAAATGAAAGTGTTGAAGAACAGCGTACTGTTGTTGCATGGGCATGTGGACAGCAGACTGGACTTCATGCAGAACTCTTTCGACCAGATCTTGGACCTTTTGCAAAGGTCAGGATTTCGGCCAGCAGCACAGTTGCCGTTGCCGTTAACGACGATGTCAGGCCCCTTTCCGGTACAAGCTGGCACACAGCCAAGTGGTACGTCTGCAGCAGCTGCATAGACTATTGCTTCTTCTTCTTCTGGGTCAACGGTGGCAGTTACACCATCACCGCAACAACCTGTTCCTCAACAGGGACAGCTGCAAGGTCAATGGTACCCAAAGACCCCTATGAAACCACCCCTTGCCTTCTCCAGAGAGAAGAAGGACGAGGAACTCAACACATAGGACTTTGTAGGAGGAGGAGGTGATTACTGCTGCATCTTACCTCGAGGGTAAGGCAGCCAAATGGCTGGATTGATTAGTAGCAAAGGCCGGGTACGGACGACATATGGAAGATTGGGCTAAGACCCTTACGTTTGAAGAGTTCTTAGACATGGTAGAAGCTCGCTGGCATAATCCTCAGCAGGCACAAATTGCCACTGATGCGATGCTCATACTAGACCAACGAAAGTACAAGTCAGTCAGAGAGCTAACATCTACCATAGAGAGTCTGATTGTCGCAACGTCGTTCCCGACATACACTACGATGACCAGGTCTTATTGACCATGTTTTTTAGATGTCTCCCAAACTCTGTCGGTTGCTTGTTTCAGTTCTCTTTCTAACCGAGCGCGGATCTTTTCGACTTGTTGGAGCTCTTGCACCTCCCTACCGCGTGGGGACAACGGGCTGAATTGCGAGCCCGCCATTTGACTTGTGGACTGACCACAACCTGTTGAACTAGAAGTACCCGGGGACCCAGGGGGCATCCCCAACAGGGTCCCAAACGAGGATGCAGCGGAGGATGCTGCTGCGGTAGCCATTGCTGCTGCGCTGGCTGCTGCTGCTGCCTGCTCCCTAGCTGCGGCGTTTGCTGCCGCCCTGGCTGCTGCGAGAACACGGGCTCTACGTTTGACCCGAAGCCGTTCTTCGTCTCCCGGTTGTAGGGTCTGAAACACGCGCGGGACCCTAAGTGATCTTGAACGTGTCATCCTCTGATTGTCAACTTTACCCTCATCGGTGTCTGACCCGCTCATCAGTTAGGCAAACACTATCTGCACTACAACTCCCTGGTGGAGTCCTACCACAACATGTGTCTGACCGACACCTAATTTTCTAAAAATGAACATGTCCGGAGGTCCCCTACTTAACCGATCAAGTGGCAGCCTACAACATTCACAGAAGACTGTCAACATAATCTAGTTGTATCGTGATTAGTTCACTTACACAAGTTTTGCATAGAACTGGCTAGTGTAGTATATAACAGTCCTAAACTAAAACTGTCTCTGAGGTGTTAGCAGTCTCTCAACCAACTAATCAATCAATAAAACTAAAACTAAACTATGTTGCAGATGCATGAATAGTGGATATAGTTGTGTTTACAGTTGAGCACCAATTAGAACTTACCCTCCCCTCAATCCAACATACCGATGAGCATCAAGAGCAGCAGTATCATAGGTGTGCAATGTCGGCCCACCCCTGTGCCCCAGGTGCATGCTTATGACCAGGCTTGCCCATTCTTTATCCTCGCGTGCAACAAGCTGTACATCCGAATGAGCTGGCTGATTAAGAGGCCTATTTAAGGATTGCCCCCAAGGTCGCTGAGGAATTATTTAACGTCGCAATCAAGACAACGATCACAACCAGAATCAGATCGGAACCGCATCCAGAAATGTTTATAGGCGGTCTGGGAGCGTCTGCATATTAAGCCTGTTCAGTCTGCACACCCCTCTATTAGCGCAACAAAGTGCCCTCATGGACAAACCAGCTATCGCATGCGTGTACTAATCCCATTGGGTTGGCATGGTGATCGTGACCCATGTGCTTCGACCAGGGCCCTTCACTTGCACCACCCTTTCTCCTTCCAGATGCGCCACCAGGAAGATTGTAGTCTCTCAAGGTAGCGTGCTCACGACACCTCACTAAAAGAGAGGACTCTCAAGTTGGACTCTCTTCCTCGCGGTAAGAAGAGATTGAGAGGGTAGATAAGGTAGATAAGGTAAGGGAACAACGTACCTGGAGATAGCTGCCCCCAACGTAGATAAGGTAGATAAGGTAAGGGAACAACGTACCTGGAGATAGCTGCCCCCAACCACAGATTTCTCACCAATTAAACTGAGTGTGCATTTGATGATTGGTCGCAGCCTTGGTACCACCCACAACGCAATGCAGTGCCACCTCAACTAAATGCCACATCAGCATGCTCTCATCACCAATCATACATTCTGCCGTCACCACGACATCCCATGCCATATAGCCTTCCGGCGCACACCTCTCTACCCAGGTCGTGCGCCTAATATGGCCCGACGTCACAAGAACCAACAATGAAGAAGCATCGTCGACGCACCAAGTCTGTATAACGCCAACACACCAAGGTAAGTGGCGAATCCAACCAGCTCCGATACCAAAATGCAATGAACATGAATGTGGACGAAGCACAAAAATCCAAATCGCAAAATCACACTGAAGTCCAAGTAGTCAAAGCAAGAGCAGATAGCACAATGGAATCGAGTAACCATCCATTTGAGAGCAATACAGCAGAATGTGAGTCAATGTCCAAGCCCAATCGGGCAACACCAGCAACATAACCCAATGTAGCTCTCACTCTTGAATGGCGTCAGGCGCCCTATCTACTCTACAACCTAATACTACAACTACAGCATGGAAGCAACCTGACAACTTGACGACCAACGAGTGATGACGTCAACACCAATGCCGACTTCCTCTCCACCAGGTACGTCTCTCTCTCTTCACCCTCACTCTCCCTTGTTATCCCACACAGAGCCCTTCACCTCCGAAGAACCACCTTCGCCCTTCACCTCCGAAGAACCACCTTCGCCCTTCACCTCCGAAGAACCACCTTCGCCCTTCACCTCCGAAGAACCACCTTCGCCCTTCACCTCCTCTGCACCCACAGGCAGCCCGACTATGGCGGCCAGCGCCCTGCGCCCAGGCTGCGCTCTGCCGCTTAGCGCTAGCCTGCTTCTCTCAGCCACTGCGCAGCGCAAGTGCTAGCGCTACAATGCAGCAGCGTGCCCGCAATGCCTGCATTGGCCAAGATACTCGTCCACTCGCACAATCTGCCTATATCAGGCTATATGTCTTGCTGCGTGTGAGCGGTCCAACTTGAGCCTGCGCCTGGGTCCCAGTACCTCCGCCCACGCCCAACACAGATGTGGCCCAGGAAGTACAGTTGCGCCCCTTATGCCAGGGCTGTCGTCCAGATGCAGACCCTTTCCGGTTTCCCATTGGTTCGCCTGGCCTCTACGACGGCAATGTTGCTTTCCGATTGGCTGGCGTCCAATGTGTGATGTGTCGGCCTCCCCTGGGGCTCAACCAACTGAGGCCCTGGGCTCAACTGCTTTAAGCAGGAGTCTGGGTTCCATGATGCACTTCCAACCAACTGGCGTGCTGCAACTGTCTGATACCCACTTTACAAAAATGTTGAAAGAAAAGGCCTGTTTGTGGATATTCTGACTTGCCTTCAGTTAGGGCGGTCACATGGCTGGCCCGCCTTCACTTAGGGCGGGCACGAGGCTTATTGGGAGCCTATTCCCAGAACATATGCTTGTTGGCAAGGCCCCTTTGAGGGCTCAATCCTCACATAATGTCTTGATTGATTGATTGATTGGGATTTGGTCTGTTGACTGACTGATTGATTGATTGGTTCAATTTGGTTAGCTGATTGATTGGTTGATTGATTGGAACGGGTTGATTGATTGATCGATTGATTGATTGATTGGTGAAGGGGGGTCCTCCCCTCCTCTCCCCCCCCCCCGCACACACACACATACACTCATGCACCTTTTTTCACATTTTTTCTTTTTCGATTGATTGATTGATGGGTGGGAGAGGGGTCCCCCTCCTCCCCTGCACACGCACAGTCGCACACTTTTTATTTCTCTTTCAATTGGTTGATTGATTGATTGATAGATTGGTGAGAGGGGGGTCTCCCCTACGCCGCTTGCACACACATGACAAAACACACAAGTGCGCACTTTTTTCTTTTCACTTTGTTTTTTTCCAATTGATTCATTGATTGATTGATTGATTGGTGGGGAAGGGGTCTCCCTCCTCCTCCCCCCCTTGCACACACACACACACACACACAACCAATTTTTCTTTTTTTTTTTGGCAAATTTTCAGTTCTTTTTTTTTTAATACAAAAGAATAAGGAGTTTGCTTCCAAGGTACCGAAGCATATAGATCTATTTCTAGGAGTTTACGAGTGTGTGATTGGAAGCCTACTGGGGAGACACAAGCTCCGGGATTTTCGGTTGGATGCGTCGAAGGTCGGCTTAGGATGGTGATTCGATCCGGTGACTTGCGTCTTGTGTAAGTGTGGTGATGTACCGGTCTGTTGAAGTTGTAGTTGGTAGAGATGTTAACTATTCGTCTAAGAGTTCATCAAACCGGCTTTATGACCCCTGATGAGTCTTGGCAGGCGGCCAGGCGAAACAGGTCGGGACCGTCGGGTCACTACCGCCTAACAGAAGTTGTCTTCCGTCATGTGCTTCAAGCTTATTTTACCAAGTCGCGTTCGGGAACTCTGGCGTCTATACTCGCTTCTACCTTCTCCTCTCCTTCTTCTGCCTTAGTCTTTCATCTTTCTTCTTGTCAGGTCTCTGATTGACTTGGTTTGGCGTAGATTTTGGGATGTTGTGTGCCCTGGTGAAGGGAATACCTGTTATTCCATCCAGTGTTCTCCATTGTTGACATACTTCCCTCCGCGGAGTAACCGACATAGAAGTGATACTATCGTCGTGTGGCTTCGACTAAAGACTGTGATAGCGTCTAAAGGTAACTCCAATCCGGCGGTTCGGGCATGCTACCACCGCGGTCAACCTGGACATATCTTGAGATTCTATCCACTACCTGATAGAAGACTCAATGGAGTGCAACCTGCTGCAAGTACGGCTTTAGTATCAGCGCAACCGTTGCTTACGGTTCCTTCATCTTCGACGGCCAATACTAACGGGGGTACGACAGTTCCATTTTATTCGGGTTACTATAGTAATGGAGGGGGAGGTAGTGGGCTAGGGAAACGTGTTAGTACCTTGGAAGAACTGGTCGGCAGAATTCATTGTAAGCATGAAGCGGAGGAGGCGAAAGAACGAGCACGGAAAGAGGAGGAGCATAAGAAGATGACAAAGAAGTTGGACGTGGTTGGGGAAGCCATAGATGGGAAAAAAGCGAGTGATGCAGAGGAACTAGCTAATTTGAAGGCACAGGTTAAGTTACTTTGCATGCAGCAAGCGGCCGTGATCCGTGGAAAAGATTGCAGACCAATCGGAAGTGGCTAAGCTCAAGTCTCAAGTTGATGTAGTGAAGTGTGCTCAGGATGTAGTCAGCACTTCGGTTACGGTGTCGAGACCACTCAATGATGCAAAGGAAATTGCACGCTTAAGGCAGGAGCAGGTTGAAGTGAAAACCACTATGGAGTCTATACAAATCTTGGCGCTGCAAAAACAGTGTGAGGTTGCAGAGGCCAATGCGGAAGTTTGGAGGAATGAGGCCATGCGGCCTGGTAATAAGAGAGGCAGCGTGGGTATTGGTCAAACTCCAACAACCGGGGTCAGAGTTCGTGCTCAGGTTACACCAACTGCTACCCCGTGCACTGCTGGTAGGGTCAACATATCGTTGAAAGAGATTGTGGAGACACATCAGAGGGAAGTGGAGCTGCTCAAGGAAATGTGATTCACAGAGGTCAACGCTCGAAAGGAATTAGAAGAAGAAGTTGAGAAGTTGAAGGAGGCAATGGCGAGATTGGCAACAGGCAAGAAGATAGGAGGAACTAATCTCAAGACGAGAATGGACGATGTTGCGTTACCATCAGCCAGAAAAGATAAAGGGAGGGGTGCAACGACACTTGTGATCTTGCCGAGTCGACGTGATGCCTTGCTGAGAGATGCGGGGAAGGATTTGCGCAACATGAAGAAGGATGTGGTCGTCAAAATCTGCGAGAAGGAGGGGGTCGAATATACGAAGTTGGAGGATACTAAGGAGTCAATCGCTCAGTCTCGCACTGACAGGGCCATGGAAGATGACGAACGAGATAGAAGCATAGGATGAGAAAACTCTTTTGTGGAATTGACTGACGACAAAGAGGGTGATTCAGGTAAGGATGACGGGTGCGACTCCGCTACCTCTTAGGGTCACACCCCGACACGGTTTTTCTATGGCGTGTTGTAAGACTATGTTGTAGATTACGCTCGTTGTTGTTGGAACTGTTAAGATGTAAGGCAGTGAATACGTTGTTAACCTTGTCGTTTGTGGTCTGATTCTGATTGGTGGAATCCCTTGGGGATGTAAGTTCATTAGTTTCTTTCTACCTTTACTGGTTCAGTGTCAGAGGGAGAAGTATGTCCAGTGTCAGGGCCCTGCTATGAGTCTCCCTCGGTGGCGGCCGCGGCTAAGTCTGCGACCGCGGCCAGGTCCGCGACCCTGCAGACGTGGCCGCGCGGCCGCGCAACTTTGCAGCCGCCTGGCGGCCAGTGGGGAGGGGGGTTGGGGGTTTGGGAAGAGCCATGGGGCGGCGCAACCCCAGCCTCACCCCCTCACACAAAATAAAAATATATATATATATATATATATATATATTTTTGGTGGGGGGGTTTGACTGTGAGTAAATATAATTAAAAAAATAAAAATAAAAAAATGCGTTTTTCTTTTTCCGTTGCTTTTTGGATTGATTGATAGATTAATTGATAGATTGATTGATTGATTGATTGATTGATTGATTGGTGGGGGCGGGGTCGCCCCACCCCCCCGTTCATTGATTGATTGATTGATTGATTGATTGATTGATTGATTGATTGGTGGGGAAGGGGTCACCCCACCCCCCCCGCCACCCACCACGCGCGTGCGCACTCTCTCTCTCTCTCTCCCTCTCGCTCTCTCTCTTTCTCTCTCTATCTCTATCTCTCTCTCTCTCTCTCTCACACACACACACACACACACACACACACACACGCACACACACACACATGCACACACACACACACACACACACAAACATACACACACACACAGACACACACACACACACGTTCACACACAAATATTACTAGGCCACGGAGAAAAAAATATATACTCTTCTCCCTCTCTGCCTACGGTTTACCGGGCAGTTCTATTTGACGATATATATAGTCGGTGAAACTCCGACGAAACAGTTTGTCACAGCCCCTCGTTTGTTGTCCTCTTCTCCCTCTCTGCCTACGGTTTACCGGGCAGTTCTATTTGACGATATATACATACAGCGTCACCGGGCCGTACGTACGGGAGGCCCCGGGACCAGCCCCATACGTGCGGGCGTTCTGGGCGGCGTTCGGGGGCCGAACGACCTCAGGTTCGGACCGCGCCAAAGACCGAAAGG
>BFEA01000518.1:1044127-1054928 GCA_003427395.1 Chara braunii | reverse complement strand
ATGTCATCTGGAAGTACGTGGAAAAGGGGCAGGTGCTTGGAGTGGCTCAGTCGGTAGGTGCTTCGAGTGGCTCGTTGGTGGGGGGGGGGGGGGGGGGGGGGGGGGGGGGGGGGGGGGGGGGGGGGGGGGGGGGGGGGCGCGGGGAGGGAGCGCCAACATGGCGCGCAGGCCGGAGTTCGTGCCTAATGAAGACTTCGAGAACGACCCTCGGCCAAAGCATGTCATCTGCAAGTACGTGCAGAAGGGGCAGGTGTGGATCAGCCCTTCGGAAGTGGACCCCAAGGGCAATCACGAGCTACGTTGCAGATTGTGTGGTAACCGGTGGGTCGGGAACCAGACCAAGGGAAGCCTGCACTTCAACACCGCACGCGAGCATGACAGGTGCCCGCACGCGCGTGTACATTCTTAGGGAGTTGCAAAAGGGGGGCATAGCCTTGAAGGGTTCCCTCCCTGTCTATGTGCGGGAGGTTGTTAAGGAGGGTGAGCTCGATTTCGAGCATCCCCTCAACTGGAGATTGCCTGGCGGTGTAGCACGACAGCTCCCCCTGGTCCCTGCGCGTGATTTGGCACAGGGACGAGGGCGGGCAGACCGAGAAGTTCCGGCACCGGTGGTACGACAGGACGGAGCGCGCCCCTTCGAAGGAGCGGGCGCCTCTAGAGCAGCGAGCCCGTCCAGTGGAGGGGGAGAGGGAGCAGGAGAGGGCCCGTCAGGGGTAGAGGGAGTAGGAGAGGGCTCGCATGGGGGAGGGGATGAGTGGGACGAGACAGAGCGTGTAGAGCATGCAAGGGCGAGACGGTTTGATCCAGTGGGGAAGAGGCCGCA
Source organism: Chara braunii (assembly GCA_003427395.1). NCBI lineage: Eukaryota > Viridiplantae > Streptophyta > Charophyceae > Charales > Characeae > Chara > Chara braunii. The sequence goes on along the minus strand of BFEA01000518.1, from coordinate 1,054,105 downwards.
TGGTGCTTCAGATTTGCAGCCAGGGAGGAGACGGTGTGTGCCTGAGGGGGCTGATGGCGGTCCGCGGGACGAGTCGCACTGGTGGAGGGAGAGTATGCTCCAGCGAGCGAGAGATAAGGGCATACCTGTCCTTGCCGACCTCGAGGACGGGCTGGCGGCTGACCCTGCGGAGCGTAGACAGGCTCGGCACCGAGTGCCCAGAGTGACCCAAACTCGTCTCGATGGTTGGGTCGAGCACCCCATCCAGTACGACCTCGACATGGCGTACATCAGATTCTTCGTGGGTTGTGGTATCCCGTTCAACGTCGCTAGATCGGAGTGGTATTTGGCTTTACACGACGTCTACCTCAGCCAGTTCAGGGGTCCGTACCGACCTCACCAGCCGGGGTCTGAGTTACTGCGCACGACTTTGTTGTCCCTGTTGTACGCGGAGCTCGATGAGCGCTTGCGGTATCACCGAGAGTCGTGGTCTGAGGGGGTCACTTTCATGACGGACAGCTGGTCGACTAAGGCCAACCGCCCTCTCTGCAACTACTTGGTTGCAGGGAGGTTGGGTGCATGCTTGTACCGTGTTGAGGATATGTTTGGTAGGGAGCGGACCGGAGCAGGTTTATACCTCAGATGGAGGGAGCTCATCCTGGAGATCGGCGCTCAGCATGTGGTAGCGATATGTACGGACAACGCGTTGGCCAACAAGGAGGCTTACCGTTTGCTCCGTAATGACCAGGATCTTTCATTGCGAAAGATCACTTGGATCCCTTGCGCAGCCCACTGCTGCAATTTGATGCTCACGCACATCGTTAGACAGCAGTGGGTAGCGCAGGTCATCGCAGAGGGGCGAGATATTACTTTGTTTTTTTGGCGGCACTCACGGATTGCGTACCTCCTGAGTCAGCAGTCTCCACCTGTGTCCTTGATCCGCCCGAGCGAGACATGGTACGGGACCAACTTCATCATGTTGAGGCGCATGCATTTTTTGATGGTTGTGTTAGCACCAGTGCCTGGGCGACGACCGCGTGGCTCCCCGCATTGTGGGACGTTGCACGTAGGTGCTTTGACCTTCTCCGCGATCCGCCGTGGTGGCAGCACGTGGAGCTTGTTGCCACCATTATGGGGCCCATTTACGAGCTCCTTCAGCAGGTTGATTCTGACGGGCGCAGGGTCGGCGACGTGTGGGGTCTACTGGACAGGCTGCGGATCACGGTCGATCAACTGTCTCTTAACAAGGCTTGTCACGAGCCCATCAAGAAGATAGTCAAGGAGAGGTCAGATATGCTCCTCACCCCGATTCATTGCGCTGCACACCTGTTGCACCCCAAGTACCGCAGCATCGATACCTTGATGCGAGGGAGAGTGCAGGAGCGCATTCTCGTGGAGAATGCGCTGCGCTCGATTACATCGCGAGCCAGATTGAGGGAGGCCGAGAGGAGGACGAGATGATTGCCGTATGGAGTTCTTTGCAGGACTTCCACGGCAAGTACCACACACCTGGTCATTGGGGAGGACCCGTCGGAGATGCGGATATCGAACAGCCTGACTTTGATCCCGTGAGATTGTGGAGGTTTCAGGGGGGTGAGCATCGGATACTGCGAGATGTCGCCATGCGCTGCTTGGGCGCGTGGACCACTGCCTCTCCCTGTGAGAGGAATTGGTCCACACACTGGGTAGGGGAACGAGTCTAGGTTAAGGCTAGTGAGCTAGGGCAGGAATTCGGGATCTCTCGTAAACTAATGCCTCAGTATTTTGGTCCCTGGGAAGTCCTGGATGTAGTGGGGGATGAGATGGATGGTCCTACCTATGTTATCCGTATCCCTGGACACCTACGCACTCACCCTGTCTTTCATGCCGCAAAGCTTGCGCCTTTTGCTGAGACTGATCAATTCCCTTCAAGGAGATCGATGCTACCCCCAACCATGGATGGTGAGGTGGACATCGACGACATTGTGGATCACAGAGATCTGCCTGTTCAGAAGCCATTGGGTAAAGGAAGACCTCCTAAACCCAAGAGAGAATATCGTGTCAGATTCAGGCATCATACGGATCCAAAAGAGGACCGGTGGTTCACCAAAGAGGAACTGATTTACACATCTCCTCCGGTGGTGGCAGAATATGAATGGATGCTGAAAGGGAAGGCACCTGCGAAGTAAGCATCTCAACGGACTTTCGAAGCTAAGGGGGATGGAATGTGAGGATTGAGCCCTCAAGAAGGGGCCTTGCCATGATGTACATGTTCTGGGCTAAGGCCCCAGCAAGCCTCGTGCCCGCCCTAAGTGAAGGCGGGCCAGCAAATCAACAAGAGCCCTCTGTGCAAACATTTCACGAAGTGGGGTCCATACAGTTGCAGCATGCCAGTTGGTTGGAGTGCACCGAGTCTCGGATCTCTGCAAATGCGGAAATCCCAGGGCCCCTGAGTTGGTTAGGCCCTGGGCACATAAACGTGAGGCCGACAATGCATGCTGGATGTAGAGGCCGAAAATGCCAATGGGAAATCGGCCCACTATCTGAATCTGGCCGCAGGCCTTGATGAAAGAGGCGCAACTGCATCTCCCGGGCCCCAACTGCATCGGGCCTGGGCTCAGGTACTGGGGCCCAGACGCAGGCTGAAGGGAGGCTGCCCACACGCAACACTGGCATATAGGCAAGCAGGGGGAGTGGGCAGGGATCTTGGCCATAGCGGGCAATGCCGGCACGCTGCGCTAATGCGAGCTGCTGCGCTAAGCTAGGCTGAGGTGAGAGACAGGCAGCCGCTAGGCGGTAGAGCGCTGCCTGTACACAGGGCGCTGGCGGCCATAGCCGGGCTGCCTGAGGGCGCAGGGGAGGTGAGGGCGAAAGTGGTTCTTCGGAGGTGAAGGGCGCTGTGTGGGATAACAAGGGAGAGTGTGGGTGAAGAGGGAGACGTACCTGGTGGAGATGGGAGGTCGGCATTGGTGTTGACATCATCACTCGCTGGTCGTCAAGTTGTCTGGTTGCTTTCATATTGTAGTTGTAGTGTTAGGCTGTAGAGTAGGAAGGGCGCCTGGCGCCATTCAAGAGAGAGAGCTACATTGGGTTATGCTGTTGGTGTTGCCCTGTTGGGCTTGGACATTGACTCACGATTCTCCTGTATCGTTCTCAAATGGATGGTTACTCGGTTCAATTGTGCTATGTGCTCTTGCTTTGACTACTTGGACTTCAGTGTGATTTTGCAATCTGGATTTCTGTGCTTCGTCCATATTCATGTTCCTTGCATAGGCAAGGCTGAGGGCTCCCTTTTCTGAGCCAGGACCTGGCAAAGTTCGGTCTTCGTCTGCTCAGCAATTGGTGGGCCGCTGGAGCTTGATCGAAGTGTCTCTCAGGGAAAAACGTGCCCATAACAGAATTGAGGAACAACGAAGTATGAATTTGACTACCGTCCAAAAAAAAAAAGAAAAAAAAAAAAAAAAGAATTTGACTACCGTCTTCACCCGAATACAAAGCCCGGTCATTACAGCCGAATGTGGTGCACTTTGAAGTCCAGATCGTTCTATTGGGGTGAAGACGGTAGGAACAAAATGATCGCACAAAAGGAAAAGAACCGAGAGACTAGAGATGCCAGACTCAGGATAAATGGAGAAAAAACATAAGAGTAGGGAAGAGCACGGAGGGAGTTATGAGAGTTCTACCGTCTTCCCCCCAACACAATGCAACCTCATTTTGGCGGTATCTGGCCGGAAATATATCTTGTATTCATTCATTTTTAGGGTGCGTTATGTTCGGTGGAAGACGGTAGTGGTAGTGGTTACAGCGTTATCTTACAAGCCAATGAATAGCTGATCCCCGTTGGTGGCTTCATACAAAACAGTCTACACGAGCCGATCATTCTGATTAAAAAATCCAAAAGCAATTCAAATAAATTTAGTGCTCTCTAACCAAACTGATCGAAACACGTGATTCTCATGGGTGCCACACCGGTTTCCGATCGTTCCTCCCTCCACCCACAAGACGAGAACCTGTGGCCTCATGAGCCTGCGTTCATCAGAGCCCCTCAGAGTCTCCCACATGAACTCGAGATATGCACACGTCGCCACACGGGCTACGGCTACAGTCTTCCCCCGAATACAACGCACGGTCTTTATAGCGGAATTTAGACCGAAAGATACGCCAAATTCAGCTATAATGACCGTACGTTGTATTCTGGGGAAGACTGTAGGCTCGGTGACATTGGGGAACCAGCCGACGTTAACACTCAGCTTGACTCAAGTAACACTACCGTCTTCCCCCGAACATAACGCACCCTAAAAATGAATGCATACGAGCTATATTTCCAGCCAGATACCGCCAAAAGAAGAGTGCGTTGTGTTCGGGGGAAGACGGTAGCTCCAGAGAGACAACCGTCTATCGTTGATCACAAGCAAACTCTGTCCATACTCTGCTTTACTCTGACCACTGGTCCAAAATGAAGACTTCAAAAAAAAAAAGAGAGAAGACTATCGTATAGTCATTATGAATATTGATATGATGGTATCTGGAAATGTTATTATGTTAGGATGGAGGCCGGAAGATGCAACAGCCTGATGATACCCTCGTGATAGAGGAGACGAGAAATCTGGAGAGCCAACGAAGAAGAAGACTTCAACGCTCGGTGGCGTTGATGAGAGCAAGAGGCGCTAACTGCAACCAAGTTTGAAATTCTCACTCGGTACCCCCCCAGAATAGAAGGGGTGAGTGTGTTGTGTGAAAAAAAAAAAAAAAAACAGCGATTTCGTCAAAACGGACATTTTATACTAATAAGCGAGCTCCCTCTACGTCTCTGCCCTCAACAAGAGCTTCACTGTCTTCACATGACCACTGATAGTCACTGCTGGTCCCCTGATGAGCTTGTATGCGTTACCTCCTGGTCTTCCTCCATCCAATACCAGTCCTTTCCGCCACCACGTGCGCAAATCAGTCCTGATTCCGCGGCAAGTGGCTTGCAAGCCGCATCCTTGACCACAAGACAGAATGCCGGAAACATGAATGTTGGTGACATCAACAATGGCCAAACGCTTGGTGTGACAAAAACGCAGGGTGGACAACATTGGAATTTGGAATGATTGGATGGCCACAGTGAGTCCGTTTTTACCTCTACCACGCCCTTTAACGATGAGAGAGAGGGAGTGGAAGTTAACAGAACCCTGCTCAGCGGTGAGTCGGTGACCATGGAGAGCGATCAGTATCTAGTGAAGAATCTGAAGATAGCATGTTGAACATGCGCATGCTCTCACAACCCTTTGACCATGATGGTAGCAGGTCCCCTGCCTGCTGGCACCCTCTTCTGCATGGCAGTGTCTCCTTTTCCACTCTTAGTAGTGAGTCGTGACCACCTAGTAGAGCCATTGGCTTCCCGACCTCGACTTTAGGAGACTCGGTCCCTCCGGCGATGGTAAGTGAAGATGTTCACACCGGAAAACGGATGACATAAAAAACGACCCCGTTCTTGCACATGCGCTCATGAAAAAGTCTGACTCCAAACGCTCATGCCTACAGGCTACTGCTAGTACCCTGCATCTTGCGTTCGTCCTGCTCTGCATCCCGTTTCCGTTCCACACTCGCCTCTCGCCCTCTGCAGCTCGAGTCGCCCTCCGGGCCCCGGCCCATCCTCCACAGGATCTCTTGATCCACGATTTTCGGATGGTCAGTGCCTTTTGGCTAAAAATAGATCAAGCGTAGTCTTCGTTCTGACCAGTTTAATATCTGATCCGTGGTCCATCGGACCACAATTAAAAAAAAAAAAAAAAAAAAAAAAAAAAAAAAAAAAAAAAGGTCCAAATATGATCTGGATGATCCTCACTCGTAGCTGCGTCGCTCTCCTCGCTCTCCGCCTCCGAATCTCCGTCCTGGTTTTGCTGCTCTCGCTGCGTGGTGACCGTCCCGGTAGAGATTTGTACCTCCCACGGTCTTCCCCTGAACACAACGCACCCTCATTTTGGCTGTATCTGGCGGAAAATATATCTTGTATGTATACATTCATTTTTAGGGTGCTTTACGTTCGGGGGAAAACGGTAGTACGAAATGCCAAATGGTAACCTGAAGCAAGGAGGTTAACCCATCCGTCTAAGACTTGGATCTCCTCTCCGCTCTGTTCTGGGCCGCAGAAATAGGGTAAACGCCCCCTGCAACCTGTCATTTCTCCTCATCTAGTCTTCTCTACCCCCTTCAACGTTGATTTTCAACTTATCCTCCGGATGGTAGTGTCCCCGACTCCCCGTCGTGTAGGATCACTGTGATCATAGGCCCTTCTTCAGATTCTTGTTCCACCTACTCCACACATACTTCAGGTACCTAGGCCTATAGCCATGCATTGCATGCAAGCCTCTGCAAGAGGCCATAGCTCTCCCAATAGTCGCAGCAAAAAGACCTTAGCCTACACCTCTTTCTCTCAGTAGCAACGGCTAACTCAAATCCGGTCTTAGGGCTACCGCATCAATCAACAGAACGCGACCACGACAGCAAAGTCCTAACGCAACGACTGAAAAGTGGCAAAGGGGTCCCCTCAACTTCCTTTTATAAAACTCTGTGGGTGCCGTAGTCCCTGTGTTCTGAGTGAGAGCCTGAGAGACGTGAAGAGTTTTATAATAATAAACTAAGTAAATGGTTTTAAATGGGACGCTGGGCCTGGTTCCCAGTTTGTGCCAATTAGTGAGGATATGGTTGTATCTATGGGACGCTGGACCCTGTTTCCAGCAGGTGCTGCTCCACACCTGGTCCAATAGATGGAGCTTGTTTGCAAAAAAAAAAAAGTAAATGGTTTTAAAATGATAAACTAAGTAAATGGTTACTGTAATGATAGCCATCATGATGACAACAGTAACTTTTTTTTCTTTTCTGCGGAGTTTTTCATCCGCTAATTACAAATTTCTAGACATTTATCTCTCTCTGAGATGTTGGGCCTCGCTGCACTACTCTCAAAATGTGCAAGACGAGAGTGAATCTTCCGCTAGAATATGGAAATATGCACCGCCGCCATGATTTTTGTCTTTTGTGCATGTAGAGAGTAGTGCAGCGAGGCCCAAAATTGAAGTAACCAAATGATGAAAAGTAGAGGGTCTCTAAACAGGCGTGCCCCTATGAACTGCGTTAGTAGTCTTTTCCAGTCTGGCCTGATAAGGACTACGCGCTCGGCGTGCAGTACAATCCCATAACAGGACCCCAACAAGCTGTCAGGGAAGCCTCAGGACTCAGGACCACTACCATGAGGGTCTCGTGTCTGTTGGTTAGGGGGGGGGGCTCATGACCTTCCAGGGGAGGTGATGATGAGCTTATGACCTTCCATGGGATGTGATGAGCTTCCTACTGAAGCGCCCACAGGTACCCTTTTTGAGGGTCTAACGGACTCTAACCCACAACACCTGGTAGGGTATATGGGAAATCGGATGGTTGGGCCAATCTGGGCCACGATTTAGAATTCAAAACAAAACAGAACCGTTCCTTGGGAACCAAAATTGAAAATACAAACTAAAATATATTTAAATAATAAATTTAAATAATAAATTGAAATACCCGTGAGAAATCATAGAGCCCTGGTGGTCTACAAAGGCTATGACTTAGGTCACCAGCCGCACCCCATTTTCCCCTAAATTCTCGTTAGACCCCTTTTCTTCTTTTGTTCCCTCTTTCATTCTTTCCTTTACAGTTTAGACTGATTGCAACCCTTGTCACTCTGGGCTTTGTTTTTTTTTTTTATGCTTGGCGAACAGTAGGAAAACAGTGGCTGTCACTTCCGCATCCCTACGCTGGCTCTGCGGCTACCACCAGCACTGGCAGCACGGGCTCGTTGTGCTCTGCTGAGTCTGCTGTAGAACAGGGCCTCCTCCTTTTACAGTAAGGGGTGCGGCCGGGTGCCGACTGGAACAAGTCCAGGAACAGGGACCGCTCTACAGCTGTGCCTGGTACACCGCGGAGGCCAGGAACTCCTCCCCCTAGTACGACGCGGTGCTCTGCGGTCCGTCATGGACACACGTCAACCCCGCACAACCACTACCAGCACGTCGGGTCGGCCAACTCTGCAACTCACTTCCGAGTCTATGGTAGCAGCAGTGCTGCAGCACTCATTAGCTGATCCACTCAACCGCACTAACTCCAAAGTTTGGATTACAGAGAGATAAGACCGTGCATACTAAATTTATAGTGAAAAGTGCATATCAGAGATAACCAGGATTAGACAGGAAGAACTGGAAGAGGGAGAGGGAGTGTCTCATATCTATATACTTGAACTGCTGCATGGGGACTTGGCCACGCTCTATGCATAGATAGTGTTATGCTTTGTCTCCGCCAATGAGAACACTGTCAGGCAGACTGTACAAAGTTGCATGAGCGGCAAAAGAAGCTGATGGGGGGAGAGTACAGTTACATACGAGGGACCAAGAAGGGCGGAAAAATTGATTGACAGTCAAGATCAGAATTAAGGCACAGCAGGAGGCAAAGCGCGCGCACAAGAACTTGAAGCAGCGTTCACTTACACCCACGCCCAGACAGAATGCAGCAAGCCCAAAATTGAAAATCCTACACTAATCGAAGTCCTAGTTCCAAAAAGAAAATTCCAATTACACGCGTGGATAGACGAGCAACCTACAAGAATTCGAAACTTTCAAAAATACTACCCTCATGGTCATCGCGCCAAAAGTTCCCTCCCGCCATACACAAATTTCAAGAAAAAGAAAAGGAAGACACATCATCATCATTTTTATTTGCACACGCTTAGAAGCGTGCGAACTGCAGAAACGACAAGGGACTCAAACACAAGTTGCAAAAATGTCCTATCTACTCAGCAACCTGCTTCGACATGCATTTTTTAGCCATCTAATTCTACATGGGCCCTGTCCGGGCCTGCCATCAACCAAGCAGAAAATTGTGCACACAGTGAACGTAGATCGTCACATCTTAAGTTCCTTTTGTACTTTGTTTGGAGCTCCTGGGTAGAAGGTGTTTCAATTTGAAGGTGCCCTTCGTCAACCGCTCCCCTCTTCTAAACCCTTGCTGATTTGCTTCTGGGTAGAAGGTGTTTGATGGTCTCCTTCATCATCCGCCAACCTGTTGGTTCTTTCCCCCCCCCCATCTGATTTGTTCCTGTCTCTTCCCTCTAGCCTCTGTCACCTTGGGTTTTGCCTCCTCTGTTGAATGCCAGGGATTAAGTCTTAGAGGTTGAAATTCTTAGATTGTTCTTAGTCGAAGCCAGTGCCGGACCCGTGAACGTGAACGGGACCCGTTCACGCCCCTGGTGGCCACGTGGCGGCCTGGGTGGTCGGGGTCGGGGCGCTATTGGGGTCGAGCGGGGTCCAGCTAGTACCCCATACCTTCAAAACAGAAAAAAAAAAAAAAAAAAAAAAGCAAGACACGGGTGTGTAAAAAAAATATGGGGCAACTGCGTTTGTGGCACAAAATAGTTTCGAAAGGGCAAAAAAAACATCTGTGGGCACATTCGTCGGGAGTGCAATAACGTCGAGGCCGAAGTCTGATATGAGCGGTTGTGGCAGTTTTAAATGGGTGGCTGTGTCGCAGACGCGGTACCGGTCTGGGTACCGGTCTGTTCCCAAGTACCGGCCGTTGAAAAATATTTTGGCCGTGGCCAATCTGGGGTGTGGCCGAGACATCTCGGCCATGGCCAATCCGGGGTGTGGCCTCTCGGCCGTGGCCCAACCATGGGGTGTGGCCGAGACATTTCGGCCGTGGCCAATCTGGGGTGTGGCCGACCGTGGCCCTACCATGGGGATGATACACCATTTTTTTTATTTTATTTTTTTTTTTCCCCAACCGCGGCACGGCGCAGCACAGTGCGACCGACTGAAAAAAAAAAAAAACTCCTTACCGCGCGGCCACGGGCTGGGACCACCGTGGATGTGACGCCAGCGCACTTTTTGAAGTCGGGGTGTGAGGTTACTGCCCATTACTGTTATCTTTGCCTTTTCGAACTACGGCCATTTTTCCGTTGCCCATTAGTGTTTTTTTTGCCTTTACAGTTTGAAAGTGTGGTACTACAGCACT
>BFEA01000518.1:1013873-1024165 GCA_003427395.1 Chara braunii | reverse complement strand
GTGCTCGTACGGGATGATGGTTCCGCCGCGAATCCTTTTTGGGTGAGTGAATCGACGCACGGGAATGCGTGTAAGGGTGCAACTCGGATTGTGTTTACACGTGTTCTCGTGCGGCGTTCGCAGGACCAGACTTCAGATCGTCGATTATGCAAGATGCAATCATATCGCAACCCCCCATCGCGGGATAAGCAAAAACGAGAACAAAACCACTATCGGGGCCAGATTCTTATCCCATCTACAACGACATCAGGTGCAAGCAAAGATTCGACACAGACATAACGCAAGGACAGGGATCCTCAGCAAAAAGATAGACAAGCAGTCCTATCATCCATACATCCATGCATTTGACAATCATACATATAATGCAAGCGGGACGGACATCGCAAGGACAAGTGTGAGCAAAAACCCTAACCCAAATTTCCAAAAGCCGAAACGAAAATAAGAACGGGCAAACCGCCCGGAGCCGTAATAAAAATGTATATACACAGGTGAAGAGGGGGAAGAGACAAGAAAACAGCAAATCCACGTCCATCGACCTCAACTTTCTCCTCTCTCTGTTTCTCTCCGATGCGGACAGTCCGTCGTCACGCACCAACCCACGAAGTTGTCACCCTGCTTAGTCCCCCCGCACCAGTCGGATTCGCCTGTGCCCACAGTCCGGCGTGGCCCACGCCAATCCCGTGCGTTCTGCACCAGCCCGTCGGGTCGCCCAACTCCTACTCTACTCACCTCTTACTTCGCTCGTGTGCCAACCCTTCCTGATCGTGCAACCCCGAGCTTCTAACAACGGGTTAAGAGAGCTGACTAATCGCGCAACCGAAATTTATAGCGTGCATGCATGCGCGAAGAACACGGAATTACCAGGACTTAGAGTGAGGATTAGAGAGGGAACGCCTGCATTCTGCATGATCGGCCGCGGCGTAGGGGACGTAACCCTTCTCCACGCATCGATCCGAGCATGCAAGCCGCGGCTTACAAAATTTCAGCAAAAGAAAGAGAGGGAGGGCGGGAGAGACGAAGTGCAAGAAGAGAGATACAGTTACAATGGCGCCCGCCCAAAATTACAGTTACACATACGATTAAGGGCGCCCACTAATCAGAGTACCGTTGCAGCCTCATGCAGAAGCCCGTAAACAAAAGGCGCCGCGCGGCAGGAAAAATCCTAATTACTAAATTCCTAAATTCCTATCTAATGCGAAAAAGCAAAAAGAAGCACGAATTCAAGAAGGAAAGTCCAAAATTTCGAGAGCCATCGGGGGCTCGACAAAATTCGAAAAAGATTTAAAACGAAATTCAAAAAGAAAAACGCAATTTCCCGCGCGATGTCCGCGCCCAAAAGATCGAAATCGAACCGAAAGAAATGACGTCAACCTTTATTAATCGCGAGCGTGGTGGTGCGCCAGACATCCATCCGACCAATCACTCCACCGGCCATCCCAAGACGCACCCGACCCCGTGCTTGGCCATTCGAAAAAGAAACGACGAAAAAGGACAAAAAAGCGAGGACACTGATGCAATTCTCCATTGATCCCGATCTCCCGTAATTGGCCCAATCTTCTCAGCTTAGGACCCCTCATTGCAACCGCGCAGAAAATGCGCGTTACAGAAAGTGGTTCGTCACATATGTGACGCCCAGGGGGTTCCAGTATTAGCAAGCTCCTGCTTGCTTGTTGACACGTGTCGATTTCTCTAATTGATCGACACGCGGAGCAATTCTCTGTATGCCACTTACCGTTCGATCGCGTGTGGACGTCATCCAATTGTGGTAACTTCTGCTCTTCTACTAGTTCCTCAGATTGGGCTCTTCGACGATCGAAGGACGGGATCTTTCTCGTGCTGTCACCGCGACACGCGTCCATTACCACTGCATCAGTAATTAACCGGAAGGGGGAAAGGGAGTCGGTGCATGGCAGCATGGCAGGGTGGAGGGTTTATGGGTAGCGGGGGCAGAAGGCTTTCCATTCCGGCTACAGTCTCCGGAAGCTCTTGGTAGCGCACGATGCAGTGAAAGCGGGGGAAGCGATTGCCTGTGGGAGGGAGGGATGCGAGATAATCAGGATAGAGGGTGGTGAGAGTCCGGAAAAGTGCCACGCGGCACTAAGGAGCAGGACATGGAAGCAGAAGGCTGGGACGGCGCATCGAATGGAGGGGTGGGGATGCACCACTGTAGCGAGGAGAGTAACGTAGAAGTGGCGGAAGGTGTCGCGGGGAAACGGGTTGGAGGGGAACGTAATGGGAGTGGTGAGCTGGCGGGGTGAGGTAGTCAAGGGGACGGCGAGAGAGTGATCGGGGACGAAGACCGATCGCCCGTATCGGTACGTCAGCGAACTGGGGGACGGGTTGAGGAGGAGGGAGATCGGCTCCGTCGCCGCGCTGATGAGGTCAGAGTCGTGGTTGTGAGATCGCCATCTTCAGGCCGGGGCGGCTCCGGATCCCGGCTTGGGTCGTCGTGGGTGTGCAGACTCGCCGCACTTGCGAATTCCAACTCCTTCTTCCCGGACGCGATCTCTCCTCTTTTGCGGGCCGCCTTCGGGATCCTCAGCTTCCGTACCCGTACGCAGCGCTTCTTTTGGCACGGCTTCCCACTCCGATCTAGCAGGCTCTTCGTCGTGCTCCTCTTCTTCTTCCTCGCTTTCTTTTTCTTCTTCGCTTTGTTCCCACTCGCTATGCTCGCTATAGCTTCCTTCTTTGGGGGTTTCGTCTTCTTCCCCGAGCTCTTCGTCGTTGTTCCCGCCTTCTTCCAGTGCGTCATCGTCTTCGTCACTCTCTTCGTCACTCAGTTCTTCGGGGGTTTCTTCCTCCTCCTCTTCTTCTCAAATGGCCGCAAGCTGCTCCGCCGTAGGATGCCTGAAGAAGGCAGGATCGCGAGCCGTCCGGGGATCCAGATATTGTTGCTGCGACGGCAGGATGCGCTCTGCGGCTCCTTCTACACAAGCCGACCACTTAAGATAAGGCGTGAATGCGCGAGAAAGTACATGGGGAATTGGGTGCTCGTCGTCTTGCGAGATGATGTCGAGGGGGGGATCGTCCGCCAGCTGCGCTACTGGGATCATGAGCACCTGCGTGATGAGATTCTGATGACCGGGCCGCACTGTACCGAATAGGAATGCGAGGAGCTCTCCCTCCACGTTGGTTCGCCGGGACTGGATGAACAGCAACTCTAGGCGCTCTATGCAAGGCGGGTGCGCTTCGTCCTCGATCCACGTCAGCCGTACCTCAACCAAGCACAATGAAAGCTCGATGAAGTCTTCGCGCCACAGAACCCAATGGGGAGGATGGATATCGGGGACAGCAAGGGGCTTTAGACTGTAGGAAAGGCGAGGATGGATATCGGACTGCCAGAAGGTGGGGAAGGTGGAGGGGAGGTCGAAAACGGAGATCGGAGAGAGACTCATCGGGGATGGGGGAAGGGTACGAGGATAGGGAGCTCTGCCGGCGGATCGCGCTGGTACATCCAAAGGCTGTCGTATTTGATTGCTCGTGACGTCGCGATTGTATCCTCGGGGCGAGCCAGCAGCTGAGTGCACTCGGCGACCAGATCGTTCGCCCACATGCGCAGCGACGCCTTCACCGCCGAATGTCGCAAAGGAAGAAGTGTGGAGAGATCACCACTGAAGTTGATGACTACCGATATGCGACTGACACCTGGCACCGCCCGCTGATGAACTGCTACTGCTTCGGCCAGTACCACCGCGTCAGGACGGCCTTCAATTCTGAACACCGCCGCTGCATACACGCCTTCCGTGCAGAAGAAGTGCGCAAGCCGCTGAAGATCTGGACTGAGGCGGGGATGATGGACTTGCCGGATCGCCAACCGATCGCGGGGTGCAAGCGATGCTTCGCTGAGGGCTTTCTCCTCCGGAAAGCTCATGGCGATGGCGAAGGTGACGGGGAGACAAGGAGGGAGCAAGGTGAAAAGGGAGATGGCGGAGAGTCAGAGCCGTCATCTTCGGCTTCCTCGGAATGAGAGATCGAGGGAGAAGGGGACGGAGCAGAGGGGAGGAGGCGAAGATAAGACACGTGGCAGGTGATCGGGCGCGCCGATCGGCTGCCAGAGGCTTCAGGGGCGAAACGCACAGTGTCTACGCCGTTGGGGCCGAGCTCAATCACGCGGTACCGCCCGAAGAATCGTGGCGCTAGCTTTCCCTGGCGAGCACATTTCCTCACCGGCACTACGTCCCCCAATTTGTACTGGGGCCGCGGACCCGCATTACCATTTCGGGCCTCGTAGCTCCGGACCTGTCGGCCCCGGGCTAGTTCGGTCATTTTCTATCGCTTTCGGGCTAGCCTGGGCAGCGACCGTTCCATTAACTCTAGGTGTCGTTTGGCCTTGTCCCGAGCCGTAGCTTTGGTGGGCCGTCGGTTCAATGTAGACTCATCCGGGAGGCTTGGTATAGAAACGCAAGCGACACTATTGGTCCTCAATTGGAAGGGGCTCAGCCCCATCAATTCGTGGGGCGTTCCGCGATGGACCGCCAGGATGTGATCGACGATATCGGGCCAGGGTCTTCGATCCCGTGCCGCGATGTTTCGTCGCAACGCTGTCTTTATCACCCGGTTAGCGTTTTCGACCAGCCCATTGGATTGTGACATGTGGGGTGCAGTGTTCCGTATGGCGACGCCATGTAGGACCAGATTCCTTAACACTTCTCCCCTGAATTCAGCCCCGTTGTCGGTCAGGATTTCTTTTGTATCCTGATGCCTCCCGAGGAAACGGTTGATATATTGTGCGATTTTCGTGGCTTGCCGCGTGCGACAAGGATACGCTTCGATCCATTTCAAGAAATGGTCGACGAATACCAATAGGACTGAATATTTGCAACATTTAGGGCCAGGGGGCACCACTATATCGGTAGTGTCCATGCTTACTCTCTGAAATGGTCGTTCAACAACCGTGGGCAGTATCGACCTGGGCGGCTGAATCGGCACTTCATCAGCGGCGCAGACTTGACAGGTGGCGATGATGTACTTCACATCATCGCGGATATTGGACCAGTACCACTCATTTTTGTCCGCGGACTCCGTGATTCGTAAAGCAAAATGAGCCGCCGTTTCCTCGTGGGTTGTCTTAACCCAGTCATACCGCATGAACGGATGCGGCACCACCATCCAAATCCCACTGCCGTCCGTTTTCCGTTTTTCTAATCTACCCTCTATCCATCGATAATCCCGAGCCCTTTCGTTGACCCTCCTCCGATCTTCCTTGGTGAAATCATGGAGGGGGTTACCTACTAGGGTGGCAATTAAGACAATATCCGTCCATATTTCGGCCCTTCTAAACTTTCGGGTTTTTTCCAATCCTTCTAACATGGCATCCAGAAAGCGAGCCTCGGTCGGAATTTTGTCGGTCCGGCACAAGGGGCACAACCATGGTGTACTATCGTTCCTGTATTGGATGCCAAGCCATGGGCTCGGGCAACACACTGTCGACAATCTATCCAATCCGCATATCCCACCCCGTTAGGACGCATAGAGACCAAATAGACGAGGGATATGGCTTCGCAAAAATAGCAAAATTTGTCAGGCAGGGAGAGGAGAGACGAGGAGGAAGGGGAAGAAAGAGGGGTAGTGGGGTTACCTCCATCACCCATCGCCACCGTTTTGCTTCTTGCCACGTGGGAGAACTTCCACTTGTCCGTACTTCGGCTCGTTAGTAAAGTCCGGCTCTTTCCATGGCGTAATTTCCTCGCCCTTTGGTACCTTGGCAGGTCGATGCAGGCGTGTCAACCCATCCACGTTGCCGTGTCGCTTTGTCTTTCGATGGACGATATCAAAGTCGTATTCTTATAGTCGCACCGCCCAGCGGCCAATCATGCCCGTGTAGTTGGTGAGTTTCTTCAGTACCAGCAGAGGCTCGTGATCCGTTACGAGGCGAAACTTTTGTCCGTAGAGATACGGATGGAAGTGTTGGATTCCCCAAACTACCGCATAACACTCACCCTGAGGTGCAGAGTCGTTTCTTCGCTCGTCCGGTACGGTTCGTGATGCATACTCGATGACGTGTTCGCGACCATCGTTCCCCTTCTGTGCTAGAATAGCGAAAATAGCTTCTGGTTGCCAGTCCGTGATGAGAATGAACTGCTTCGAGGGGTCTGGTCGAATCAAAATAGGGGTCGTTGCCAGAGCGTCCTTGAGGGTTGCAAAGGTCTGCTGGCACTCCGCGTCCCAGCTGAGAGGCTGGTCCTTCCGTAGCAGATTCGTTAGTGGTCGGGCAACCGCGGCAAAGCCCTTGATGAAGCGCCGGTAGTACGATGCCAATCCCAAGAAGGCTCGAACCTGCGTCAGTGACGTAGGAGCCGGAGCTTCGTTCACCGCCGCAACTTTTCTTGAATTTGGCCGCAATCCTCCACGTGTCACGACATAGCCCAAGAACGAAATTTCCAAGAGGATTTATTCGCTTTTCTCCAGCGCAATCTTGAACCCAGCGTCTCTCAATGCACCCAATGTCCATTCGATGTGTTGCGCGTGCCCGTGATAGGTTTCCGAATAGACCAGGATGTCGTCCATGTACACGATCACGCAGAAGTTAATCATTCCTTGCGTCAGCCGTGTCTTGCTGACGAAGTTCTGGAACGTCATGTTCATCGCTGGCTGAAACGTGGCAGCCTGGCAGGCGCATTGCAAATCCCCATCAAACATCGAACCCACTGCCACGTGCCCTCGAACAACATAAAGGTTGTCTTCGATCGATCTTCTTCCCTTACCAGAATATGATGGAAGCCATGCCGAATATCAAACTTGCTAAAATATTTAGCGCATCCAATCGCATCCAACAGATCATCAATCCGGGGGAGGGGATACACATCTTTGATCATGATTTCATTCAGCTTGCAATAATCAATGCAAATGTGAATCGCTCCGTTCTTCTTCGGTACTAGCACTACGGGAAAGGACCAAGGTCTAGTAGCGGGTTCAATCCAACCGCTGGCTTCCAACTCCCGAATTCGTTCGAGAGCCTTTTTGCGTTCAATCAAGGAATAGCGATAAGGTTTGCAATGAATCGGGGAGTGATTTCCTGTCTGAATTTCGTGTTGAATTACTAACGACAACCCAATGTCAGTGTCTGACACACTAATTGTTCCTTGATATTCCGTTAGCATATCCGCAATTACCCGGTGGATTTCATCTGGCAAATATTGTGGAACGTGCAGTTCAAAAAGTTGGTCCCAAATCCGAACGTCAATCTGTTTCGTGTTAGCCTGTTTTGTCAGATCGATTAGCGGCGCCGAGATGAATGAATGATCCGATCGCCAGGAGAACACCGTGGCCATCATTTGAGCATTTTCTTCTCGGATTGCCACGTGTCCTTCTAGGGTAATCCCGTCACAAACATCCTGCCATGGCACTTCCTTAGTTGCGATCTTTATCCCCAGTCCGTCTGTTTCCGGTTCAAAACGCCCAGGGGGTTCCAGAGAGCTTGCTTCCGCCCCCAAGCGTAACAATCTCACTTCTTTAGCCGAGGTTAGTAAGGACTTGGGTAGATCCGTAATGTCACAGTAATGCTTCTTGTAGCTGTACCGGGCGAGGAGAGGGGTGATTCCTTTGTATAGAGTTTGAGGGGGTTCCAAAGAATCGACCATCCTCAAAATCTGCACGAGGGGCTCGCCCAAGATCATTGCCTTGGTCCTTTGAATTTTTCGGCTGGTTAGTTGCATCGTTCTCACTATCGTTTTGGGTAGCGGGTAACAAACACGCTGTCGTGCTAATTTCAAGATCTCCGGATCATCCTCGTCACTGCTTTCCACATCCTCTGTTGATGACTCTCCTTCTGCGGATTTCTCCCAGAAGATCATGCGGAGAGTCCCTGCCATCATCAACGAAACTCGTGGAACCACGTTAATAGCAGTGCGAAGGGTCAATCGCATGGGCATAGCGTAGGGTTTTCCTCCTGTATTTCGGAGGACGATCGATCGTCGTTCGAAGTCCAGGTTTGCTCGTAACGCCACAAGAGCGGGAAGTCCGAAGAGGACGTCGTACGTATTGACATCTAGTACTACGACATCCCCAAGCGCATGCACTTTACCCAATCGGAAAGCGACATTGGTCATTCTTCCCACGGTTTTAATTCTTTCTTCGTCAATCGAAACGAGCTGACCTTTCTCTGAAAGCGTGATCAAGTCGTTTTTCCTACCTGCCCTTTCGACCATTCTCAGTGAGATAGTCAACACAGCCGCTCTTGAATCTATAATAGCATTGTAAGGAATTCCCCAAATTTTTATATCACACTCGGCGGATTTCCACGCAATTGGTTTAATCCGCAGGAAATGATCATCTTTCTGAATCAAACCTACCCGTATCGGATCCGAAGTACTTGCGGGGTTTTCTAAGGGCGCAGAGCTTTTGGCTTTTGCGTTCGGGGTTCGGCCAAGGGCGAATTGCTTTCGGTTTGCTTTGCAATGGTGTAACATCCGCTCGCTGGCTTGCTCGGAGATCGAGAGCAGATGACCAATCGGAAGGAGAATCTGATGGTCCAAAGCTCGGATGATGTTTAATACATCGATCTCCCCTGTGGCGAAGGTGGGTCCTCCTGACTCCATTTCTCCTAGGGACGGTTGCCACTCCGCCACCTCTTTTGGTTTTGGTGCTGGTCTGATTGTTCCGATCATTCCAAGCCCAGGATATCCCAGCGATACGTACTGATCTAGCGGAATTAGTTCGGCGGCCTCTTCCGAGGTAGCCAGGGCACTTCCCCCACCCTCTATTTCTTCCATCAGGGCTCCGACTCATCCAGGTCCGTTGGCGATGGGGGCCGCAGCCATAGGTGCGACTCCGATCCGCTGTTGTGGGGGTCGGTGGGGGCAATCGCGGGCTAGATGTCCGGGCTGATGACAGGCATAGCAGACATTCAGATTGTTCGCAGCTCCCCCTAGAGCAGATCAAACTAATCAAAGTTTAAGTCAGTTCGAAAATGACCGCTGATTCGTTTGATCGTACAGGAGCCTCAACCGGCGGCGGGGGTAATGCCCTGGCGGGCGGGGGCATCATAGGGGCAGAGATGCTCGGAGTCGCACTTAGGATTACTCGTTTGGGGCCTATCTGTTCCATATAGGTGACAGGTCCTGATACAAACCCCATGTTTTCAAATTTATTCTGCAAGGCGGCCATCTCTGCTCTCGCTCGTGCGAGCTCGGTCGAATCTCCGTCTCTAGGGTAGTCTTCTCCTTCCAGGAAGTTCGCCTCGAACTTCCGTTCCATTTCTTCCGCAGCAGCCATAATTTGTTGTAGCGTATGAGTGATGGGGAAAAATTGCTTTCACAACTTTGCCCTTATCGTTCGACTGCGGAGTCCGTCAATGAACAGATCTCTGCCTACTTGCTCACCTCGCTCAGTTTTTACGAACATTCTGTAGAACCGGTTTCGATATTCCGCAATGGATTCGAGCGGTTTTTGCACTCGGTCCTTGATCATGTACAACGCTTGCTCAGGGTGGACATAATCGAATCGGTTCATAAAGTCCCGTTCGAAGGTCGGGAGATCCACCCATACATAGGTACTATACCAATGATGGGCGTCTCCTCCCCTTCGAGCCGGAATGTTGATCTGTGCTTCGTTTTCGGTGTACTGTTGGGCTCTAAGTGTTGCCAGCTATGCTCCTGCGAGATGGTGCGCTGGATCAAATAGATAGAGATCTGGTGGCGACATGGGAGCTCGTGCACGTGGGGCAGGTTGATTAGGTAGATTAGCATTTTGTTGCGGAACCGGATTTTGCGCATTGGCAGCCATATTGGCCGCTCATCGGTTAGTCGATCTGCTTCTGGTGACGATAGGGTCGCGTCTATGCACGTTACGAGGGCGAGGTCGCCCACGGTTAGCCAGGTCGCCTAATTAACGTGCTATCAATCCTAAGACCCTAACCACGTGTCGGGCTCCGATACCAGCCTCACGCCCAGCGCGACTTCCTGATCGGAGTGGAGTGTGGGCCTGGAAGTGCGAAAAGGGGTGTGCCAAGGATTTTTGGGGGAAGTGGGGAAGTCTTAAGGGTATGAATGCAATTAGGCGAACGAGGGGTGCGCGCACAAGGGTCTCATAGTCCGAAGGGGCCGGGACACTGTGGGTGACGGGTTACGGGAAAATTCCTCCGTGATGGAGATGGTCCCGAAAAATTAGGCCGTCGGGGGCCGCCACATAGCGCAGGCCGCCACGTGCCTCAGTTGGGCCTTCGGAATTCCGGAGTTCTCTGTGCGCCGCTGCGTCGAGAGTTCACGCAAAATGTATTGGGCCAATAGGGGGCTATGGCCGACCACGGAACGACACTGCGTTGATGATACGGGAGAAGGAGGTGGAAAGGAGGG
>BFEA01000518.1:1002121-1013523 GCA_003427395.1 Chara braunii | reverse complement strand
ATACCGTCACCGCGCACGAGCACGTGTAGGGCAGGCAGACTCAGTGGCGCCTCAGCGTGCTCGTACGGGATGATGGTTCCGCCGCGAATCCTTTTCCGGTGAGCGAATCGACGCACGGGAATGTGTGTAAGGGCGCGACTCGGATCGCGTTTACACGTGTTCTCGCACGGCGTTCGCGGGACCAGACTTCGGATCGTCGATTATGCAAGATGCAATCATATCACAACCCCCCATCGCGGAATAAGCAAGAACGAGAACAAAACCACTATTGGGGCCAGATTCTTATCCCATCTACAGCGACATAAGGTGCAGGCAAAGATTCGACACAGACATAACGCAAGGACAGGGATTCTCAGCAAAAAGATAGACAAGCAGTCCTATCATCCATACATCCATGCATTTGACAATCATACACATAATGCAAGCGGGACGGACATCGCAAGGACAAGTGTGAGCAAAAACCCAAACCCAGATTTCCGAATGCCGAAACGAAAATAAGAACGGGCAAACCGCCCGGAGCCGTAATCAAAATGTATGTACACAGGTGAAGAGGGGGAAGAGACAAGAAAACAACAAATCCGCATCCATCGACCTCAACTTTCTCCTCTCTCTCTTTCTCTCCAATGCGAACAGTCCGTCGTCACGCACCAACCCACAAAGTTGTCACCCCGCTTAGTCCTCCCGCACCCGTCGGATTCGCCCGTGCCCACAGTCCGTCGTGGCCCACGTCAATCCCGTGCGTTCGGCACCAGCCCGTCGGGTCGCCCAACTCCTACTCTACTCACCTCTTACTTCGCTCGTGTGCCAACCCTTCCTGATCGCGCAACCCCGAGCTTCCAACAACGGGTTAAGAGAGCTGACTAATCGCGCAGCTGAAGTTTTAAGCGTGCATGCATGCGCGAAGAACACGGAATTACCAGGACTTAGAGTGAGGATTAGAGAGGGAACGCCTGCGTTCTGCATGATCGGCCGCGGCGTGGGGGACGTAACCCTTCTCCACGCATCGATCCGAGCGTGCAAGCCGCGACTTACAAAATTTCAGCAAAAGAAAGAGAGGGAGGGCGGGAGAGACGAAGTGCAAGAAGAGAGATACTGTTACAATGGCGCCCGTCCAAAATTACAGTTACACATACGATTAAGGGCGCCCACTAATCAGAGTACCGTTGCAGCCGCATGCAGAAGCGCGTAAACAAAAGGCGCCGCGCGGCAGGAAAAATCCTGATTACTAAATTTCTAAATTCCTATCTAATGCAAAAAAGCAAAAAGAAGCACGAATTCAGAAGGAAAGTCCGAAATTCCGAGAGCCATCGGGGGCTCGACAAAATTCGAAAAAGATTTAAAAGGAAATTCAAAAAGAACGAAGCAATTTCCCGCGCGATGTCCGCGCCCAAAAGATCGAAATCAAACCGAAAGAAACGACGTCAACCTTTATTAATCGCTCGCGTGGTGGCGCGCCAGACATCCATCCGACCAATCACTCCACCGGCCGTCCCAAGACACACCTGACCGCGTGCTTGGCCATTTGAAAAAGAAACGACGAAAAAGGACAAAAAAGCGAGGACACTGATGCAATTCTCCACCGATCCCGATCTCTCGTAATTGGCCCAATCTTCCCAGCTTAGGACCCCTCATTGCAACCGCGCAGAAAATCGCGCGTTACAGAAAGTGGTTCGTCACACCTCCGCTGCTCCACAACTCGATGTGGACTGTCTACTGATACAGATCATCACAAACAGTAACTTTGTAGTTTATTATCTTATAGGCTGATCCCACTATGAACTTTAAACAAAAATTCGGAAAAGTTCCTTCAAAGTTCAGCCTGTCGCAAACGGTTCGTAAACAAAAAAATTGAATCCCGTAGGCCCGGACGTTTAAGGGCTTTTCCCATAAATTTTGATGAGCGTGAACGTGTCCAGTGGAGATAGCCTGTTCCAAAACCAAACTGCAAACGCCTTTCAACAATTTTCCGGTTGCAAAATGGACCGCCTTCACAAAAAAAAAAAAAAAAAAAAAAAAAAAAAAAACCAAAAAATTGCCTACTTTTTGGGGGAAGTGAAGGGGGTCACGCCGTCACGGGCTTCTGGCCGTTTCGTAACAAGTTGGCATTGCGGGTCGCGAACGTGGCAACACACACATTTGCGTTAGTAGAAACAGCCATCTTGTGTTCCAATGCCGTAGGATGGGGAACCATGTGGGATCCATGTTTTTTCCAGAAAGTCCCTCTACTAACAAATGTGGGATCGGGTACTCAGCCAAATAGCGCTGCCATCACGATCCTCAGGGGGTGCGAACCTGCCGCAGTGTGTGAAGCTCAATTCATAACACGTGTTTTTCCTTTTTCCTTTTCAATTCCCGATTAAATTTTTTGATGAAGTAGAGAACTCCATACTGGTCATGATAAGATCGAGTCCACAGTATTTTCTCCACTTTTTGCACCTCTTTGTGGAATGATCCCCTATTCCTTTATCACGTTTTTGCTCTTAAACCACCACTACCTTTCTGAGTGTTGGGAAAAACGGGGGAATAGGAGGCTCGGCCTGCCCAAACTCTTTTTTTTTTTTCTTCCCCTTAAATTGCTCAATTTGATTAGCCAAATTATGGAAACAATGAGGCCGGGGTCCTCACAGTCTACCCGGGAACAGCGACCTCTGGGAAGCATTTTCCACTTTCGCTTACGGGAGGAGCCCGCCAGAGAATAAAGCCTCTGAGAACCACAATAAACAGACCAATCGGTCTAAAGAACCCACTGTAAGTGAAGCTTATATCAAGAGCACAGGTCCGGGTTGTAACCCAAGTTCCTTGCCAGCTCGGCTAGTTCTGCCCCTAACTCAGGGCAGTGGGACTCTGGGGTTCAATTGTGACAATGGCACTCCCACCTGACCCTTCTTCCCTCGTTCTGCTGCCCTCCTACTGCGGAGGTAATACCGAGCACCCAGGTATTTACGACTCACTCTATAATAACGATGAATCCAACACCAACTTGTCATCCTCTACTCTTGCCGACTGGCCCTGACTGGCCC
This sequence comes from Chara braunii, assembly GCA_003427395.1. Lineage (NCBI taxonomy): Eukaryota > Viridiplantae > Streptophyta > Charophyceae > Charales > Characeae > Chara > Chara braunii. The sequence goes on along the minus strand of BFEA01000518.1, from coordinate 1,010,503 downwards.
ATGTCCCTAAAAACCAAGACAGACCACTACTCCTCTGTTGATTGCACAGAAATTTGCGTCTCCAATCAACCTTCACTGTTCTCCGAATGTGCATCTTGATCGATGCTTTGATACAATCATCCGAGATAATTTCTGACCTCCCACACCCGGAATAGGCAAGCTCTGAGGGCTTGGGCCACATAGCCCCAGCCTTTGTCGAAGGCTAATTCTTCCAGGACACCCCCGAAGAGTATCCACCGGTCAGTCCAGTCGAATACAGGCCCACTGATACGGGCCCATTGGGCTCTCCACCAGTCCCAGATTCCTAGTGATAGTGGGCAAAACAACCACAGGTGGATGGTTGACTCAAAAGGCCACTTACACCTGGCATATTAGATCTGGATTTCCATGGCCTGTTCTGTGAGCCACACGGCTGAGGGGGTAGCGAGCAGCGATAGCAGCCACAGAATTGCAGCGGCTCTGGCCATTGGGATTTTTTGGAGCTGCGCCCAACACCGTTGCAGCTCCTGATTGATGACATCCGTTTCTGAGGGATAGACCTGTGACCATCTTGAGACTGCTACTGCCAAAAGTGACCGATTTGAGGGAAGCAGGTTGTATCCCCCAGCAGAGTAACTGTTATAGTCCGTTAACCAAGCGTTTACGGGGAATTCCGTGGATCCGCCCCAGGTCCAGAGCTTGGGATCCAGGCGCAGAGTTCTCACTGGGGCTCCCTCCGCCCACATCACACAGGTCCAGGTACCATCCTCCTCCCACTCTTCCCGAAATTGGATTTGTTGCAGAACACCTAGTGGTCTGTGATTCCTCGGGCTAGAGTCTGAGTCTGAGTCTGGATTATGGCATGTCAGCACATCTGACCCAAGGCTTCTTTCCCACGCCTGGAACCTTCTGGTGCCATCTGCTTCAATAAATAGGAGTTTCCAAAGTAAGACTGTGCTCTCCGTTTCTTCATTTGAGTGAGATGCTACAAACCAGGTCCCCAGAGGGGGGGTTCCTTCTTTGGGCCTTATGTGCCTACTTCCGAAAAAAAAAAAAAAAAAAAAAGAGAAAGGGAGGCACAGCTACTGGCAGTTCTCGGTCTTTGTGTTAGCCAGACCCCCACTGGCGCCCCAACCCTATACCCTAACCATTAGGGGCAAGGGCAACATGAAATCTCCCCTTCACAGAGAGAGGAAACTATGCTTGCAGGGGTCCCCTCTAGATAGTCTTAGGAGTAGGTAGTGGAAGGCAAAAGAAACAGAAGTTGAGAGAAGAATATAGAAAGAAAAATGAAAAAAGATGCCCTGAAGCTCAGGAACTGCTCAGTGCTCACAAAAAAATGAATCTAACAACTATTTAGGCTTAGTACAGATTTTGATGTGCTCGTTTCTGTTTTCTTCTTTTCGTTTTGGTTCCTATGCCCTGCCAGTGACGCAGGGCGCTTTCCACGGGACGTTGACACTTAGTAACAATAGGGCGCTTAGGGCCCTTTCCACGGAGCGCTGGCCCTACACATAGCACTGTTAGGGCCCTTAGGGCCCTTTCCACGGAACGCTGGCACTTAGCCCTACACATAGCAATGTTAGGGCCCATAGGGCCCTTTCCACGGAACGCTGGCACTTAGGGCCTCTCTGCACCACGCTAGACACATGAAAAATTTCAAGAGTACGTCTAGCGCTGTCATACTCCTGGATTGGCATCAAGTGCTGTCGTCGCTGCACTTACTCTGACTCTCGACTCTCGTGAGCATTCTTGACTGTCTAGCGCTGGCATACTCCTGGATTGGCATCAAGTGCTGTCGTCGCTGCGCTTACTCCGACTCTCGACTCTCGTGCGCATTCTTGACTGTCGGACAGACACTACAGGACAGGCAGCGACGATTTGTCCACCGAGACTGGAGGCCAATTCTCAAATTTGGAAACCGCACGAAGGGTCCGGTTGTCCTCGTTTGAAAAAAACGCCCCTGCAGGCGGGAACTGTGGAAGCTTCAAGAGCTCGTTCGATGGGCCGTTTCTGACAGCTCTTGAAGCGGCGGACCAAGAGCACTTTTCCACAGTTAGTGCAGCGATGAATCACTCTCGACGTTCTTGAGAGTGAATCTGACAGCTCTTGAATGGAAATTCAGGACGCGGCATCAAGAGTTAGTGGCTCGTTAGACACTTCTTGGGCGTGTAAATCCCCGAAGGAAAGTCTCGTTCCATCTATCCTTCGGGATGAAAACGAAAAAAAAAAAGTGAAAACATTTCCTTGGGGAATCCTTGGGGCGCCCTCGGGCTACAGCCATTTGGTGGCATTACTTGGAGGTCAAGGATCAGCGATAATCGGAGCGGCGAGGGCACCCGTCGTTGGCAAGAATTTTTTGTTGGCTGGTCCATTGGAGTTCCTACTGTTCCATCTATCCTTCGGGATGAAAACGGAAAAAAAAAAGTGAAAACATTTCCTTGGGGAATCCTTGGGGCGCCCTCGGGCTACAACCATTTGGTGGCATTACTTGGAGGTCAAGGATCAGCGATAATCGGAGCGGCGAGGGCACCCGTCGTTGGCAAGAAATTTTCGTTGGCTGGTCCATTGGAGTTCCTACCGGGCAGCGCACGGACATCTTGGGTCTTCAATGTTCGGCTTCCAGGAACGTTACGCCAACGGTAACCGTTGGTGGCCGGTATGCCCCGGCGGACGTCTTCGACCAGTGTTCTCCCTCGCAGTGCGTGCCACCAAATGGAAAAGGGCTGACCGGTCGGCAAATTTGAATACTTCAGCCGACCCCCCTTGCTCCGGTTGCCCACTGTATTCCGCGACGAAAAATGTTACAAGGCGTTTGTCCCATGCTACGGTCTGCCATTTGTAGCCCGCTTCATCGCCATTTGCTGGAGGTGTACCATCGTCGTCTAGCTACTTCCCTTCCCCACTTGCCTTTCGTGGCCGACATCTTTCGAAGGCTGCCGCTGCTGCTCCTGGTCATCCTTTTGCTTGTCCTTGTCGTCTTCTTCCACGTCTGCATCCTCGGCAGGGTGCCTGGACGTAAATGTAAGAGGCGGTCTGCGAAGAAGAACGTCAGCATGGACGGGCGGCAGCGCCAACATGCCTGTGCGAAGAGCAGGTCTTCAATGGACCACTCCAGAAGCCACGGCGCAGGCCACAGCCCGGCTCGCAGTGCAAGGGTGTACGACCCATTAGAGCGCTTGTGTCATATGCTGTCCTCTACCGTATGCTCCCTTTATCATCACCGTTCGGTGGACCTTCACTGTCGTCATAGAATTAAGGCCCTGTCGTACGTGTTGTTGATGGCTGACCTCTATTGACGATCGTCACTGCTGCTCCTAGTCACAATTTTGCTTGTCGTGGTCCTCCCGTTCCACGTGTGCCTCCTCTATCATTGATGGTCGACCTCTATTGAAGGCCTCCAGCAGAGAAGTCGAGGGATCGGCACCGGCTGCAGTCGACATCAACATCGCAGCGTATCCCGCGGGCATTCGTCCACACTGGATGCAATTGTCGTCGCTCGAAAGCCACGTGGCGACATACGCAGCTTCTCCCAGAAGCACTCCTCGTCGCATCATTGCATTGCCTGAGATCCTCCCATGCCCCCCCCGTCCTCCTTTTCATCCACCACCTCGGTGTCGCTCATGGAAGAACACTGCAACGCGTGGCACAACAAACCTGAAGTGCAGCCTCGGTGATGGCCACTGTATCTAGCCCTTCGACCGGGACTTGATGAAGCGTCTTCCTCCTCCGCTGAGGATCTGCGCTCTCATTCTGCCCAATGTCGTCTCCTGCTGACAACGAAAGAGCACCGCCGTCACGACCGTCTTCTCGATCGCCGTCAACTTCGCACTGTTCACACGTCCGTCCTCGTTGCCGCCCTCCATTGGCACATGTGTTGCAATGCTCATGAACCACGAAAATACAACAGCCTACCAACTCGCCACGACCACCGTAACCACATCGCCAAGTCCTCGACGACGTTCCCCGCGTCTGCTCAACTCAACACATAGGCGCGGCGGCTTGCAGAGGTGATGGCATGGACCTTCGCAGGGCGCTCACAAATTCGTGACGACGTACGAGGACTCCACTACGCCACTGCAAACACTCATTTCCACCATCCCAGATATGGACGCCACCTGCCCCGCGCCGCCGTCGTGACGTCCAGCACCCAATTTGAAATTTCATTTTCGAACGGGGAGGTCCATTGCTTTTTAAGTTTTTTTTTTTCGGTCACCAGCGCCTTTCAAAATTCCCGCCTTCAGCAGCTGGACCACACTGTAGCAAGACAGACATCACCCAATTACCAAGGCATTGCCCCTCTCGCGGCTGACTATAATATTATGAAAATGGCCGCCGGCGGCCGAAAGGAATCATCCTTGGGAGACCACCCCAAGGATAGGTGGAACAACGGTGGAAATTTCCTTGAACCCCCCAAGGGAACTTCCTTGGGCCCTGAGGACGCCCCAAGGAGTGCCTAACGAGCCCCTTAGTGCAGCGGTGGTGAACTCTTGATTTCTTAAGATTCAAGAGTAGTGCAGCGAGGCCCTTAGGGCCTCGTTAGACCCTCCTTGAAAAATCCTCAAGAATTAGGACGAAGTCCTCGGAAAATTTTAAGGAATTCGGCGTCATCGTTACACCGTGTCCTTAGAGCGTCGGCTTAGAGATTCGTCCTTGGAGCTTTTGGGGGGGGGAAAAGAAAAAAGAAAAAGATAAACAGTTGTGCTTGAGGCTTTCAGCCAATAGGGTGTCGCCACGCTCCCGGTTCGACCGTGTGTGTCCTCTCCTCTCCGTCAATCGCGGCTCCTTGAGCCCAAGGGACCTCAGGAGGACCCTTTGAATCCAAGGACGCAATGGCTGGCGATTCTGAGGATCCCCAAGGAAATCTCTATGAGCGTTTTCACTTTGGGCCTCGTTAATCCAAGGAATTCGGTGGATTAGGATGCGGTATAACCATGCCGAATTCCTAAAAATCCTCTTCCCAAGGAGGGTCTAACGAGGCCTTTAGTAATGTTGGACGAACGTATGCAGCCGCTTTCTACGGCAAGTGTGGTTTTAATTTTTTTTCTTTTTCCATTCTTTGTTTTCGTTTCTGTGCCTTGCAAGTGAGGCAGGGCGTTTTCTACGGCACGCTGACATTTTCTAATTCTAGGCATGCTCACACCAATACACATGACAATGTATTTGCCCTCTTTCTTGTTGAAAGTGTTGTTTCCTTTCTTGTTTTTGGGAATCTCTTTGGTGGACCTCACCGCGCCATTATGGGCCTCGTTCGACACCACTACAAATGTAACGATTCTTACACTGTCAAAATCGTCGTTCCACCACACCCTACTGACGAAAACAACGAACGCTAAAACGTTTCCACATTTTCCACTGTTAGGGTCAGGCCCTAAAAAATAAGGGTGGCCCAGGGGGGGAAGAAATTGAAAAAGAAATGTGAAAACATTTCCTCGAGGATTCCTAGGGCTACAACCATTTCGACGCATTCCCCAAGGGACCTCCCGAGGTCCCTTGGAGGTCGAGCATCTCGAAGAATCGGGGCATCGACGGCAGCTCTGTTGACGACAAATTTCGACGCGGCTGGTCCATTGCTGTTCCTGGCGGCCCGTGGACGGACATCTTTGGTCGGCAACGGTCGACGTCATGGAATTGTTTGCCAACGGTCCCCTTTGGTGGCCTGCCCGCCTCCGCGACATCGAAAAGGGGCTGCCTTGCGTCACTGCCCTTGGCCCCGAGCGGGGAGGTGCCCAACGGTCGGCAGATTCGAATACTTCAGCCGGCCCCCGCTGTCCCCATTGCACAGTGTCCTCCGCGACGGCATGTCAGAAGGAAAGAAGGCAATAGAAATGACACACATAATGTCGTTCAATTGTTTTCTTTTCATTTGTCGTCAAATAAGAAGACAAGCCACGCAACAAAAATAATTGACATGATATGTTATTACATTGTTGTCACTCGTAGTAAAAGCAGAAGATGACACACTTTGCAAAAAAAAAGCCTTCATGGCAACTTCAATCCTAGCATCCAGAAAACAGAACACACACCCCCGGAATCGACTCCGACACCCAGACACGTCACCCACGGTGACAGCATACTACATGACAACTACGATCGGCACGTGCACGCGCGTGACGTCACCCCCGCCAACGACGCGTTGGACTGCACCATCGCCAACAACCCGAGCCGCCGACACCGTCCTCACGGGGGCGCAACACGAAAGAACAGCAAACAAAACTGTCGACACAGGCCGCCTCCGAGTCATGCAAATCGAATCCAACCCACAGCGAAACAACCACCTCTCCATAAACTCCCCACTTCCACAAAATGGGGTGACACACACAACGATGGCAACGCAGATGACCACCCCATCAAGGACAAGACGCCTTCCACGTCGTCCGCTCCTGTTTCTCGCCTGCTCCCTGCGTCGTGTGCTCCGATTTCTTGCCGCAACCATGTTATCGCAGCCGCCCACTCTGCGCGCCTGCCCGTGTTCACTGCGCGCCCATTCGCTCCACCAGTGCGTCCCGCAAAATGAGCGCACCCCCCGTCGACGACTCCATACACATCGGCCTCAACGGCCGCTGCATCCCAAGGTCCACCATGTGACGCACACCGTCCAGCCTGACCTCCCACAGTAGATTGTCATTGAAGGGGATCCCCACGTCGACAAGTATGTTGTGCAAAATCCAGACGACGACGAACTGCTGCGGCAACGTCTCCATGTTCGTCTTGTGGGAGCGAAGGAACAACCTCCACATCCCCTTCAGTCTGCCAAAAACCCTCTCAACTGCTCCCCTCGCCGTCTTCTGTTTGTTGTCGAAGCGCAGCTCCGACGGGTGTTGTGAGAGACTGCCATCATAGGGGATGACTACCCATTCGGAGGGGGGATAACGGTTGTCGTCGAACAGATACCCGTTTGTCTGCACACCGAAAGGCAGCATGACAGGTGGCACAGTGAAAAGCTCCCCTGCCTCCGCGCGCGCCCGTAAACTCGACAGGTGGACGATCCTCACGTCGTGGCAACTTCCCGGATATCCGACGAACACTATCAGCACCCGCAAGTTCAGATCGACGATGACCTGCGCCTGGACAGAGAAACGGCGTTTTCTATTGTAGTAGTCCTCCCCGGGGCAATTCGCTGGCTGGTCGATGAAGTTGTGGGTGCAGTCCATGCACCCATGGGAGTTAGGGAAACCCTTGTCGACGAAAGCATGCAAGACGACCGCCTTCTGCAGCCCCGTCGGCCATGATATCTTGTCGGGGTATGCACTCAGCAACGTTGCAGTTACATCCCACACAACGCGCAACCCAGAAGATCTGCCAATGCCTAAGCTGCATGTCTCGCTCTTGTACGTCTCCCCCGACGCCCACCTGTACAAAGCGTACGCGACAATGTGGTCAGGCTAGAGGGGCTCCCTATAGAAAGTGACACGCCGTTGAAGGAAGGGAGACAGAGCTTCCACGATTTCTCAGAACACACGTGGCGAGATGGGCAGCTTGTCCTTGAAGTAGTCGGCCGTCTCGTCGTCGCCTTGTCGAAGATCCTCCCACGCCCCCCCTGTCCGTCGCCTCATCCACCACCTGGGCGTCGCTCTGGGAAATGCTCCACACCCCATGGTGTAGCACACCTGCAGTACGGTGTCACAAATGGCAGCAGTGTCCTCTACGTCCACATTCATGGGCTGCAGCCTCTTCTCCCGCCGTGCACGAATGGCCGCTCTCATCCTCCCCTTGGTCCTCTGCAATTGACACCGGAAGAGGATGGCGTTCACGGCCGCTGCCACCGCCGTCCTCTCCGCCAGAGTCCGCCTTGCTCAGTGTGTCACGGCCCGCCTCCCCGTTCATGTCCATCGCCGAAATTGGTACTGTCGACGTGGGCGTCGCCAAGTACAGAAGACTCCACCTGTCGGGGCGCACAACAGTGACACTGCGAGTGACGACCGGAGTGCACGGCGTACACGTCGACGACGAAGGTGCGCCTGTGAAGACGACAACGATGGGGATCGTGTGACGGCATGTCTGCTGCTTTGGGCGTGTACACGTACGTTCGGCGTGCCCGCCGACACGCAGCCGCCACCCCGTACCCAAACACTTCCGCCGAGGAACGTTGCTGTCGTCAGTCGCAAGGGACGCCCACGCCGCCGTCACTCGCTTGCGGAAATTCGAATTTCGAATTTCGAATCCGGGACTGCGCGCCTTTTTCGTGGCCATTTTTTTTCTCGCCGCCAACTTTCGAATTCGTGACGCCCACCCACTGGACCAACGACGTCGGCACGGACACACCTTGCTGGACCAACCTGCCCCCCCCCCCCCCCCCCCGTGGCCATTTTTTTTCTCGCCGCCAACTTTCGAATTCGTGACGCCCACCCACTGGACCAACGACGTCGGCACGGACACACCTTGCTGGACCAACCTAGCCCC
>BFEA01000518.1:991190-1001654 GCA_003427395.1 Chara braunii | reverse complement strand
TCTCTCTCTCTCTCTCTCATGCGTGCTACGGCTCTCTCTCACACGCGCGCTACGTGTGTGTGTGTGTGTGTGTGTGTGTGTGTGTGTGTGTGTGTGTGTGTTTTGAATTTTAACCACAACAGCCCCTATTCCATCCAGATGAACAGATCCAAAATCAAAGCATATTCAATCCTATTACAGACAACTAAAGCCCCTGAGGTTTTTTTTTTTTTTTTTTTTTATTATTGCATAGGATTCGTTGGCGGGTGTGTCTGACTCTGGGCTAATTTTTATTTTTTTTTAGGGCCCGAATCAGCCTCAGAATGCCCTACACGGCCGACGAATGCTATGCTAAACGATTTTTTTATTTTGTTTTTCAAAAAAAAAAAAAAAATTCCGATCAAAAACAAATATATATTTATGGGCAGGTGCCCGTTTGCATTACCCACACGTGTGTGCGAAAAAAAAATACCACCATCAGCCCAAAAAAAAAAACACGGAGTTCCCGCTCTGCGTGAACTCCGTGAACTCTGACCGTTGAACGGTGGCCCGCCCGCATTCACCAAGGCCGTGAACGGTGAACGGGGGTACGGCACTGCCAAGGAGTGTCGAACGAGCCCCACACTCACACAAATACTTAGATATGTGAACCTGGATGATATGACGTCAGAATGTTTTGTTTTTTTTGAGACAACTGCGCCTGTGACCGCTTCTTAGTTTCGAATTCCCAGGAATAACAGTCCACTGCAAGCTTGGGGGAAGACCAGTTCCAAACTGCAAGAAAAACAGTAAGGTGGGAGCGCGACGGCCTTCAGTAATTGTCAGAAACTGGAGGTGGTGGCCGTGTTTTCTTTTTTGCACCTTCGACCGTTGTTTTTTTTCGTGCCTTGGACTTTTTTTTTTTTTCCCGCCTGCCACGGCCGAGCTGTCTAGGTGTGGCCTGGCCTGGGCGCAGCTTACCGGTAGCAGGCCCTCCCGTTTTCGGCTCGTTTCCCCAGGGGTGTGGCCTAGGCATCTCGGGAGTGGCCTAGACATCTCTTCCGTGGCCCAGGCCGTGGCGTGGAAAAAAAAAAAAAAAAAGAAGTCCAAGGTGCCCCCCAAAAAAAAACCACGACCGCCACCTCCTGTTTTTGCCAATTATAGAACCGGTAAGCCGTCCAACATGCAATTTACTGTTTTTCTTGCAGTTTCGAACTGGTCTTTGCCCAAGCTTGCAGTGGACTGTTATTCCTGCGAGTTGGAAACTGTGCAGCAGTCACAGGCGCAGTTATTTCTTTTTTTTTCTTTGGCTTTTCTTCTTTGGTGAATATCACGGCTGCTGTTGCCGCTGTTTGAATGCTACCCTGAGTTCATTTTGTTTTTCAAATTTTTCCCCTTTTTTTTTTTTTTTTTTTTTGGGCAATGAGTACCAGAAAAATTAACAGGCTCGGCAAGACTCGGCGTTCAGTGAAAATCAGGGTCGGCAAAAACAGGCTCGGAGGTAGGCTTCTGCTCCACAGACTTTAGCTGGCAATATTTCCAGAACATAAGCTAAGGGCCGCACCCCTCCTGCAATAATTTGTGACGCATCTCAACCGGCAAATATGGTGAGTTTTATGACATACCAGCGCCGCAATCTCAGGAGCGACGGGCTTCGCCTTGGCGCGTCGGACACATGTCACTTTTTCTCTTCAACACGTTCGTTCTTTGTCTGTTGCGTAGCTGCTGATTTTCCCAGCGTTCAGAAATTCCTTGAAATCCCACTCTTCGGGAGTAAGTGTCTGCTTCTTGCTGGTTGCAGAACGGGATGGGTGGGAGCAGGGAACGTTCCCCAGCCAGGGTGGCTTTTCGTCGCTGTTGAGGAGAGAGAGATGGAGATGGCGAGGCGGAGAGAAGCAGCTCCGTTGTAGACTCAACACGCATGTACTTCAAAGCTGTGCAAAATGAAGAATGATCCCGAATACAGACTGCCGGGATCTGTTCCTTCCCGGCCTTTTGGCCTCTTCTTACCCGATTATCAACCTGGTGATGCATTTGCGTTAGATTCGTTTTCCGGTAAGCCATTCCTGCGAAACGGAAAACCGTTTTGGGCGTAGAAACCGAAAACGTTTTTTTTTTTTTTTTTTTTTGGGTGGACCATTTCTCGAGTTATACGTGTCATCCTTGCCCAGGGGCCATGCAAATCTTCTTTGTATTGTTCCAATTTTAACAGATACTCCGAAGGACACCGAAAAGGTTTTGGCACGGGCGGTTTCCACCAGTTATCCCGAGGCCGAAGTCCAAACCTTCAGCACAGCTCTGTGGCTGAAGCACGAAGTTGAACCACCGGACAATTTCCCATTTCTGCCTTTCAATTCCACTTCCTCGTTTTTCTCTTTGTTCTACTTTCTCTGGAAACTCCGCCCATTTCTTTTTCTTTTTTTGCAATCTAAAGGTTACCCCCTTGAATTATCATGCCCAGCTGATTTGCTGCAGTAACTCGGGTATTTCATTCACCTACTTCCATCTGGGATCGAGCTCACCTGGCTGTTTCAACATTTCACGTGGGTGTACCAACCGTGCTGGACAGGTAGGTCTTTGGCCATTTCTGGATTTGTCCCCATCATCCTTATCTCCCGAGTGGGCCATGATGCTGAACAGTTAATTAATTTTTGGGTAACGTCAGTTGAGTCACAAAAACGAGTTATAATTGCACTATGTGGCAACATACAGTTTGCAATTGCACTTCGGGCACCCTACCTGGCCAGAAAGCTGGGGTGTATACATTGACCGAACTGGAATTTGAAACTGTATCATGGCCCATAGTGCAGTTATAACTCATTTTTGTGACTCCCGCGTAGTTTCCCCTTAATTATTTCTCCCCTTAATCGTTTCTCTGTATCCGTCTGTTAAAAACGAGCCACATGTCTTGAGTGAAAACACACCCGAACTTCGTTACTGTTCACCATTGTTTTCACTCAAAGAGCTGCAGCTGCTCTGATTTCAACCACCAGTACACCCAAGGGCCGAGGCTAAATGGACTAGCCTGAATTTGAATTTTCCCGAGGCTAAAAGCTACTGGCACCCCAGCTTGGAAAATGGAGGGTGGTACGCGGGCCACTTTGAAACTGAACAGTGCTGTGTCTTTTTCACTTGTGTGCCACCCCTGGCAAACTCTCGGCAAAAATCAGCCCCTGTATCTGGCAAGAAACTGGGCCTTGGGCGCCAATACAAAAATGACAAAAAAAAAAAAAAAAAAAAAACCAGGCTGATGGCCCTGAAAGAAAACCCCCCTCCTGATTCTCAACTGACCGTCAAAGAAGCACGCGCGTATCTACATGGAATGGATGCAGATTCATACAGCTAAAACAGAACAAAATCCCACTGGTGATTCTCAAAAGGTCGGCGCCCACAGCCGCCTGTCACTCTGCTGGGGGCGTTCTGTCCCCACTCATTTTGCTTTTAGCCCGTTATAACAGGCGCCAGTCACGCGCTTCTTTCCCCCACTGCGGGCTTCTTCCCCCACAGCAATCTCCCCTGGATGCATAAAGCCCTCTATCTCGGGTAGATGCTTGCAGTGAGTATGGGCCTCGTTCCACACCACTACAAAAACCTTACTTTATAAGGGCGCCCTTACGATGAAAATGTGATTAATTTTCCCTTACCCCGTTTTTCGTTCCACAACCACTTACGAAAACCCTACACTTTGTCGCACTTACGTTTCAGGTGCCCCCGTTTGCGCCTAACGTGGCCGAGAAGAGAGTGTGAGTGTCCGACCCGGTGTTGCGGCGGACGAAATTGTGTCCGCCACGTTTGTGGCCGTGGGAGACCCGGGCCAGCCATTTCTTCAAGGCGGGCGTGGCCCTGTCGCGGGCACTCATCCACCATTACGCCAGCGCACGTGGTTTAGCGTGACTGCCGTGTGCCTCGTTTATGCAGCGGAGTCCAGCTATGGACAGCTCGGGTGCGATGAGGGGGCGACGAGGAAGTTGTCAACCACTGAGAAGAGCATGGTCGGCATTGGTCGCCAGTGCTGTCCTCGCTGTGTGCTGGTACATGGAGACGGTGAACGGATTGCGGCGGGCGGCTGGGAGGGTTAGGGGGAGGAGGGAGGCCGCCATAGCCCAGGCATTGGCAGACGTCTGCATGTCGTCCGGTGTATCAGACGGTCCTTTCCTGTTGTCCAACGACACTCGCACGCCCGCCTCCACGGGGACCCCTGCATCGGTCGCGTCCACGCGCAAGCCGAAACGGCTAACCACAGGGACCGCAGGACCACAGCCGGGCGACCGCACTACCCGTTGGAGGCTACCGTGGGACCGCCGTCCCTCAGGACCCGCATGTACCGAACAACCCGGCCGTTGGACCAGGAACGCGAAGGAAACACCTGACGAAAAAGAAAAAGAAAAAAAATGAAGCGGTTTTTCCGTGGAAGTAAGGGCACTACCCCTATTTTCAAGTCACCTCCACGGCCGTCCTTACGTTTGCATTTTTTTTCCTCATTAGGGAGGGGTGGAACGATGAAACCCTTACATGTAAGGGTTTTCTAGTGGTGTCGAAGGAGGCCCTATGCTGGCTGCAAAAGAAACGGTCACCCACCAGATTGGAAGAGTACAAAAATGCCCTGCCTTCCTGGCAGGGCATCTTAAAAGAAAAACAGGAACTCAAAGAGTTCCCCTGAATCTGGAGCAAGACTGAGGCAAGGACCATCTGAATTGACAGCACTCGCAGTTCTCTTTCTTGTTTTCTTTTTTTTTTTCCCTTTGTTGTTGTTGCTCTTTTCTTCTACTCGTTTTTTCGTTTTCTATATCAACTTCTACTCGTTTTTTCCGTTGTGCCTGCGATGCAGAGAGTACTGTCTACATATGTGGAAACACCATTTGCCTTTTTCGTTGGGCCCACCGGCGTCCTGCCTCATCGCTTTGCCAGGCCTTCGCCGAGCCCTGATTTTCTCTTGTGCGCCTTTTTCATTGGGCCCACTCGCGTCCTGCCTCATCGCTTTGCCTGTGATAAGCCAGGATCCATACTCAGCGGCTTCCCGTAACCTTAAGGAAGAATCCCATGTAAGCCCCAAAGTACGGATTCTAGGTGGTCGGGAAGAGTGCGGTCTATTTTTCTTTTTCTAAAGGCCTTTTTCATGTAGCCGGTTAGCGGCCGCGCCAAGAAATTCAAGAAACACTTGGGAATTAGCGGGGGTAGAAATTTCAAATTTTTGCGTGCGTGGCTGTTTTTCAATTTTTTGCGCACTGCGTAAACCCTCTCTCCCGCTTTGCATCCCCACGCCATCTTCCCTTCTTGCTGTGCATTCCCTTCCTGCATGCCTCTTCGTCTTCCCACTAGCGAAGTCCGATCCCTCCTTTTCCTCTCCCAGCGAACGATTGGCTGTCTCAGCCTGTCTGATTGGGATGGTCGGGTCAATGTGGTGGAAGCGGGAAGCACACCCCACTTGGACGACCACCCCAATCACGCAGATCACTCAACTCACCTCCTTTGATCCTTCTGGGACCTCTGCCCTTCTTCTGTCCTGCTCATCGACACCCCGTGCTTCGCACTGGCTCTCTGCCACCTTTAGCACTATGAATTCTCGCAACCCCTTCCTCTCGCTCTTTTTTATCTTGGCTGCAATGCTGCACGAGGTCCGCGGCGTCCAACAGGCTTGACAAGCCCAAAGTGACGGGCCAAGTGACGACGTGACGGGCGGGCTTTGCCATAGACTTGGGGTAAGACAGTCGGAGGGACGGATCGGTGGTGGAGATCGAACGCCAACGGTGGCAGGACCTTGTGTCTATTGTTGTTAGTGATTGAGATGGATTGGGACTGGGCTCAGGGCGGCCAGTCCTGTGAAGACCTTTGTATACTAAGGAGCTCGCTTTTATCTCCATTGTTGCTTTGTCCAATTGTGATGTGTGCAAGGTCTCGATGTATGAGCACTCTGTTGCATCCATGCTGTGATATAAGAGTTGTGGATGTTGGATGTCTCCTTGTCTAGGAGGGACTTATGAGTACGTGTGTGTGCTCGCTTCCAAGCGCGACGATAGGGATTGCTGGGTGTCAAGTCTGTCGACCGTCTGCATGAGCGCATGAGTGTGTTGGTCCCTCCTCACTTCCCCGAGCCCCTTTTTGCCTGGAATGCCCCGTGCATGCGCAGGACTCCGCACCCGTCTCCCCTTGACCCCTCTTCCATGGAAGCGACGCTGAATCTAGGCGGAATGGGCGGGCTTAGTCCCGCGACTTCACTCGAAGACCGGAGCGATCAGTCGATCGCGTCTCCACGACGCGGCTGATATCTCCACAAGTCGGCAAAACCCCGGAGTCCCGGTCCAGCACTCATATTGACGCACAGAGAGAGAGAGAGAGAGAGAGAGAGAGAGAGAGAGAGAGAGAGAGAGAGAGAGAGAGAGAGAGAGAGAGGCAGGATATCTGCGATCGCCTGGCGCCAACGTGCGTCTCGACGGACGTGAATGCGGGTCCCTGCCCGTGCCTGACCTTCGCATCGGTCCCCCACAGCGCGCTGCCGACCTTCCCCATCGCAGACGACGATAGCGTGTACTGCGGACGTGCGGAGCGCTCTGCGAAGAACCGAGCAACTCCATGTGTACAACCCTGCCAGAGCCTGCCATATCGAAGCGAGTGGGTTTGTATTGATCGATCGGTTCTCCTCCCCTCCCCTAGTATTGCCCTACATCGACCTAACTGTTCTGCCCTGGTCTGCGGCCCACGCCACGTGGCGGCCTCGGTTTAATTGTCGACAAATTTCACGTTGGTGTCATCAGAAGGATTCATGTTCCTGGCGAAGGCTGGTCCTGGGATGCAAAGGAGGGGCTCAGTTCCCAGAACTCTCCCGCAGCGCCCGCAGCGCGGGTGCGCTCCCGGCTAGCTTTTGAACCTGGGTTCCCTCTGCCCGCCCGACCAATCTTGAGTGTGGCATCGGTGCACTTACTGCGCCGTGTCCAAGTGGCCTGCCTCCCATGCTCAAATAGATAAGCGCTTACACAAAAATTCTTGAGTGCGGCATCAGTGCACGTACTGAGCCTTGGAAGGTAGCTGTCACAAGACTCACAACTTCAGCACGTGTTGCTCCTGAGGGTCCGGTGTTCTTAAAACGCTGCACCCCCTGGATGTATATGGACTTTTAGACCAGATACATCCAGGCGGGACCTTCAGGAGCAGCAAATTTGGACGAGTTTTCGGCCAACAGACTCTGTTTCAATTTCGTTCAAAAAAATAAGACATGTCCATTTTGACGAAATGGCAGTTTTTAGTTGTCCCGCAGTCATGCCCGGTAGTGCTTGCCAAATTCAAGAATGCTGCTTTCTAGAGTAAGTTGAGAGACATGGGCTTTTTCACTCGATTCCAGACACTGACAGCTCTAAAAGCACCCTTAGCTACTAGAATTTTTTGTCAGTCTAGAGGAGAGTAGTGGAGCGAGAGCCAGACTCATTGTCATGCCTGTTTTGTTCAAATTTGTTCAGGGAGACGGTCGTTCACGTCGTTGAGATCCGGTTCCGTTGTTCAGGTAACCTTCTGATAACCCACCTGTCCAATCTTCTCCACTCTTCAGATGTGGAACCGTTTCACTCATTTGACGCGCTCTTGCTTGTCTGATTGAATCCAGCCTTTGAAAATATTGAATTCAGCTGTTGAAAATCCACCGGAAAGATAGGATACGATACCCTCAGGGACTCCTGTGCGTTATTTTTTTTTGTTGTGGGTCTGCCATCAGGTCAGATCACCTTTCTACAGCTGCGGAGGAGTACAGTAACTTCAGTATGCTTGCCAAGCTTGCCCCGTGGCAAGCACGCATTGCACTAGAGCCCCTGGTGTTTTTCTTGCTTTGTGTTGCTTTTTTCTTTTTTGAATTCCTTTTCTTATGAGAAAGCCCTTTCGCAAGCCCACTATCCCTTGTACGGTGGTGAGAGAACTGCGAGGATTAAAAACGTACATCTCAGAGAGAGATAAATGTCTAGAAATTTGTAATTAGCCCATGAAAAACTCCGCACATAGAATTAAAAAAAAAAAGAAAAAAAAAAAGAAGTGCGAGGATTGAGGGCTTGGCTATCGGGCTGCTCAATCTATTGGCGGGGAGCAGCACCGGCTGGAAACCGGGCCCAGCGTCCCTTGAATACAACATTGTAGGGGAAACTACGCGGGAGTCACAAAACTGAGTTATGATTGCAGTATGGGCCAAGATACAGTTTGCCATTGCAGTTCGGGGCAATGTATACAACCCAGCTTTCTGGCCAGGTAGGGTGACCGAAGTGCAATTGCAAACTGTATCTTGCCCCATAGTGCAATAATCATAACTCGTTTTTGTGACTCAGGCGTAGTTACTCCAATTATTGTAATGCAAAGTACCCACTTCCATGGATGTCAAGGCTGCTTTAAAAAAAAAAGGGGCTGTGGCCTTTGCTCTGTGTGTCCTGCAGCTCCCTTCCCAATGGACCAAGGAGGTCGCCCGAGGACATTTCCTAAGACCGATGTCAGAAAAAAAAGAAAAAAAAAAAAACAGTTGTGCTTCAGGCCTTTAGCCAATAGGGTGCCGCCACGATCCAGATTCTCTGTTGTAACGTCTCTCTACCCATGTGCTCTCTGTTGGGGAAATTCCTATTGCCCAAGGAATTTCCTTACGAGTGTTTTCACTTTTTTTTTCGGATTGCATCCCCGAGGATAGGTGGAACGAAGGTGGAATGGAAAGAAGGTGGAACGAACAATTCCTTGTGGATTTCGCGCCCCCGAGGAGTGTCTAACAACGCCCTAAGTCCCACTAGTGGGGGTTTAGACTTGGTTTAGACTTGGTTTAGACTTGGTTTAGACTTCGTTTGGACTTGGTGTAAACTTGGTTTAGAGCATGCATCAGTTCCCACCCTCCAATCTGATCACGACGGGTATGGTTCCACTTTTTTTTTTTTTTTTTAATTATAATGGTTCCACGTTTTTTTAACACCTTGTCCTGGCTGTAGTGGTTAAGACACGTGGCTCTCGAGGTCGAAGGAGGGCCTTCATTGGGCCCAGATGTACGGATCTACAACGACCGATCTCGCATTGCCACACTGTGGCCACTGGTTGAAGAGTACTCAGAAGGAAGACTGCACTCCTGCTAGTGGTCCTTTCTACTTAGCCCCAGCTGTTGTTGTGTTCTTCTCTTCCCATCGAGAGAATGTAGCCGGTGAAGAGACTCTCGCAGGGGTTAATCGCATAATCTCCTCTTACTCGCATCGCCCCTACTCATTTCTATTACATAAAGATGAAGTAGATATCTCGCCTGCCATGATCCAACTTCACCGACTCTCTCTCTCTCTCTCTCTCTCTCTCTCTCTCTCTCTCTCTCTCTCTCTCTCTCGGCCTCTCTCTCTCTCTCTGGCCGTGTGGCTCGAAGATACTTCGTCTCATCTGCCAGAGCGGGGATCAGAGAGTAGGGGGAAGTAGAGATCGTTAGCGGCTAACGGTGACTAACGGAGGAGATTGACACGGAGGCAACGGTGACTCGGTCAGCGGTAAGAAACATCCTCATCAGCTCTCAGACATCAGTTCACGGACGGCTTCTAGCCTTCGAGGTTCAAGTGTTGACGTCCGCTTCTTTCTTTCGTTTAGTGATGTGCTGAATGCCGACGTAACGGTTGCTTGCTTTATATTTCTGCGTACTGTGTACTGTGTTTTGTTTACTTCCGGAACGTTCTCGGAACGTTCTCGGAACGTTCTCGGAACATGCCGGAACAGTCGGTCTTCCGTCTTTCTGGGTTCCGCCAAATTTGTTCGTGAACTTCTGCAATCTATGATTGACGGCTAAGTAAGACCTTTTTTTTTTTTTTTTTTTTTTTTTTTTTTTTTAGATAAGACTCTCTTCTCGTTTTTCCTTTTTTCCTTAAGAGGTCAGCTCAGCGGGTTTAAGGACTCGATCCGGCATCTTGTTGCATCTGGGGCAAGTGCTGAACCTATTGATATAGCGTCTTCAAAAAACTCAGACTGTTTTTTTTACTCTTATTGTGGGTATCAATCAAAATCTTACTTGCCCAGCGCCACATGATGTATGTTTGTTCACTAATCAATTGATTAATCAGTTAATTAGTTAATTCCTTAGTAATTAGTTAAGCAATTAATAATAATTCTTGTTCTCCCTATCCGTATCCTTCTATTTTTTTTGGCTGTAATTAGGAGGAACAAATTTAGCCAATCAAGTGGATGATGAGCCTGATTGCCTCTTCTCTTGATTGGTGCTTCAGCTGACATTTGTACGGAGTGCAGATCGATCTCCACGTGGCAGCAGGTATGGCCACAGGGCGAATCTTTAACACAAAATGTTCTTTATTGGATTCTTTCACTAATCAATCAAGTCCCATCACCATCTGGAACTTGGATTCGAACTCGGGTCTGTATTTCAACAGTTCGTGGGCGTACGGTACCCACTGAGCTCCCTTCTTCCTCCGAATACAACGTACGGTCGTTATACGTGTGTGTTTGAGGCATCTTTCACTCTAAATAACAGCTATAATCACCGTACGTTGTATTCGGGGGAAGAAGGAAGTCAGA
>BFEA01000518.1:950866-963193 GCA_003427395.1 Chara braunii | reverse complement strand
CTGGACTGGACTGAAACAATATACGGCCTGTGGGGTCAGGCCACGGCCTGGTCCCACAGGCCGAACTGGCAAATAGCCAAATAGGCCCTGGCTGTAGGCCAGGGCAGATGAAGGCCCGCTGCAGAGAGAGACGCGAGATAGGAATCTCAAAGAGGAGGAGAGAGGGAGAGAACGAAAGAGAGAGAGACGAAGGTGATCACACTGACGACAAACACGCGCAACGGAATTCTTGAAGCCCAAGCTATTAAGCAATAAAGATAATAATGAAGTACACTTCTGCCGCTCCATGTCGCCGATCAGACAGCCTGGTCAGCATAGGAGAAGCATAAATCGGCTGCGCCCGACATGTTTCGACCGGCGCCGAAATCCGGTCATCTTTAGGGGCAAGGCGGGCCAATCTGGTAGCCTAGGCCTCAAAAAAAAGAATTATTTCAATCGGGCCCAGTGCCCAAGGCTATACAGAAGTCCAACAAGTCCTCAGGGACATCCATTAAAATCGAAAAGATACGCAGAAAGAAGATTAGCATGGCCTTTGCGCAAGGATGACACGCATAATTCGAGAAATGGTCCAAATAATTATTAAACAAAAAAAAAAAATCCAACAAGAAAACAGCAGGGGTGTCTGGACTCCAAACCTCAACCAAGAGGCTGAGCCACACCCCTGTAATAAGCAGGATGTTAACCAAACTATCTAGTACCAAAATTACAAATGAAATACTAACGGAAAAGTTATAACTCCCCCCCGCGATAACCTTTGTGCGCATTTGCCCCCAAACGGCGCAAAAAAAGCGCGAGAGGCCCTAAAACAACTTTGCGCTTCATTTTTGCACCAGGACTGGGCCGGAAACGCGGGCTGTCCCGGCCCCGATCAACTTCAAATTTTTCACAAGGGACCTGGGCCCGGTTCCCAGCATGTGCTGTTCCCCACAAATAGACTGGAGCCTTGTTAAAAACAAAAACAAAACAAAACAAAAAAAAATGCCGGCTGTGCAAAAATTGCAGGAAAGTGTGTGAAGACGGGTGGAAAAACCAAGTGAAAAAGTTTTGCGCCGTTTGGGGGCAAATGTGCAAATGCGCACAAAGGTTTTTTATTGGGGGGATTTATAACTTTGCCCTTTTTTTCCTTTTGTTTTTTCACCTTTTGAAACTACATCTCTTGCAAGTGCTACCTTCTTCTCGCGAATAGAATGTACCCTCACTATAGCTGTATTTAGACTGAAAGATGCCCCAAATACCGCAATAATGATCGTACGTTGTATTTGGGGTAAGAAGGTAAGTGGTGTTGGTACGAGCAATCCCCGCTAGCACCCAAGGGAACAATCCTTCTATTGGTGGGACACTGGGGAGTTTCACCTGCTGGAAAACAGGTCCAGCGTCCCATTTACAAGAGTTTCTGAGATTTGTCTGAGTATGGGCCCGCCAGCATTGATTACGGTCCCGGCGGTCCGTTCCAGGGGATTGACTGAACAAACATAATGAGCGCAGAAACATGGGGAACGTGGGCTGTCTCTCCTATCCTGTACTCCAACTCTGGATTTGGTCGGTTCAAAACCCACTAAATGGCAACAACTCTAGAATGGCCGAAGAGGCTAAAGCGGGGTCGAACCCCCCATTTATAACTTCTCCCAAATACTGAAGTTCCACATAAAAAAAAGGAGAAAAAAAAAACAAAAAAAGTTCCATATATGTTCTCAAATATGGTTTCAAATGGGACGCTGGGCCCGGGCCAAGGTCCCACTTGCGCAAATTAGGAGTTTTCGGCCGTTGATCTTCGCTATCTACGGTCAGTATCTCTTAATTCCGATAAGTCGTGCAAGTGGGACCTAACCCCTGGTTGCCAGCACTTGCTGCTCCCCACGAATAGATTGGAGAATTGTTCCTTAAAAAAAAAAAAACGGGGGATTCACAAAAATGAGTTATAATTGCACTTAGCCCAAGATACAGTTTCGAATTGCAGTTCGGGCAATGTATACAACCCGGATTTCTGGCGCGCAGGGGGTATTCCGCCTCGACATCAATAGCTGGGCCAAGTACTGGTGGTTTAATAGCAGAACCAATTTAAACCACAACACCCACTCACGAACAAATTAACGACAACAAGATTTGATGATAACTTTTCTGGTAGTTTTTTTGAAAGACCAGACTTCGGACAGACGCTGGACCTGGTTTCCAGCAGGTGCTGCTCCCCACCAATTGATGGAGCCTCCCCTACAGTGCTATTGGGCACCTGCTCTTATCAGCACCCCTACCTTCTTCCCCCCAATACAAAAAAAAAAGAAAAAAAAAAAGGAAAGAAAGAAAGATGAATACTTTTCTCTGCAGTGTCTGCACAGCTTGCACACTTCAAACTGCTCCTTGCCGTTTCGTATGATAGTTTGTTTGAGAACCTCTTGGTCTTCTTTCACGCTTGCCCAAGGGCAGTTTGTTCTTCTTCCATCTTTTTCCCTTTCCCCCCAAATGGGAGTTTTTTAGCTGTGTTACCATGCGTTCAATGAACGCGCGAGGGTTGTGTGTGTGTGTGTGTGTGTGTGTGTGTGTGTGTGTGAGAGAGAGAGAGAGAGAGAGAGAGAGAGAGAGCATGCTCATTGCTGGCCCGCTGGCCCCCGGGCTGCAGCCCATTCCTGCACGCTCCCGCTGCAGCTCTCTCTCTCTCTCTCTCTCTCTCTCTCTCTCTCTCTCTCTCTCTTAGTGGCTTTTTACAGTAGTCGCTCGAATGCATGTGGCTCAGTTAATGGTACGGATACATTCAGAATTCGCAGTCTCTGAATTTCCAATGTAACAGGACCATTACCTTCGTAACATGCATTCGCGGTGACCAACGTAAAAACAGAGAGAGAGAGAGAGAGAGAGAGAGAGAGAGAGAGAGAGAGAGAGAGAGAGAGAGAGAGCCAGCGCGTTGCTGCCCACTCCCGCCGTGCTGCTCACCTGCTGCAGCCGGTTCCCGCTGCAGTACTCTCTCTCTCTCTCTCTCTCTCTCTCTCTCTCTCTCTCTCTCTCTCTCTCTCTCTCTCTCTCTCTCTCTCTCCTCTTACGGTAGTAGCTTCTCTCTCTCCCCTCTTACGGTAGTAGCTTATAGCTCGAATGCATGTAATCCAGGTAATTGTCCCAATACATTCGATATTCACAGTCGAAATTCACCGTCGGACTGACGGCTGCAAATTTAGAATGTATAGGACGGTTACCTGTGCAGCTGTGCCACATTCGTTCGCAGCTACCACTGGAGAGAGAGAGAGAGAGAGAGAGAGAGAGAGAGAGAGAGAGAGAGAGAGAGAGACCCAGAGAGAGAAGGCCCCCGGTGGCCCTGTGGTGGAGGTAAGGGACCACATACATTCAAAATTCACAGTCTGACACGGCCATGAGGCAGACCCTCTCTCTCTCTGCGCCTCATGGTACTCATATGGATGTGATGAGCGAAATCGAATGAATCTACCGCCAGAACTTGGAAATATACACTGCCACTTTTTTTTCTTTTTTCTTTTTTTTCTTCTTTTTTTTTTATGAACCCAATCCCCTACCCATAGTCCGCCATGCGTGCATGAGGATGGGCGGGTTGCGTTCAACTGATTCGCGCCACGTGGCGCGTAACGCATTTGAACGCGCCCCCCCGCCTTTTGAACTTCGAATGTGTGCGCGTTTGAACGCGAACGCGTTCGGTGCGTTCAAACGGTTACACAGTTTCTTAGTCTTCCACCTCTCCCAAGCACACCCCCCGCCCTCCCCACCCCCCCTTCTCCCCTTCCCACCCATAGCCCAGTGGTCTGAGGGGCTCATAACTGCAGTACCCACCTATCTGCAGGCGAATAGCACGCAGTCGCATTGACTCGCCCTACTCGCCCTAGACTTGAAAACACACGCAAAAACGATTGGTCAGCTGTTTCACCCCAATCCGGCACGCATGGTTTCACCAACTCCCCATTTGAAAGCTCTTTTTTTTCTGCCTTTTTTTTTTTTTTTTTTTTTCCTTACAGCACCACAACCTTTTCCCATGTAGGCCTCGGGTCGGCCTCCAGTCTTTTAGGAGGCCGAAATGAAAGGACGGCTGCCGATGAGATTTATCAACAGTGGCCGTCGATGGGCCCAACCCCCGATTCTTAGGCGTTGGGCTTATTCTCCCATTTTCCCAACAGCAGGAAAGGCAGTGGTGGTATAAGGCTGGCCGGCAGTGGCCGCCGAGTCGCCGACTACTGGGTTGGTGGAGGGGGGGGGGGCGATGGGGGGKGATACGAGAAGCCATCCCTAGTAAGTTTGTGGCCACCACTCCATCTATTGGTGGAGAGCTGCACTTGCTGAAAACCGGGTCCAGCGTTCCATGATCCAAGAAACTGTCAGTGAGCGGGTACACGGGTCCGAAGGCCCAACAATGCTGAGAAAAACTAAGTCTTGACATCCACAGCCGATGCCTCTTCCCTGAGTCTTCAGATCTAACCTGTTCTACTACCGCGGTACCATCCGAGCCGATGCCTCTTCCTTGTTCCGCAGTCCGTGCTGATAGCACCTCAGCTAAAGATTGTCCAAGTTTTGGAAACAAGAGACGTCAACCCATCCGCACAAGCAGCCAGCTCCCCTATGTGAAAGGTTTGAAGTCCCCTCCTCTACATGAACATTGGAGAGAGGGCCTGAGGTTGAGACTGGGGAGTCTAGAGACAGACCAGGGTTCACCAGTTCCCCCGCCGTCTTTTTGTTGGTGGCAAGTAGTACTTCCATGTCACCACAGAGTTTGGAATCTGCACTCTGCTAGTTTGTCTTGGCCTGAGTTCAAGAACGTGTTTGAAACTCATGCCTGCAGTGATGACAGGGTGGCAGCTTCTTTTACTAGGGGCTTGTGTCAGCATAGCTGCATAGGTACTCATCCGTTCCCAGGTACTGGCGCGATACTGGGCTGTTCCACTTGCTCTGGGACGGGAGATTGGACAGGGTACCGTTTGAACAAAGAGGGACATGGGTGTTTCCAACGAAACCCGCGGCCGTTTTGACTCCCACCATTCCATCTCTACTCCCGTTGCTTCCTCACAACATCTGGACCACCCCAACAAGTACCACCTCCATAAATCATGGAAGAGAGAGAGAGAGAGAGAGAGAGAGAGACAGAGAGAGAGAGAGAGAGAGAGAGAGAGAGAGAGAGAGAGAGAGAGAGAGAGAGAGAGAGAGATCAGAGAGAGAGAGAGAGAAAGATCATGGCTGGCGCATCGCAGCAGCAACGTGGCACCCGGCTATGAATTTCCCCTGTCCACGGTCGACAGCGGCGTGCATCATCATGACGGCGAGGTCACGGCCTGCACGGCGTGCAGTCACTGCAGTGATGGCCGTGACCTCACCGTCATGACTGCGGCCGCGGCGATTCTCGTGGCCACGCGCTGGCCAGAGGAGGAGGGGGGGTTGCAGTCCCTGCGGATTGGGGTCCTGGAACGCCGACCCTAACCCCTAGAGAAAAGAAAAGTTACAAAAAAACTATTTTCGTGGGGGGGGTGGTGGAGGGAGGGGAGGGGAGGGGGGGCTGAAAAACAATTTTCAAAAAAATAAAAGGGGTAACGAAACAGTTTGAAATCTTGGCACCCAAACAAGTTTCAAATTGCACTCTGAGCAATGTATACAAGCCAGGTTTCTGGTCAGGTACATTGCCCGGAGTGCCATTTGGAACTCGTTTTGGCCCAAAGTGTAATTTCAAACTGTTTTTGTGACTGCCGCGTAGTTTCCCCAAAATAAAATTAAGAATCTTCATTGAACTGCCATTTCATTACAACTGACATCTTTTTTTTTAAATCACGAAATTGAATTCAGTGAAAAATGAACAGAATTATTCTCCGAAAACGTGACCTCTGTATGTGGTCCCCTTCGACGTCCACATTCGTATGAAGTTCAGATGTTACAGTACTGTCTTCTGTCACGCAGTGGAAGTTGGCCTGCCTCCTTCCCTAAAGAGGAAACTTTAAGGCCTTGTCATGTGAAAACGGTCAGCCAAGTAAGGACGTCTCTGCTACAATCTCTCTCTCTCTCATGAAAACAAACGAAAATAATATTTTTTCATCCACTTATCAAACTACTTAAAAACCATTAAGACCTTTCAAAAACACTGTCACACATAGTAGAATAGAATACTTCGGTAGTGGGTCCGGGCCCCTGCGCACGCGTAAATTGAGAAACTGTCCAGATTAAAGAAGGGGGAAACAAAAAAAATAAAAATAAAAAAAATCCCAGATTACTATTTTAGTATATTCTTTTTCTTTTTTCGTTTTGGTAAGTCTTAGGGGCTCATTCGACACTCCTCGGGCGCATAAAGTCCCCGAGGAATTGTTCTTTCCACCTATCCTAGGGGATGAAGTAGGCAAAAAAAAGTGAAAACACTCGGAAGGAAATTCCTTGGGCTCCGAGGATTCCCCAGCCATTTCTTCCTTTTGCCCAAGGGACCTCATGAGGTCCCTCGGGCAAAAGGAATCTGCATTTCACGGAGAGGAGCGGGCACATGGGTAGAGAGATGTTACAACAGAGAATCTGGATCGTGGCGGCACCCTATTGGCTGAAGGCCACACATTTGAATTTTTTTTTTCTTTTCTTTTTCTTGTATGACATCGTTCGAAGGAAATGTCCTCGGGCGACGTCCCCGAGGACAGGTGGAACGATGGCAGGAATTTCCTTGAAAACCCCCAAGGAAACTTCCTTCGGCCCTGAGGACGCCCCAAGGAGTGTCGAAAGAGCCCCTTAGTTTTGCAAAAGACAGGATGAAATCTTCTTTGGTGCCCGCTTGAATCCGTGCCCAATTTCAATTTTAAGTTGTGCAAAAGACAGGATGAAATCTTCTTGGGCAAATTGCAGAACAGGATGAAATCTTCTTGGGCAAATTGCAGATATAGTAGCTGTTTTCAAACGTATCGTAGCAACTTCACCTGTCCGCGAAGGCATCGTGGCAAATCTACCGCTAAAGTTGCAGAAATACCATTTTTGAAAGGTATTTCTGCAGATTTACTGGTAGGTACCTTCTTTTGTAGCAGAGGCACCGTCGACGTGGCCTGAGGCAAGGCCTACAAGGCCCACGGGCCCACGGGCCCTCTGTTGCAAAAGGAGGTACCATGTGGTATATTTGCAGCTGAAACGTCACGGACTGGCATTTCTGCTCAGATAGTACAGATACACCTCAAGAAAGGCTGTGCTGCTTGCAAACGCGGCTTTTTGTCACAATACCTCCGCGGACCGGTAGAGTCGCTACGATACGTTTGAAAACCATTATGGGCCTGGCCACACCACAGTGACTCTTGAAACCGTGAAATGTTTCAAGAGTGTCAGACCTTTTCAAGAGGCGAGTTTTTGAGCGTTCTTGGCCCTTCGCCACAAAGACTCTTGAAAGAGGAACTCTTGCACGGGTGCTGATTGCTCAATCCAACCACACACATGCAGAAGGGACAAACACTTAATTTTGTCTTTTTGTGCGTCGTTTGAGCTGACAGCTCTTGAGAATCACAACTCCTTCAAGGGTCCGGGCAAGGACGCTTGAAAAGCTGAGGGCTTGGAAACGAATAGTCTCAAGAGTTCCCTCTTGAAGATGAATTCTGACATCTCTTCATTTTATTTGTGGTTCGGGGTTTCGAGAGCCTGTGTGGGGGACACCCAAACTCTTGAAAATGAGTTTTCAAGAGGGGTATGGAGAGGCCCTATTTCTGCAATTTGCCCAATCTTCTTTCGTGTTAGGTGGACTGCGGTGAGCTGTCCTGGACGTCATGATATTTGGTCGTACTGTGCATATAGCTGCGTTATGGAGAAAAGGCATAGCCGCACCACTCACCAAATGTGCAAAATGATGATGAATCTCCCTGAAGAATGTAGAAAGATGCAGTGCCATAAGGTTTTCAAATTGTGCATTTGGTGAGTGGTGCGGCGAGGCCCAAAGTAAGGTTTTCAAAGTGCTTTTTATGTCTGTTAGTGGTAGCCACTTAGAAAGCCTCAAGACTGGTAAGGGCATAGGTCTGCAAAGCTTCCCCTATCCTAACTCCCTTCAGTGAGGGCATACTCAAACAAGGACATTTTCGACTGAGCTCTGCCCATCATTGCAGGCCAATGCATAGAGGTCTGCCCCTTATTGCAGGGACATATTCTTAGGAAAGTGCAAGTTTGAGGGCATACACGCAATCTTACTTTCTAAGATGAATTTGACTTCACTTGCGGCCAGACGTGGATGAATCTTACTGTAATCGCGTCCAGAGCTCAGTTGGAAAAGGCCGGGTGTGAGTATGACGGACGTAGTCATGTCGTAGATGCATCTGACGGTAATCTCATCCAGAGCTGAATCAAAAAAGTCCTAGTAGTGTGACAATGCCCTGATCTTTCCCTCAGACTCTAACAACGGATCACCTTTCGACCGGATCATATGTTGCTTTCTTTCTTGAAGTTTCTTCCCCCCTTCAGATCTCCCGTAGGGACACTCTTTGCACTAATTGCATCCAGTGCAGGCATTAGTAGATAATGGCTCTGGCTCTGCTGCACAACACTCTGCATGCATTTTGACGCTTTCTGGTCCCTATGCATTCCAGATGTTGGACTGCTCCAAACTCACCTGGTCAAGAAAGGCATCCAAATGCATGTAGATTGTTGAGCACTGGAGCCACTGCAGACCCATTGAGAGCTTGGAACCACCATGGCCGGGACTACCACCTGCCTACACTTAGGCTCCCTGTGGTCTTCAAATACAGAAGATTCCGAGTTTGAATCCAAGACGGCTACCTACAACAAAGTAAGTCCCAATAACCTGGGGCCATGTCCCACTACCACTAGGGAACAAAGTGATTCCGAATAACCTGGGGCCATGTCCCACTCCCAGTAGGGAAGGTTTAGTTTAGATCCCCAGTACATCGTGATCTAACCTGACCAATACAGGGTTACCACAACCACTACAGTCTTCCCCCGAACACAATGTACAACGATAACTAATGTATACAAGCTATATTTCTGGTAAGGCGCAGCCGAAATGAGGGTGCTTTGTGTTCGGGGATGACGGTAGCACTGGAAGTGAAAGATAGGACGCCCCGATCATCGGGGCTTGGAACAGGTTATTAAAAACCCTAAACCCTAAAGTTACCCTAAAGGTTATTTAAAACCCTAAACCCTAAACCCTAAACCGCACAGGTCCGTGAGCACTGCTGATACCCGCACAGTCCTTTTGCCACCCAAATCACCATGGAACGACCATTTTGTCAAAATGGACATTTTTTATTTTTTGAACGAAATTGAAACTGAGTTTTTTGGCCGAAAACTCGTCAAAATTTGCTGTTCCTGAGGGTCCAAACGCTGGACCCCCTGGCTGTACATGGGCCTAGCTTTAGACCAGGCACCTCTAGGCAGTCCTGCCTGGAGGTGCCTGGTCTCAAGCTAGGCCCATGTACAGCCAGGGGGTAAAACGCTGGACCCTCAGGAACAACAAATTTTGAAAAGTTTTAGGCCAAAAAACTCGGTTTCAATTTCGTTCAAAAAGTTAAAGATGTCCATTTTGACAAAATGGCAGTTATGGGCTCCTCGTTTCTAGCATAGTATGGTCATTATACCTGTATTTAGACTGAAAGCTACCCCAAATACAGCTATAATGACCCTACGTTGTATTCGGGCAAAGAAGGTAGGCAGCCATGCCGCAGCATTCTCAGACGGTCGAAACCAGGCAGCAATGCTGCGGCGTGCTAGAAAACAAGAGGGCCTGCGTTTGTAGCTCTTGTTCCTTATGTCTATGAGGGCATTCCAGCAAAGGTCCCCTGTACATTACGCCTTAGGAGTAAAAAAGAAAAGAAAAAAAAAAAGGAAAAAAAGGAGTAGTGGTAGGTAGGTAGGTAGTGAAGTTAAATTGAAATAAGTTCAACTTGAAAGATGATGAAAGATTTGAGAGAAGAATATAGCGTAGTTCTCCCCCCCCCCAAAAAAAGAGAGGGGAAAAAAAGAAGCACTTCAATTCGGAACTGCATCTGACTGCAATCACGACCACAGCTGGAAGCATCTACCTGCGATTGCGTCGAAGGCTAAGCAGGAAATAGTCCTTACGTTAGTATACACTCAAGAAAGCTGTGGTCAGTTCAATGATGATATCTCAAAACAAAATTAAAAAAAAAAAAAAAAAAAAAAAAAAAAAAAAAAAAAAAAAAAAGAGTTCCGGCGGCGTGGGACCACAGGCTCGGGTAACTACCGGGTTAGTGAACTCAGTTCAATACGAGTCACTGTGGCGGTTTCGCGGCTGGTCAAACCGTCCTGAGGGGCGCACTTGTCTTCGGGGGCCAAGTCTTACTTACCCCTAATCTCCACTTCTGACCGTAGATTACGATGATCAGCGGCCAGAAATGACGAATCAGGGTAATTTAAATGGGACCTGGCCCTGGGTACCCGGCAAGGGTAGGCCTTGTCCTTGCTGTTCGCCAGGGGCAAGGTCCCACTTGTGCAAATTAGGAGTTTTCGGCCGTTGATCTTTGCTATCTACGGTCAGTATCTCTTAATTCGTGCAAGTGGGACCTAGCCCCAGGTGGGCGTTCTGGGCATTCGGCAAGAGAGACCGGGAAAGAAACATCACTCGTTAGCGCGGTCACAATTCGTTTTCTCTTTTATATTCTCTGTCTGTCGTTTTTCGAATAACGCGACCTCTCCCGCCATTCCCCAAGTCCCCCGTCCCCGTGTGTTGTGACGCAGACAATGCAGACAGCCCAGCAAGAGCGTGCTCAGTCCATTTCATCGCTTTCCGTTCCACCTCCTTCCGGTGGGCTGCCGATGGGAGAGAGAATCACCACCCGCTCAAACTAGGACTTGCGCGCGTTTACCATTTCAGGGCATATACTCACACGGGGACCTATAATCCCGCCAAAAAAAGGGTAGCGGGCCGATCGAATAGATTTGTTAAAGTACCAAATGTACTATTGGTGTGGCCGTTTGTCAGCCACCTGGGAAGGCGCAGGGCAAGGGATTTTGCCGTCACCGCTCACCTCTGGAGGTGACCGCGAATTCCCTTTTTGTTTCCCGCGTTTTCTTCAAAAATTGGCAAAAATTCGTTCACAAGACTTGTTGCACAATTTGTGGATGGCGCCAGTGTGACCACCCAAGTACCAAATCCCCGTTTCTCCATACGGTCGCGACCTTGTCCCATCTGAAAGGGCACAGCACTGTGACGTGAACCATGCCCAGAACCTCAAATCGTCCCTTCCCAAGCTCGTCGTGTGAGTATTATTATGCCCTCAGACTGGCTGCCAGACTGTCGAGCACATCCCCTAGCAGACGTGCTCCTGACATTCTTCGACAGCGGGGTTTGGGTGCACGGACGGAAAAGGGAGAACGGAAGCGTGTTTGGAAAACTGGTATCAAGCAGGAACTGAGGTAGCGGCTACGTAGAAGAAGTGAAGGAGCGAAATGGAGAAGACGAGTAGAGGGGAAGGTAGAGGGCGAGTGAGAGAGAGCCCTGAAAAAACGGTTACGAAGAAGGAGATTCTGAAGTGCAAGTGTAGCGAAGTGCAAGTGTAGCGAAGTGCAAGTGTAGCGAAGTGCAAGCGAGAGCAGAGGCTGGTGGAACAGTGTATGTAGCGCGCAAATAGAGGAACTTTGGCGAGACAGGAGGTGGACGAGTGGAAGTTAGCCCTGCGAAGAGCTCGGAAAAAACGGGGTACGAAGAAGAAGAGGTGCAAGTGCAGCAAAGAACAAGCGTGAGTGGAAGCGTGTTAGTACAGTGTATCTAGCGCACGAATAGAACTTTGGAACGACAACGGCTTTGATCTGCAGCGCACACATGAGGGAGAACTCGGGAAAGTTTTCTTGAAATCTAGTATCGGGCAGGGACTGTGGTAGAGGCTACGTAGAAGAAGTGAAGGAGCGAAACGGAGAAGATGAGTGGAGAGAAAGGTGGAGGGCGAGTGAGAGAGAGCCCTGGAAAACGGTTACAAAGAAGGAGAAGTGCAACGGGTTTCGATCTGCAATGCACGGATGAGGGAGAACGACAGGGTGGCGTTAAAGCTAGTATCGACTCTATCGAGATCATACTCCCCCAGTGGGTCGCGATCATACTCCCCCACCCGTTTCTCGACACTGTTCGCACACCCCACCCAATGGTAGTCTGAGACACGAACATACGTAGAGAGGGAGAGAAAGGTGAGGTGACCTTTGCTTGTCTCTCTCTCTCTCTCTCTCTCTCTCTCTCTCTCTCTCTCTCTCTCTCTCTCTCTCTCTGTGCAGGAGCCCAAGTTCTCTCTCTCTCTCTCTATCTATCTATCTCTGTCTGTCTCAGAGTCTCTCTCTCTCTGCAGGAGCCCAAGTTCTCTCTCTCTATCTATCTATCTATCTCTGTCTGTCTCAGAGTCTCTCTCTCTCTCTCTCTCTCTCTCTCTC
>BFEA01000518.1:920783-942417 GCA_003427395.1 Chara braunii | reverse complement strand
CATCTCGTTATCCGCCTCTTCATTTCATCTCTTCTGAACCGTCATTCATGCAACCACAATTCATATCCAAAGGCCAAATCATTGTAAACATTTGTACAAATATCTACATACTCCACAACCAAAAGGGAGGTGTGCAAATAAATCAACACGGAAAAGTCATGAAGGAAGCCACTGCTTTTCATTTGTGTTCGTCGATCAGATTACTCCACAGCATAACAGATCAATCAATCCATCAAACAATCAATCAATCAATCAGCCAATCGATAATCAAATCAATTAACCGATCAACCAATTGGACAATTGATCAATCAGCCAATCAGAAAATCGATCAATCAATCTCTATGCCTTTCAAGCAGCCAGTCAATCTATCACGCAATCAATCAATCAATCTTCTTTCCTGCTTCCATGGTCTAAGTGCAACCCATCCCGGGTCTGCATATCATGGCAGTATGCCTTCAGCAAACTCGTGAACAGCTGCACGTTCAGAAGATTGACACAGGTCATCCCAATGCTCGACACGATGAAGAACATGATGGGAAAGCTTCCCCAGTCAAGGATCAGCAGCACCGACAACAACGCACAAGGCACCACTCGCGCTGCAATGAAGGTGAACCAGTTGCAGACCCAGTTCATCGTGCTGACAAGACCGCCATCGGGCACACCCAGCAGTCGTAGCATCCTCCGTTGATGACCAAATACCGAATTTATCTCGCTGGCCATTAGAAGCACAAGGTAATTTATACCGACCCCTCTGTACAGTGCGGTCGTAAAGCACACAAGGACGGCCACATGATGAAACAGGATTGACGGGGCGCGCGGATTATAAAGTCGCCGCTGTACGATATCCCATAGGTCGTACGCAAAGAAGCCGCACGACATGCCTACAACGATGTATGCCCATGGTCCGTGTTCTCTATACATGCCCCAAGGAAACTTGTCCCCCTCCTGCAGAAAGACAATACCAACTGAGAAAATCGCAAAAAAGACGGATCAACGGCATCAGTATTCAGACTCATGCCTGCGCCCCCCCCCTTCTCACAGAAAGCTGGAATCAGCTTGGAAATCAAGACCCGAATAATCATACACTAAGAGCATACTCACACTACCATCTTCACCCGAAGACAAATGCCTGGTCATTCCAGCTGTATTTGGGGCAAGTTTCGGTCTACATACAGCGATGATGATCGGGCTGTATTTGGGCCAATTCCAGTCTCCATACATCAGAGGGACGCCCGCATTCAAAGACATTGGAATCAGCTTGGAAATCAAGACTCCAATAATCATACACTAAGAGCATGCTCACACGATTATCTTCAACCGAATACAACGCCTGGTCATTCTAGCTCTGTATTTTGGGCAACTTTCAATCTACATACACTGTCATACAATGATAATGACCAGGCTGTATTTGGGGCAAAATCCAGCCTACATACGTCAGTGTGATGCCTGCACTCACAGAAGTTGGACTTAGCTTGGAAATCAAGACCTCAATAATCATACACTAAGAGCATACCCACACTACAAGTTTTCTCGATCTTTCTGACTGCGATTGCAGGCATCCTGAGTTGTATCTGAGCGCAATTTCGGCCATATTGGGATGTATCGGGCAGCAATTACAGCCATCCTGAGATGCTTCTGACAGCAATTACATCAAGAGATGAGTCGAAAAAGTCCTGGCACGAGCCTGCTTCAGCACTTCCATAATCTCCCAAAACCTTCTCGCGAAGTTCGTATTTTATCATTGCCACTGTTTTACCTACATTTCAAGATTTGAGTGCGTTTGAGACTTTGAGTGCATTCATCACGAAAACGAAAAAACTGTCTTCCTTTCCGCTCTCATTCCAATCATTCTCGTCGTGCAGATTGATACCTTCAAACGATAAATGGAAGAGAGACTTGCCTCGCAAAATCAAAGAATGCAAGATTGACATATCGACAGAGAGGATCAGGGGTCTCACCCTACCACTCGACAAACATGAAAAAAAATGGTGAGCGTATTTTTTCGCGTTCGATTAGACGATGATAGTAATAATCGGTCCACTTTCTACATTCAGCGAGTGGTAGAGCAAGGCCCTAAATTCTTTTCATCAAAAGTTGACATCTTGAGAGCACGGCCGGATAAGTACGTAGCCTAACACACACATAGCCACAGTAGAGTTGCATGAGCTAATCATGACAATCTGTGCAATAACAGCTGTAGAGTCACATCTGCTTTAGGACAGAAAACTGCTAATGCTTCCTACAGTGCAGCAGGAGAGCAAGGGCATCTGAAAAATGTGAACCACAAAGCCAAGCATGAGAGAGAGAGAGAGAGAGAGAGAGAGAGAGAGAGAGAGAGAGAGAGAGAGAGAGAGAGAGAGAGAGAGAGAGAGAGAGAGATATGCAGACAAGGAGACAGGCAGTAAGGCAGANTTTTTTTTTTTTTTTTTTTTTTTTTTTTCCCCTTTCTCTTTCTTGTTTTGTTTGATTCTGTCATATATTATTTTGCACAAAAGTACTCTACCAAGGGAGGGTGTACCTCACATGAGGAATGTCGTCGATGTATCCAACCGCAATGACATTAAGAAAAACGTATCTGACCGCAATTATGTCCAGAGCTCAATCGAAAACCTCCTAAACCTCCAAAAAAAAAAAAAACTAGATGTGTATAAGAGACAGGAGAGAGAGAGAGAGAGAGAGAGAGAGAGAGAGAGAGAGAGAGAGAGAGAGAGAGAGAGAGAGAGAGAGGCAAAGAGATATGCAGACAAGGAGACAGGCAGTAAGGCAGACGCACACATTTTGGTGATCGATCGCTCATCTGGGCCATTCTCTGGTGAACAGCCCAGATCAACCGGTTGTGACGATTAGGGATGTCTATAGTTTGGGGATCATTTCGAATATGATATATTGTAATTCCTTTTTTGAAGTTTTTCTGAGCTTAAGATGAATATAAAAAGGAGTGATACTGTGAAACATGGGTCAAAGATGGTATGAATTTTGTGATTCTTCCTGGACGTTCCAGTGCAATAAATCATATGCTCTTTTGAGAGGTGAGAGAAGCTCAGCAGCGCAGAGCAGCAGCATCACAATTTAAGCCCAAACTTCCGAACCAATTCAAACCCAATCTCTCAGACTTTCAAGCCCTATCTTGATTTGTGACAGAGACATGAGCCCGCTCCAAAGGCTCCAGGGAACTTGGCCTCCATGCTGACCAGATTCATCTAGTCCAACACAAAGTACAATCTAAGTGAGCCCAACATAGCAACAATATTATTGCCGCTGCATGTTTCAGTCCAACCCCGCCGCACAATACAGGCCCATGCAACAAACCGACGATCGTCTATATAATACATGCCCATACATGTAGGTCGCACAACCCACCATCGCCTCTTTACCACGCTCTCAATCTTCTGAATGAAGCTAACAAACAGAAGGCCGGTCAATCGAGCAAGACAAAATACGCAAGAGCTCCACCCCCTTCTCACCGCATTACTCGGCCTCCCACTACCATTCAACGATGAACAGATACTAATTGTATTATTATGATATTGCAGTCAATTCCAGCTTCCATAGACCCCATCCCCCAGCCGCAGTCAGCAAGCATGCGCAGCACACAGAGAAGCATTTGTAAGTCAGCTCAAAGTAATTACCTACGGGAGATCTCCATAGCCCGAGACCATCATAGCAATGGGTGGTGGGCTATGGTGGTGGGCTATGGATGGTGGGCTATGGTGGTGGGCTCGAATTTTGGCCCTTCCATTAACCATCTCTCCACATCTCTCGAGCTATGGTGGTAGGCTCTGGTGGTGCTTGGCTATGGTGGTCTTCATCCACTAATTTCCTACAGGAGATCTCTATAGCCCGAGGCCACCATAGCTATGGGTGGTGGGCTATGGTGGTGGGCAGTGGTGGTGGGCGATGGTGGTCTCCAATCAGTAAAAACAGATTAGTGGACAGCCGGACGACCAAAGCCCGAGAACGCCAGAACCCAATCTCCAACTGGGGACGACCATAGCCCAGGAGATGGCCTCCTCTTTCCCTGTTGCTGTCTATTAGCACTCACCTTGTGTACATCAGACCGGTCATCAGAGTGTCCCCAACTACTCGCGCTGCTATCGTATGCTTCCCTGAGTCTCTGTTGCATGTCCAAGTCGGAGGTTCGACTGCTGGAAAGTGAGGGTCAATCCTGCTGGAACGGTGTGATGAAGAACAAAGCAGAAGGCTGAACAGAATGCACAGATCTGGCCAATGCATGCACAACAGACCTAGAACGCAATTTGGGAAGAGAATCAACACAGATGGTAGCAGGGTGGAAGCATACAGAAAAGAAGGCCTCCCCATCAACCCCGCAGAAGTGGGTTGGGCTGGGTTGGGGAGGGGGGGGGAGAAGAAGAAGAAGAAACAAGACCGTCACGATGGAAGAAGAAGAAAGAACAAGAACAATAACGAGACGAGCGAGAAGACGGAAAAGAACCAAGTGGGTTTTCTTTTCAGGTAATGGTCTTAAATCATAATTCGCATTTCAGAGAGACCCCATTTCCCTTTTCAACCGAACAGCAACAGACAGATGGGGTTCACAGTGCCAAGGATGGGGTTGACAGTGCCAAGTCCTTACCTCCTATAGAAGCTATCAAGGAATGAATGTAGGCAATAAGTGTGCTATGGTACAGATCACGGCGCTGGGGAAGTGCGGGTTGGGTGTGATGCTGGCCTCTCTCACTCGCCACTGTGTAGGTAACTGTGATTTCAGCAGCAGCAGTTAAAGAATTAGTGAAGGATCGCTGTTTGTCACACAGTCCGAGGAGGAGGGAGGCGACCTCAAACGCTATGAATGAAAAGCCCACGATCCACATGGCCATCCGCCTCCTGACGATCGCACAGCAAAGGCTGACCCATACAGTGATGCAGACAAATGTATATACGTCTGTAGCCGAGAACATATACCGAACATTCGTCTGGACTTCCGACAAAAGATTTGTCGTTTCATTCTCATCCCCTCGACTCGCCGAAGAGGTTGAAGAAGAAGGCTCCTCGTCTGTCATTCCCACTTCCTTCCCCTTTTCCGCAAGCTCCGCTTTCCAATTTTGTGCCCGCACGATCTCGTCACCTTTCAATGCTGACAACACGTTCTGATCTAGAGGCTTCTTCCAAGATGAGGCAGATGGCAGCTCAGCTCCTGCCACCTCCTCCATTTCGATCCCGTTACCTTCCTCCACGTTCCGCTTCCCCGCTTCTCTTTCCTTGTCGCTGCGTGAGGAGGCAGTGCAATCAACTTCAGCACACGGCGCATCTGCCAGCATTGTGCTTCCCCCTGCTACGCGGAAACTATCAACGAGGCATTGACATGTGGCAGTGCCTGCATGTTCCTGGCATATGCAGCCTGACAGTGTCATTCCTGCTTGTGGCAACATCAGGTCGGTCGATCCGCATGCTTGTTCGCCCCTCACAGAGCCAGAACAGCTACTGCTGGGCATCATGAGACGTGCTGTGGCGCTGCCAACGGGCTCACAGTCTTGCCTGCAGCGCTCGTCTGGTGATCACAACGCACCTGAAGACGCCGTTGAGGTCATGAAAGCAGAGGAACAAGAGGAGGAAGAAGGCACAATGCACAGTGATGGACAAGACCTGCACTCATGGATCTTGTTCTGGGTCACGCTAATCAATGGTTACCCCCCGCGATATCATTCTGTGCCGCCCTTGGAACATAGTGCCTCATGTACGCAAGATGGAGACAGTCTTCTCATCCTCAGCACCGTCCCTGGTTGTGCCTTGCATAACCTTTCGCAGTTAACCCCAGTGCCCCTGCATGACTTCCTCCACTCTCCTCCTCCGCCTCCTCGTCCCCTTCTTCCTTCCTATACACTTCTTAGAAGCACAGTGCAATCCAGTTCCTACTGGATCACAAACCACCTCCTCCTCCTCCTCCTCCTCCTCCTCCTCCTCTGACTTCTCTTCTCTATCCTCTCCTCTTCCTTCTCCTTGCTCACCTTCTCACTTTTTCTCCTTCTAGATCTCTCCCAACTGTCGCTTTATCAACCACTACAGCCGCAATTACTCTTGGTGCTCTTCCACTACCACAGATGACTTGCAGCACACTCTGCTTCAGATCTCTGATGGAAAAAAAATGGACCATGAGTGAAAGACCTGAGAAACTACCATGCGTGTGATGTCGCACGAACCATAAGAAGTTGAGCACATGAACATCGAAACGGAATCAGTCACTAAAACTGAAATCAATCCATCGAAACGGAATCAGTCACTAAGACTGAAATCAATCCCATTGGCCTGCTTCAAAGTTGCAGAAATGCCCCCAAATGAGGGATAAAAAACAAAGACCCACCAGATAATAACAAAAAAAATTGGTTCCTTGTTCCTTTCTCGGCCTTTTGGCTAAGATCAAGTGTAGTATTTGTTCTGAGCAGTTCAATATCTGATCCGTTTTTTTTTTAATTAAAAAATAAACTATTGACTTATATCATTTATATGATAGTAACAAAATGTTCCTACGATGACATACAGCTGCAACCACATGCTGACCCTGGCTTTCGGAGTTGTCGGGGTGGGCCTGTCTCCGGGCCAGCAGTCAGGTCCAGGCAGGCCAGACCCCAGCCGCTTGGAGAGCCAGGCAGATGAAAAATGAGCCAAGAAATTGGGGGGGAAAATCCGAAAAAAAAAAGAAAAACCTGGCTTCAGGTCATATCTTAGCTCGGGCCTCATATATGGAGTTTTGGCAATGGTTCACCCTCGGGCCTTGGGAGTCTGGAGGTTATAAACAGGGTTTACAGGGGCTCAAAGGGGCTTAAAACTTAAAACTTCAAAGGGGTGTGTGAATGTGTCATAATTTAATTTTCTACTGAGGCCCTCGGCCCAAAGTTGTTTGGTAACTTTGGTCTGCATTTTTTTTACACCAGATCGTCTTTTGGACTTTTCTGAACATTTCTTGTTTCATTTTCCTTTCGTGATGGTGCTGCCCACGACCTTGCCCGGGACCTTGCTCTCAGCTGGCTCAGCCAGGGCACCCAGGCATTGACAGGCAAAACGAGTGGCTCAGCCGGTAGAAGTTAAAGTAGAGCTCAACTTTTACTTGGAGAATCCCTGCCACTACCACCAGGTTCACTTAACTTAGTTTTTCTATGCTTTGCCTTGCTTAGCTTTCAGATTTGATTTGCTTTGCCTTGCTTTGCCTTGTTTTGCTTTGCTTTGCATGGCCTGGCCTGGCCTTACCTTCCTCTGCTTTGCATTGTTGAAGTCTCTTTTCTCTCTCTCTCTCTCTCTCTCTCTCTCTCTGACTTCACCAGCTGAGTTAGTTGGCTTCCCCCGTCAGGTAGGGCTTGGCAAGCTGCGGTGCTTGGTCACGGGAGGAGGTCAGTGCCAACCCATAACTCTTATGATTGCTGCAACAATCGATATTCAAGAACTGGACATAGGCAAGAGGTTGGGTAGAGCGAGGTATATGACTGAAGAGCATAGCTTAGTTAAAAAAAAAAGAAAAAAAAAAAGAGGAGGCTATAAAGCTTTCTGTGTGTGACAATGTGGGTGTCAGCTCATCTCTGACATGTCCAAGTCTTGATCTCTCCCCAAATCAACATGCCGTCCCATTGGGGGAGCACAACAACATTGTTCAGGGATGCCGGGCCCGGTTCCCGGCTTGTATAAGAAAGTTTTTTTGTCAAAAATATGTTACGAGTGGCCATGTTCAGTTCTGAGTCCAGAAGACGGTCATTACCGACAAAGCTGTGAACTCAGCAACTCGAGACTGAAATTCAAAATCCAGTGGACAACAGGTTTTTTTAACAGACAGACAATCTCGTAATTTGGACCGTGGCGGAACGAACTGGTGAGTTTGTCGGAGCCTAGTAGGTGGGAGGTTTCTACTGAGTGGGTGGTACGATGAAAAACCCGACCCAATAAGCGCTCCTGCGTCTTCGGTTTCTCGGTACCGGGCATATCCGGATTCAAGACAAGCCAGAGGGGTAAGATATATGCCTGGGCCCAATCAAAAGTAAGCGATTGTTCATTAGAAGTATTATAATCTAATCTAATATAACCAGCGGGCCTCGCTCAGTTGGTACACCCATGAGCTGTTGCAATTCAGACCCAAGTTCGAATCCAGGCGCAGTCAGCTTAACAAATAAATATACTTCTGATTCTTCTGAATAACCTATGGCCGCTCCGTTCAATGATGATATCTCAAGACCGTCGCCCTTTTAATGGGGCAGGGGGTTTCGGGGAACAGAAGTATTATAAATTTATGATAGCGCTGATGGCCAATCACCATGATGGTAATTGCAGGATCTACTCTGACCCTGCCATCCTCCCCTGGACATAAAACCACCCTGATCTTGAATGTATATGAACTATCTTTCCAGTCCGATACAGTCATGCTGTGGGTGCATTATGTTGGCCAGAAACTGTAGCAAACTGACCTGAAGTGTCATCATTTTCCTGCCAAAACGGACAGGCAGGAGGCTGCGTACCAAGGAAGGAAGAATTGTACGGAAATAGCTTAATGGTAGAGTATAGCCTTGCCAAGGCTAAGGTTGAGGGTTCAAATCCCTTTTTCCGCTCGTCAGCTTCCTTCGCTGCCTGGCCAAGAAAAGTATGGAGCCGACACCACCCCACCCTGGGGTGGGTGGGAAAGATGAACGCAGCCTTGTGGAGAAATCTCTCATCACCTACAAAAATTTCGGAGGCTCCAGGCTACCAGACCACAATGGCTGGCGGTGCCAGCCAAAGAAGTAAAAAAAGTGCACTGCTGGCGATTCAGTAAAGGTTGGCGCGCTGCGGAAGACCGCCAGACCAGGGTGTACTGGTGGTTTAACAAGGTAGCAAGGCTGAGGCCTTGGAGGCACTGGAGGCACTGGAGTGTGGGAAGCGATATTGTCCCCCATCAAGCTGCAAAAGGAGGTCAGTGCTTATAGTCAGGCCTCTTTGTTGACTACAATGCTGAGCATCGATTGCGCTGGAGAAAAGGTTGGCGAGCGAGGAAGGAAATGACCGTGCAGTCTGGTCGCGGGGGCGGAGGAAGAAGGGAGCGGAGCTCTCAGGCTATGGTGGAAGCTTCCCTGGCTATCGGGGATGGCTTCTAGCTATGGAGGACATGAAATGGCTACGGTGCTTGAGCTCTTCTTCGCAATGGTAATGGTGCTTGAGATCCTGATGTGCACTTGCGAGACATGGGTGTGTAAGAGAATATTCCAGATTTGTACAGCAATGGTGGATTTGCACTATGCAGCATTATGACCATCTTCCCCCGAACACAACACACCCTTATCATGACTGCATCATGACAGAAAGATAGCTTGTGTACATTCACGATGAGACTGTGTTGTGCTCCGGGAAGTTGGTAGTCTTCAGCTTCTGCGTGAGCCCGCGCAGGTACTCACCAGAGATATGGTGAAGCTACCACCCACCCCACCGAGTGGCACTCTCGTGATCGAGGTCGCACAGGCCTGAAGCAGAACAGAACAGAGGAATGACAAACTTCAGAGGGTTCTCAATACTCACCACTGGAGCAGACTACTATAGAATAACAAGAGAAGTCGGTCAGTGTTTGGGTTGCAGGCAGTGTTGCAGCCCCCGACGGTCGGCAGCTGCCGACCCGCCGACAGTTGCAGGAGATTTTGAGTTGCGGAGCAACCGTCGCCCGTGGTAAGTGACCACCCCCACAGACCAGACAGGACCAGTTCGAGTGTGGACTATGGAAGCACCGCATCCAATTCTCGCAGCTGCAGTTGCTGCATCATGGCACGGCGTAGAAGGATGTCACAGGCTACATGGCTCCTACATACTAGGAACACAGAGGCACGCCGCCCACAATTTTATAGGCATTGCGTTGTGTGTGGATTCCATAAGGAAGAGTGGCAACACAGATGGAGACGGCGTCACAAAAGACGCAGAGTGACAAAGGGTAGAAAGTACGTAACGGCAGCATAACAAAAAGAGATGATAGAGATGGACCTGCAGAAGATGGAGACACAGAGGGACCTAGGCGGGCAGGCAAGCAGGCAGATGGACGGATCGACAGACAGCCGAATAGATAGACAGACAGACAGACAGCCAAATAGATGGACAGACAGACAGACAGCCGAATAGATTGACAGACAGACAGACAGACGGGTGGACGAGGGGACGGACAGACAGGCGGACAGAATGACATGCAGACAAACTGACAGACCGACAAATTGACAGGCAAACGGACAGATGCACGGGTGGAGCAAGAACAGATAAACATACATGCTCAGCCTGGAGGAAGAACACAATGATGGACAGCCAAACAAACAGAGACAACACACAGGCTGACTCGCTGAGAAACTGACAAGTGAACAGATAAGCTGGCAGAAGACAGACTGGCGAAAAGACCAATAGAATGACAGACAATTCCTTTCTTGGCCTTCAGGCTAAACATAGATAAAGTGTAGTATCTGTTCTGATAAGTTTATTATCTGATCCGTGGTCCATCGGGCCAGGTGAAAAGGAACCGGACTGCTATTTTCAGAATAGAAGGAGCTCCCTATAGAAAAAACAAAAAGAAGATGTCAGGGGCCAGCGGCCTAGCTCAGTTGGTAGAGCACGTAAGTGGCATTCAGGAGGTCGTGGGTTCGATTCCCCACGTCATCCATCCGATTTCCCGGGAGAGCTTTCCGTCGGGCCAGGTGGAAAAGGAACCGGACCCGGACTGCTGCTCCCGAGAATATAAGGAGCTCCCTTTGAAAATGAAAAAAGAAATGAAAAGAAAAAGATAGAATGACGGGATGGTGCTGAGGGTAGGCGGGTTTCGGACTCAATAGCGCTAATTTTAGCGCAGGAGTAAGACCAGTCGGTTTTCGACCGCGCGGCGGTCTGCCGTGCAACCTTTTTCCTCTCTCGGTGACTTCACGCCGGTTTGACTTAGGCAACGACGGCCGGAAGACGCGAAGGCTGGCGGCGTCTGGCTATGGTAGA
This sequence comes from Chara braunii, assembly GCA_003427395.1. NCBI lineage: Eukaryota > Viridiplantae > Streptophyta > Charophyceae > Charales > Characeae > Chara > Chara braunii. The sequence continues at coordinate 931,494 of BFEA01000518.1, read as the reverse complement.
CTTCTCGCCACAGCTGCCTCGACGCCCCCCGCGTGAAGATGGTAGCTGCTCGACAAGCGCGGACCAAGATTTGACGTGTGAAGACGGTAGCGATGCGTCGGGCTACCGGCGGAGTGAAGGGAGAGGGGTTTAGGTGATAGGGAGAGGTGGAAAGGGGGGAAAACGTTGTAGTGGGGGAAAGGAGGACATTAAAAGCTGGGAGGGGTTAGCCAGGGTGTGGAGGAATGGAGTTTTCTTCAGAGTCCCCCTCGATGAACCAATAGAGTTTTCTTCAGAGTCCCCCTCGATGAACCAATAGACTGTAAGGTGTGGTGATTCGTGAAACAGTTTTGCGGACTGGTCAACCTTGCGAGAGCAAGGAAGTCTTCAGAGGAGCACTCGGGAAGGGATACCTCCGGTAAGTGTGGGTGAAGAGTTGATCAGTGGCGAAGGTAAGACGAGCCGTATACGAATAGCGACTCGGGGTGAACTAGTGCAGGGACGTGGGGGGGAGGGTGAAGGGGGGTTAAATAGGACCTACTAGGAAGGGAACGAGGGGAATGGAAGGGGGGCAGTACGTACCGGAAAGAGGGGTGGGGGAGCCGAATGATATGGAGGGAATGGAGTACGGAAGGGGTTTCCTCATGCAGATACTTACGAAGTCATACTTGCTGCATCGACCAATTGAGGGGCTAGGCCTAATAGAGTACGTGATGCTTGATGGAGTGTACACCGCAAGGCCCAGTACTGTACTTATGTATCTGCAAAATACATACGTGAGGGCTCATACAGCCGCATGTAGATTACCAGAGGAGACAAACAGTTGGTCATGAAAGACCAAAAGGGAATGGGCTAGACATATGGAGGAGGCATGGATGTTGGGTAGGGGGGCGTGGCGGGGGGAGATTCATACAGAAGGAGATACTGTGTACCTTGCACCCACAGTTGAAGTAAGAGACTGGTTAATAAACGACAAACGAGTCGAAGACTTGCATATGCCCGGGGTACAGGGGCAGGTGCAACTGCAGCCGTGGAAGTCACCTGCGGAAATGAATGCGGCAAAGAGGGCCGAACGAAGACGTTGGCCATGGGTTAAGGTCTTCAAGCCCTCCCCCCTAGCGGTCAAATGGATGAGGGGGGAGGTGGAATACTTTTTTGGCCCGGTCGTCACAGAGCAAGCATTTGATGATGACGACCGGGAGTTCGTGAGGTACGTACTAGACGGCCCTTTGAAGAATCCGTTAAGTAAAGTGAACAAAAAAAAGATAGATTATTTTTTTGTAGGCTAATGCAACAAAAATGCTAAGAATGAAAAAATCATGACCTATTTCAACATACATGTCCTTAGTACATTTAATTTCAATTTCAAATTAGTCGCTTGAACACTGACTCAACCGGTTTTTGATTGAATAACTATATAAAAAGATAGGATAAACTGTCGTGTTTCTATCAGAAGAAAAATCAAAGTTAACAACAAAAAGCTAGTAAACATCAGAAAGATGGGTATCAGCATAGAAAGATGTATTGATGTACCAAATTGGCTAATACTAGAAGGTTGATGCAAAGTGTTCCACCAATTTACAGAGAATTTCATTATTGGTATATTTATGAGACCTATACAAACAAAAAGAGAAGCTACATCTGCAGAAAAGAATACAAAAGGAGGTCAGGGTCATCATGAGCGAGACACCTTTTTGCGAAGTCTGCTATACACATGGACATATTGGAACGCATGGGAGATGTTTATCACAAGCCGAGACGATGCAGGAGCTGTATAATAGACAGCTTAGGAGCGCTATGGACCCAATACTGCATTCGGATCTGGAGGAGGAGAGAAGGGCGTGGCACGACCTCCAAATCCTAATGGATCCGGTGGTGCAGAAGGGGATTGGAGCAGCTCCTCATAAGGAAGGAAGGCCGGACAGCATGGCCGCAGGAAGGAGACCTGCGGCGAAGAAGAAAGGCAAGGCGTGGGAGAGGGTACAGGCCGAATGTCTCACTGGGAGGGAAGGGGGGATGACCCGATGCAGACGGATGAGGCACAATGGCTGTTTGGGGAAGAGAAGAAGAGGAAAGCTGAGCAGGCTGACCGGGGGTTGGAAGAGGGAAGAGAGCCGAAGGTGATTGACGAACAGATACAGGGAAAGGGCGTGGGCCGAAAAGGCCAGCGAAAGAAGTGGGCGCTCGAACTCCAAAACTGCTTGCTGGAGGCCGCACCCGCATTTGTACTCGAGCAGACGCTTCGTGCCTGATCTATCGCCAGAGTGGAGCCAAAGGCGCAACAGGAAGCAGAGGCCTCTATTATTTGACATTTAACCGGGGGTCGGAAGAGGAGAGAAAGCCAAAGGTGGTTGACGAACAGATACAGGGAAAGGGCGTGGGCCGAACGGAGGAGGAAAGACGTAAATGTAAAGAGAATGGGGATAAGAAAATGGAGGGAAGCAGAACGGATGAGGAAAGAGAACAAAGAAATAGGGAGGGAGTGAAAGGCGGACAACAGGCTCCAAAGGAGAATGGCTTTCGGGATAGGGGAGGAAGAGGTTGGAGCAGTGGCCAAAAAGGACGAAGCGGGGAAGGAGAAGTGGAAGAGGAAGACTGGGTCGGAGGAACAAGGGTCCAGCAGAGGAGGGAGTGTTAGGACGAGGGCGAGAAGACCGTGCGAGGAGGAATCCACCGGTACGAGTACATCAGAAGGAGAAGGAATGGCTCAGCAGGAGGAAAAGCATGAGAGCGACAAAGGGGAGAAGACTAGTGCTGAGGAAAAGCAACTGGATAAGCAAGAGGGGAAGGAACAGCATGCTGCGGGGAGCGTAAAGGATGAATCAAGGGGAGAAAGCTAAGAAAAGGTGGATACAGAGCAAGAGAGTGTACTGAAGGTAAATCAGGGGGACGATGAAGAGGAAGACGGTCTGCCAAGGAGATAGTGGAAGAGGGCTCACTGGAGGAGGAGGGGGTTCATAAGCAGGGGGGAGGATCGGGTCAGGAGACAGTGAAAGCAAAAAATGAGGAGGAAGTGGGGAGAGTAGACACAGACCAGGAGGATAAGATGGGAAAATCAGGCGAATCAGCCACGGCCCCAGACACAAAACAGACTGGTTTACGAGATGCCGATAATAGTAGAAAGAATTAGAAGCGGCAAATTGCCAACCAGACGAACGTGGAGAACGAAACAGATGATGGCAGGCGCACCCAAGAGCTCCTCGTCAGCAGAATGCTTCCCAGTTCCAGCGTGTTCGTCAACAACAGCTGAATCAACAAGGGTAAAACATGCATATTGCCCAGAGCCAGTATGGAGAGCTCAAACAGTTCGATCACAGAGTAAATCAGGGAGCACGCGAGAACAGGAGCGGTCCCCGTTGGGGAGTACGGGCCATGAGCCGGGGTACTGACTGAGGGGGAGGGGCAAAAGGGACGTTTCACCATCCCCATCAGCCTCCCTCCCCTCAAAGGAACCTAGCTTCGCTCTCCCGGCGACAGGAGGGGGGCGGCATAAGTATTCAGGGACAGGAGGGGTCTTTGCAATCCTCTGAAACAAGCGACTCAGATAGTTCTGAGAGCTCGGAGGATAAACAGGGTGAGTGTTCAGAAACGGGAAAACAGAAAGAGGAGGAATTGAGTGAGGGCACGAATGAAAAGGAGCAAGAGACGGAACAATGCAGTTTAGCTCCTATGGAATCAGAGCAGACTGAGGGATATACCAAAGGGGAGTCGCCGCAGTCGAAAGGAGATGATCAGCGCCAACAACATCTGCTTCACCCAATAGCGGAACTGGCAATGCAGGAGCGAGTGGAGGGCAGATTGGAAGACATCTCGCAAGCAGGGGAATGTCGTGTGTGCCCAATCGTTTTGTGGCGGGCGCTGGAAGGAATCAAGCTGTTAATAGAAAAGGGGTGGTGAGTATACCCACCTTCTCCGTGGACAACCTACCGCAGGAGCAGCAAGTGCTCAAGCAAGTGGCGAAGTGGGTGGGTCCGAAATACCTGCTGGTGCAACTGCCTCGGATTTTGGCCGCTAGGTTCGTTAGAATGACAGCGGAGGGAAAGGAATATGTAGTTAGAAAAAAAAATATTTGTGGAAGCTATGCCTACAAGGCCAGGAGTCCCAAGGTTGAACGACAAAACCATGCAATGGATAAAGTTTGCAGAGGCATTTGGACCCACGCTCCTCTCTCAAGACTTCCATGTAGTGCACACCACTACTCCGGTCATACTCAACAGTGTCAATGCAAGGCTGCCGCAGGAGGAGCGAGTAGGCGGTGCGCAGTTTCAGCAGGGCGTGGGGGCATGCGAGAGGGGGGAGTAAGGGGTAATTACCCTGCAGGGGTGTCACGAGTATGGTGACACCATGACACCCCCCCAAGCAATAAAGACTAGAGGAGAATAGGAAGTAAGGAGGATGAATATACGACTAATAGGTAGGTAGGGTCATAGGAGAATTGGAGGAGAAGGGATAGTAGGTAAGGGGTAGAAGCAAAGGGAAGGCAACTGGCTGAAATTGATTACATGGAATGTGAGAGGGATGGGGGCCAAGTCACTTCTGCCTAAGCCAAGGGAGCTGGAGAGGAAACTGAGAGCGGAGCAGATTGACATGGTATGCCTGCAAGAGACTAAGCTGAATGAAACACGAACACAGGCACCGATGCTGTTGTGGAAGGGGCACCACGTATGGGCCCCAGCGCAGGGAACAAGAAGAGGGGTGTGCATCTTGATATCCCCCCACGTCAGGGGGGAAGTGACGGACTGATACCTTGATTCTAAGGGTAGGTGGGCATGGTTCATACTCAGTTGGGGGGAGGAAACGTGGGGAGTTGTCTGTCACAGTTTATGGACCATCAGAGGGTGGGGAGCGCAGACGGATGTGGGAGCGACTTCGGGCTTTGGTGCCAGACGTGAGCAACATCATCATTGCAGCCTTTGCAGGCGATTTTAATTTAGTAGTGGATCCAAAGCTAGATGTGGCAAATGACAGGCGTATGGACACGGACTCGCTTGCACTAATGCACGGAATGACAAGCCTTGGCTGTACAAATTCTTATAGGGCCATGCACGTGCAAGAGAAGGCCTATACTTTCTGGGGGAATGCAGCGTCGGCAAGGAATAGAATAGATATGATATGGGCCTCGGCGCGCCTTAACGAAAGAATTGAGCAGGTGCATGTTAGCCCAATGGCCACTTCGGACCATTATGCGGTGATTGCAACCTTCCCTGTAGGAAGAATGGAGATGGGCCAGCCCCCCAGGTCGATACCAGCATGGGTATTCAAGAGTGAGGAATTCTGAGTCTTTTCTGACCGATGGTGTTGCGTTTCTGGGAAGACTGGGTGAGCAATTGCCCTCAGGATAACCTGCTAGACCACATCATGATGGCAACACAGAACCTTAGAGCAAATCTGGGCAGGCAACTGCGGGGCAGCTATCTCGCACACCAAAGGACGGGGGAGGAATATGTGCATAGGATGGAGGACCTTGATGCCGGCCCTGGAGGAGAGCAAACAGGGGAGGAATGGTGGGGGGAGCATGCAGAAGCGGTCCGAGAGTGGAGGGAATGGCAAGGGGAGGAGGCGGTTAAATGGGGTAGGCGAACAAAGGAGACCTGGATATCGGTAGGCGAGCGAATGTCACGGGAATTTTTTGGTACGGTAGGTGCGCGGAAAGTAATGCAGGCGATGACAGTGATGGATCATCCCTTTGACAGCCAGAAGGAGAGGCAGCGCACTACGCGGGGTATTCTGATGTATGCTACAGACTTCTGTAGCCAACTATTGACAGAGGAAGAGCAGTGGACATCAGCAGATATGGCTAGGGAGCCGGACCAACAAATCTGGAAGCACATTCAAAGGCGACTGAACCTCAAAAGTATATGCAAGTTGGAGGAGGATATTCAACCACAGGAGGTAGAGAGGGCGATAGTGGATCTCCCTAGACTCAAGGTGGCCGGCCTGGACGGTATGCCGGTGCAGCTATACAAAGACCTTCACAACTTTTTTGTGACCCGTCCAACAGCAGCACATAACGAAGCATTGAAACAGGGCTCCTTCCCCCGGGGTATTTGCAGACGCGTACATAATTCTGCTCCACAAGAAAGGACCTGAGGAGGATGTGTGGAATTGGAGGCCGATATCCATCCTCAATGCGCTTGATATACAAGATTCTGGCCAAAGTGTTGGCAACCCACCTGAAGGAGATCCTACCGTACATTATAGATCATACTCAAACAGGTTTTGTGGCGGGTTGGCAGATTCTGTCGAATGTATTGCAGGCCCAGCAAATCCTGGAGGAAGAGCAGTGCACAGGTCAGGCCATGGCATTCGTATCTATAGACCTCGAAAAAGCGTACGACAGGGTACGGTGGGAATTTCTGCTACAAGGAATGGCGTGCTGGGGCATTGGCGGAATATTTTGTGGATGGGTCAGGAGTCTGCTGAAAGGAAGCTCGACGGTGATGCTGATCAATGTGGTACGGTCAGATAAGATCGCTGTCACCCGATCCGTTAGACAAGGATGCCCATTGTCCCGGGCTCTATATGTTATCTATATAGAATCTCTGCATGAGCTGTTGAGGGAGGATGACAGGATCATGGGCTTGAAGGTGGGGCCAGCAGCTGAGCTGAGATCCACGTCCACGGCCTTTGCAGACGATACAGGAGCTGTAATCCCCCCGACCACCCAGCAGCTGCAGGTATTAAAAGATGATTTGGCAATTTTCTGCAGGTATGTGGGAGCACAGGTCAACTGGTTGAAATCGAAGGCTATCCTTCCACCAGAGGTGGAGCCCCCGGAGGGATGGGATGTTCCAATAGTAGCAGGTGAAGAAAGGATGGCGTTTCTGGGGGCAAATTTTTGACACCAAGTTTTGGAGGAGTAGAGCAGATGGTCATGCGGGCTACGGCGGCGGTGACCTGGCTTAAGGCGTGGAGCGCAAGAGGGAGCATGGGCGTCTTTGGAAAATCCCTGGTCCTTAAGAACTCGGTCCTGGCCACATTGTGGTATGCGGGGGCCGTGCACACGCCAGGGAAAAGGACGTTCAGATATATTAAAAAGGCTATTCATGCGCACCTGCGGTCCGACAATGCCAAGGCGGAAGACTCTATTCCCAGGGTCGCATGGACGAAGCTGATTCAACCAAGGCGATTTGGAGGTTTGGGTCTTTTAGATCCGCTGCAAATACGGCATCTCATTTGGTCCCTGCTTCGCACGGAGGGAGAGACTTGGTGTCAAGTTACCCAAACCCATTTGGCCTACGCGCTCCAAATACCGGGAGAACTCGTGGATCCATGTTCACTAGACAGTTCGGCGATGGGCCATGTTCACAAGGACAAGGTTTGGACCTCGTGAAGAAAAGTGAACCTGAGGTGTCGGTTGCCAGAGACTGCGGACGCAGTCTTTAACCAGCTGCTCTTTGGTAACAGCTGCTCTTTGGTAACAGGTTAATATGTGATGCAGCAGGTGAACCGTTCCCATGGCAAGGACCGCGAGGAGCATATGGCTGGAAATGGGCGGAGCCGGGAGTTCATAAGGTGCGTCACCTTTGGGACGAAGGCAGAGAGGATTGGCGCACGGACAATGACATGGAGGCAGCCCTGCCAGGACGAATGAGGAAGAGGCAAAGAATAGCAGAGCTGAGGACAGCCATTCCCGCCCAGTGGGTGCAGATATTGAAAGAGGATCAGATAACGGTAGGGGCGTGGGTGAGGATCAAGGGTAACCCGAGGCCGGATAGGGTATATAGGGTGGAGCGGCCTGTGCAAGGAGACAGGCTAGAAGTTACAGAATGGAGGGTAATGCCGGGCGTAGCATATGGAGGGTTGGGGGGGGCTTTGCAGGAAGCAAGGGGGCGACGGAAGGGGGGATTGGCTCTGGTAAGGAATGGAGTGGACACGGTGGCAGTCTGCGAGGGAGGAAAAGGCGCAGAGGGACAATATCGACCATTCCAGCTTGCACATAGGCTGCGGGATCTGTATTGGAACCCAAGGCCCACGGGACCGGGAATGGTCACCTCAGGGGACACATAATAAGGCCACGCCGATGCAGGAAGTGACCGCTAAAAACATCTATGATCTATAATTCGCTGATGGAACCAATTAACATTTGTGAGGAGTTAAGGAACAGGTGGGCCAAGAGGGATTGGCTTCCCGATGCCTACCTAGGTCGGTGGACCCAGCAAAGATGGAATGAGCAGTGTGCTATTATTAACAGCCCTGCCGGATCAGAAACAGGCAGGATTGTTGTGGCAAATCTACCATATGGCAATCCCGACAGCACAATGGATAGCTACTAAGAGTCAGCACCAGGATCAGCTGTGTGCAGCAGGGTGGGGTCAAGTGGAGACGATCCCTCACCTGTTCATACGATGCCCGCAACTTCAGGCTTTCTGGACATGGTGGGGTCGGGAAATCGCAGATAAGACACCGCCGGAAGTAACTGAGAGGGATGATGCAGCTAATGTCCTTTTGGGAGGGCTAATGAAAGCTGACAGGCCACCCTTTGGAGACCTGTTGTCTGCATAGACTCGGATGATGCGGGCAGCAGTGTTGTGGGCTGTATGGACGCTGTGAAACGACCGCCGCAGACATGGAGCGGCACTCTCACTGCACAGGCATACCAGGCAAGGGCGATGGAGAACCTAAGGATTGCCCTGCAGGCAGATTATCGACGTTGTAGACACGGGGGCTGTGTGAAGGTGGGAGAATTTTGGAAACGATGGGAGCAGTACCCGCACTTGGTGACCCGGGATCCTGATACAGGCCGGTTTCATTTCAGCCCGGTTCTGCTGCGTCGTGTGCCCCCGCCGGAAACGGTGGACCTACAATAGTAACCTCATGGTCCACGGTCACGGTCAGAAGTGATAGGTGTAGAAGAGTTGTAAAATAGTTAGCATGGTTCCGTACGTGGTAGGTTGGCAATAGGAAGATTAGTTCTAAAATACTTAGAATAGGAAGGTAGGAGGGGGATAGTATAGGAGGGGGAAAGGGTTGCGGGAGTGAAATTTAGCAAAAAAAACAGGGTAAAAAGAATTTAAACCGGGGGAACATGCTGGGGACATTCTCTTCAAAGCAGGATATCACGACTGTCACACTGAAGAGAGGACGTGACAAGGGATGTGCAGTTTGATAGAGGGAACGAGTTGAAAGAGTTGAAAGAGGAATAGAATCATTGACGGATGGAAGTAAGCAAGAGTTAAACAGTAGGAATACCGTCTTCACCCGAATAGAACGCATAGCCGTATTTGGTGCAATTTTCAGTATAGATACGGCTAGAATGACCAGGCGTTCTAGTCGGGTGAAGGCGGTAGTAGGAGTTGGTGTGCTCGGATATCTGGACTGTCTCATTGGAATGCCGCCTGTGAGGCTGCTAGAACGACACCCTCCCCCGGCCATGCCTCCCCTAGAGTCCTTCTGCTGCGTGACTGGGTGCTGCCAGTAAGCTTCCCAGCTAGCAGAAGCCCACTAGGAAAGCAGTGTTTTTTTTTGTTTTGTTTTTTTTTTGGGGGGGGGGCGGGGGGATCAAAGCAGCCCCCCCCTTGAGTAGGTGACTTGTACCGCAATGGCTGGGCTGTTTCTTTGTCAACACTGTTCTCTGGCTTATCTTTTCTTTGTACTCATATGCTTGCCGGTGATAAGCAACCCGCCTGATGCCGCCCAGAATAGAAGAGGCTTGGTTTAAAAATTAAAAAAATATATATATATAAAATTGAAATGAAAAGATACAAAAAGAATGACAGACAGACCTAAACCGCCAGATGGATAACCAAAAACCCAGTGGCAGACACAGAAAATGATGGGCATGCAGACTGTCGAGTGGGAGTGGACATACTCCTTTTTAAATTTGGACCATTTCTCAATCTGTGTGTGTCATCATTAATTCTGCAGGGGCCATATGCTATGCTAATCTCTTCTGTATCCTTCCCACTGCGTCCTGGGGCCGCCTCCCTATATACACACATAAAACAGACAAGGGGGACAAAGCAGTAGGCCGATAGACACTGACAAAACTGCCAAAACTGCCCGGCGGCCTACCGTCTTCGCCCGAATAGAACGCCCTGTCATTATCGCTGTATGCAGACTGAAAGTTGGACCAAATACGGCTATAATGACAGGGTGTTCTATTCGGGCGAAGACGGTAGCGTACAGACCAACAGACAGACACAACGATGGATAGACTGACAGAAAAATGGGACGACAGAGAAGCAGAGAGGTGGACAGGTAGACGCATGTGCAAACTGAGAGGCAGACAGGAGGATGGATAGACTGACCGACCGACAACCTGACAGGAAGGTGTTTTCAAATCTGTTTTTCTCTCTGTTTGTCAGTCAATCAGTCTGTGATTCTCCTGTTCATAACTCTCTCTTTCTCTTGTCAATCTGACAGAAATTCAGATTTATGAAGATACAAAGTGCCAGATGAACAGCCTGAACGTCTGACAAACCAACAGACAGGGTGGTCAGAGAGTCTGACAGAGAGCCTTACAGACTGACCGATGGACTGACATACTGGCAGACAGAGGAGGAAAGAAAGGGACAGGTGCACAGGTAGACAGACAGACAGACAGACAGACGGATGAAAACACGTGAACAGGTGACAGACAGACTGATGAACAGATGGGCAGAGAGACGGACGTACAGGTGAACAGGCAGATAGAAACAGGTGGAAAGATCCAGACAGACAGACAGACAAACCGACAGACAGGCACAGACAGGCACAGACAGATGGTAAGATGGACAGGTGGCAGAGAGAC
>BFEA01000518.1:907770-918147 GCA_003427395.1 Chara braunii | reverse complement strand
GGAAGGGGGGAAGTTGTGTTTTCTGAGTTGTTTTATTTTGTGTGTTTATGTGACCAACACTGTAGGACATATTTCTACTAAGCTCAGGAAGTGATTGCGGCCAGATGCATCCAGGTCTCTGGCCGTAATTGCAGTCAGATGCATGCAGAAAAGTGACGAAGTACACACAGTTATCTACCCCTCCCACTCCTTCCCACCTAACCCCCCCCTAACCCCTTCTCTCCTCCACCGCATATCACGATGCTTTTATCTCCACCTCCACGCTCGTCACCCCTCTCCCATTTTCTTCTCCCATGTCAAAAATGCTTTTACCGCACCCTCTTTACCCCCCTCCTCCCCTCTCTCATACGCTTTCGCCCCCTCCCCCTCCCAACCTTTCCCCCGTCTCCCAATCTCCGCCCCCAATGCCACGTGGCAAACCTGGAGAACATAAGCGGAAAAAGAGCGGGAGCAAAGAATATGAACCAAGGTGAAGAAGATGAATAGAGACGAAAAGAAGAAAAGAAAAGAAGAAGAAAAGAAGAAGAAAGATGAGAGAAAAACCAAACACAAAGCAGGAAGAGGAGGAGGTTGAAGAACTCACCTTGTCTGTGGACCTCTCTCTCTCTCTCTCTCTCTCTCACGCACACACACATGCACCGCCAAACCGCTCACCTTCGCGCTTCCCCCCCCCCGTCCACCTCCACATGACTCTGCATGGCTAAGCTGCCTTTCAACACCTCCCAACCTTGAGCTCGCCTCTCTCTCTCTCTCTCTCTCTCTCTCTCTCTCTCTCTCTCTCTCTCTTTTCAAATTATGAACGCAAGACAAACAACCGCCCCCCAGCTTAGACTCTCTCGTTCTCCCTGTCAAAGATACTGGCCGTCGTACGCAGATCACATTCGCAAGCCTGCGGGGCCTTTCCGGACAGCCGCGCACATGGTGCTCTCCAAGACGGTGTCGGGACGACCGTAGGCCCTTTGCATGGGCGAGTCGTTGTTGTTGTGGACGCTGCCCCGCCGAAAAGGTCATCGGTGCTGCTGCTTGTGATATTTTCAGAGAATCGGAAAAATAAAAATAAAAAATAGAAAAATCACAAAGAATCGTGCCTCTGTGGCTCAATTTTAGACACATATGTAACCCCTACCAGTAGGGCCTGCACAACTCCATTCGCCAAGATTTTTAATGCATCTGAACAGCACCGCAATCCAAATCCATTCACAATATTGGCTGATTGGCGAGTGGTGCAACTAGGCCCTACATAGCTCAACACCACTGCACTGCACGCGAGAACTTTGTCCTTGCAGCCCACTTCTAATCTGTTGATCCCGGGGCCAAGTCCCGCTCACCCGAATGATCGATTTCTGACCACAGATTTGGAAGATCAACGACCAGAAATCAAGGATCAGCGTAAGTGGGACTTGGCCCCCGGGGTCGAAGCCGAACCTGTTTTAGAACCGCAATACCCTGTGCTGCAGACGTTGCTGCAACCGAGTGTCATTTGGGACCACGAAGAGTCCCTACACACACACACACACAAAACAAAAAAAAACAAAAAAAACAAAAAAAAAAACAAACCCATCGTTATCGCAATCATTCAATCCTCGCTTTGTTCAAAAAAAAAAAAAAAAAAAAAAAGGAAAAAAAAAAATTCAATCCATCACAGTTCCTTACAGTAGCAAAAATGAAAATGTTGCCAACATGTTCGGCATGACAACAATTATCGAGAGCTAGCAAGTACTAAACAGGGCCGAGGTCCCACTAGCAAAGAGGATAGGATGAAGCTCCTGAATCTGGATGTGTTTTATGCAGAGGTGCAGAAAAGCAGTTGAAACTCGATTATCTGCACCTCTCCACAATTACGTCCAGATTCAGGCATTGGATCCGACCCTCTTTGCTAGGGGCACCATTCCCCAGAAGATTCAACAACCACTGAACATAAGCATACACATGAGGTTGACAACTATTAAAGAATTGGTTTTAAAAAAAAAAAAAAAAAAAAAAAATTGGTCTGGAAGATGACATACACGGTAGCCCGACGCAATTACCAAATTTCGGTATTGTGATGACACGTCCAAACATGGACTGAAACACAGCTGATTTCTGAGTTTGCCCATAGACTGAATGCCTTGCTGAGTTTCCCGCTTGCTACTAAGTCTGTGTGTGCACGCTTGCTGGATTGCATGTCTGTCTGAGTGCTGGTTGGTTTGAGTGTGTGTGTGGCCGTGCTTGTCTGAGTGCTGATTGGCTTGAGTGTGTGTGAGGCCGTGCCTGTCTGAGTGCTGGTTGGCTTGAGTGTGTGTGAGGCCCTGCCTGTCTGAGTGCTGGTTGGCTTGAGTGTGTGTGTGGCGCTTGCTCGCGCGTTGGGCCCTCAGGGCCGGTACTTACCTGTGGCCCTGACATTGAGGGATTGCAGCGGGAAAAACACTCAAGTTGAAGGGGTAGATTTGCGGGTACTGGAGGCTGAGCAGAAGAAGACAAAAGTGGCATTTTAGAGGCCCAGTAGTTGTAGGCTAGGTCTAGGCGGGTACCAGTCCAACCAGTCTGAGTCTAGGGCCTGTACGGGCAATATCAGAGTCTGCAATGATGTTTCCCTCCGGAAGGGAGAAGGTACCGGTTGCTTGGAAGGCCGAGCGGCCTGGAAGTCACCGCCCAAAGAGGCAAGCAGGCCGCTATATCTCCCAATCGAGCGAAGAGCCCGGCCTCCTTTTCGGTGTGCAAGTTTGGCGTCACACTGGTTGGAGCGCTGGCTGAAGCAGCGCTATCCGGAGCAGCACTGGTGGGGGAAGGAGAAGGACATGGAGGAGGAAGAAGGACAGGAAGGGGGAGGAGCGCCAGGGGTACTCACCTGGCTATGGTGGCAGCCATCTTCATCACCTTGGTGGGCGCTGCAGCAGGGAGTCCCCAACTGGGGATAGCTACACCAAGAAGCTTCAAGGCAGAGTCGGGCATGGCGGCCTGAGTTGGAGCAGCCATAGCTGCTTTGCGTTGTCCTTTGGACAGCAGGGCAAGGCCTAGTAGTCCGCCATAGGCTCGGCCTATGATGATGAAGGAAGGAAGAGGCAGCCATGGCTATGGTGGACCTCAAGTGATGCCGGCAGTAGAAGAGGAACTCGGACATTGATTCTGGATCAGCCATTCAACATTGTACTCGGTCTATTACTTCTTGTATGAATAAGGGAAGGGGGAGATAAGGAGGAGGAGATTGTTGGGCGAAGAAGAAGAGCCTTGTCAGTTGTCTATGCTGGTGTACATCATCATCTTCTTCTTTCTTACTTCTACTTCTTCTTCTTCTAATCCTCTCTCTCCTCTCAAGTTCATTCATTTCTTTCTGCAATTGGACGGCATTGTACTATCTGATGGATGTGCATCTCGGAACTGGCCACGACCATAACAGTATTGTTTATCTTCGTAATGGGACATTCATGAATGTCAATGAACCCTAACATCAAACAATGTGGTCGTAAGGGGGGTCACACCCCTCCTCTCCCCTCAATGCTCAATTTTGGTTTTGTTTATCATAATTGCATGAGTGGGTGTGGTTGGCATGTTTTCTTTATTCGCAACAAGAAACAACAATACAGTTTATGTACAGGAAACAACGATGCAATGTACTGATATCGGTAAGAGAACGTGACATCAAAGGATGCAGGTACAGAGAGAGAAACCATTTATTTTTTACTCCACCGATCTGCACCCATCCCCGACCAACTCGACTCCGCTCCTCCCAACTTCACTCAGCTTCTCCCCACTGTAGCCAAGACCACCCCACTCATCTTATCATCATTAGCCAAGTGCACTCTCCCTTCCCGCCATAGCCAGCTCCACCCGAACTCAAACCTGATCCCAACCGAGTCACAGCCCCACAGCTTGCTTGCCAGTCATCCAGAGGAGAAGTTCCATTACAGCAAGCTGATAGAAGAGTTCGGGCCTGGAAAGCGATGGCGAAGTGGAATGAAAAAGTTGCTTCTAACTGAGCGGCGGTCTGTAAGTCTGTGTTACGTGGAACTGAGCGGCAGTCTGTAAGCCTTTGTGTAAGTTGACTCTCTACAGACAAAGATGTGGTCCCTCCGTCCCAAGAATTGGACTACAAACAAGTCTACAAAGACAGAGATGTGCTCCCAAGAATTGGACTACAGATTCTTGGGAGCACATCTTTGTCTTTGTAGACTTGTTAAGTTTCTACAAACAAGTCTACGACAAAAAAGAAAAGAAGAGCGTCAGTTGAAATTTGGTCTGGGAATTGGAATCCTCTTTGTGGCGGCAGGCACCATTATTGTCAGGCTGCTGTTCTTGCCGGTCGTGTGTTGATCGCGGTAGCAAGTTGTTCGTGATTTGGAAATTAAAAACAGTCTGAGAGGATGCATTCACAATGGACAGGCATTTGGATGGGACCCTCTTTCATATTGGCGCTTTTTGGCCGTCAATGTGTCTGGTTTTCAAGTTTAAGTTTATTATTATTATTGTTTAACCTGCTATCATGATGAAAAACTAAGGACGTACTCACACTAGGCTCACTAGCTCTATCTTAACTCTATTACGACCGGGTCCTACGTATCTGACCGCAATTACGTCCATAAACAAAGTATAAAAGTTCTAATGTGAGTTTGTGGCCTTATGTATCTGACCGCAATTACGTCCATAAATAAGTAAGAAGTTCTAATGTGAGTTTGTCCTTTTTTTTTTTTCTTTTTTTCTTTTTTTTTGTCCTAAGGACAAATGTGACTTTGTCCTAAGCTGTGCTAGATAATGTCATGGATGTGGTTGCATGTTGATGCAGTCAAGAAACCAATAGCTAGCATAATCAAAGACACACACGGTCGGTTCTTTTCTGAGAAAAAAAAGAAAAAAAGGCCAAGTGGAGGTTACTGGAGCCTACTAGGGGGAGTGATACGAACCTACCCTACCGCCTGCTGCTAAGCCCGATGCCTAACTCTATGTCTGACGATTTCCAGCACCTCAAACGTATACAGCGCTCAGGACAACTATTCACATCAAGGCCTGCGATGGGGCATAACACACTCAGTCTGATGACATTTTCATAAAGATGTCACCTTTTCAGGGGCATCATCCACCGATATGGTTGTAGCATTTAAGTCTATGGTTGTAGCATTTAGGTCTAGAGAACATAAACGAGGTCACAAGGTGCGTACCCCATATGTGCGACTGATTCCAACATAGTGGTAAAGGGGTAAAGCACAAGTCTCCACCGCACACGCACACACACAGAGAGAGAGAGAGAGAGAGAGAGAGAGAGAGAGAGAGAGAGAGAGAGAGAGAGAGAGAGAGAGAGAGAGAGAGAGAGAGAGAGNAGAGAGAGAGAGAGAGAGAGAGAGAGAGAGAGAGAGAGCGAGAGAGAGAGAGAGAGAGAGAGGTTCCAATATGTTGTTAGTGTTGAACACTCTTTGTATTTGACATTGTGTGTTCTTTTTTTTTTTTTTGTGGCCCGATGGACCACGGATCAGATATTAAACTGATCAGAACAGATACTACACTTGATCTTAGCCAAAAGGCCGAGAAAGGTATTGACATTGTGTGCTCTCGTCTCAGTCGTCTGCCTTTTTCTTAGGCTTGAGTCTTCCCTTTCCTTACCCTAATAACTCACTTCCATTCTTTTCCCTCTTATTGACTCTGTTGCTCCATTTACGCAATGCCATAACCACGTTACCATGTTGACTTTTCCATTATCTTTTTTTTTTGAGGAAACTGTGCCTGTGTCTCATTTTTAGTTTGAAATAAGCAAGAGAAGACAAAGTGGCACCCTAGTCATGTCGTGAGTTTGAAAATGTGCAAGTTTAGTGCTGATTTAAAACTATGTCTCTCATTAGCCGCTGTAGCGAATGCACTTTTAGGGTTGCCTTCCTTGCCATTTTTCGGGAACTGCTAATGTTGCCCATTCTGAACATGGGGTGTGACTTGAAAGTACTTGCCCCTTTTTTTTTTAATATGGTTGGTCCTTGCCAGGGTCTTATATTGAAAAGAGAACAGCAGATGATAACAGGGAAATCGAATGTCGCACAAATATAAATTAAGCAATAACGGCTACCCATGATCTCCATTGTGGAAAATACTGTCTCATGAAGATAGCTTACTCCCCCCCAGGTGTTAGCAGTGTCTGCTCTTTTCAGCACCGCTAACATTGACGGGGGCGTGTGTTTAAGAAAAAAAAAAAAAAAAAAAAAAGCTTACTCAGCACGAGTCACCTGGGACAAACATTCTAAATATAGAGAGCAGAGCAGAAGGTTGTTTTAAAACAAGAAACCTGCGAACAATACGGGCATTGAAGGGGAAAGAAACAGAGTCTTTCAACCTCAGTCAAATATACACAGCCTAGAAATAGTCCCATCAGAATGGACCTGGAGTACTCACAATCACCTTGCCACTGTACCACGACTACACAAGCTAACAGACTACACACCCAGGTTCGGCTATCGTCTCTTCTCCAAACCTAGCTCTATATCTTTTTTTTTTTTTTTTTTTTTTTTTTTTGCAAAAAACACCCCCACCGGTGTTAGCGTTGCTGATAAGAGCAGACACCGCTAGCAACCTATCTAATACCCTTAGGATACAAAAAAATATGGACAAAAGAAAAGAAAACACGCTACCCGCATCTCAGATAAACCCAACCCCGTCATCGATTTCCTGCACTAGACCAGTTAAACCACCAGGACTTCCTAAAGTTGTGCCTGTTAACAAGCCACGGTTTTAGGAAATGTACGGGTCACTACAAGAGCGCCCAAATTCATCCGACTACAAATATTTCTACTCTATTTTTTTCCATGGCCCATGGCTACAAGAGCGCCCAAATTCATCCGACTAGAAACGTTTCTACTCTATTTTTTTTTCCATGGCCTATAGCTGGGCCAAGTACTGGTAGTTTAATAAGCCGCTAGCCAGCCGGCTTTCAGGGCAGTCCCAGTGACCCACTGGCTGACTCAGAGACGAAGCAAGGAAAACAGAACACGGATCAAGACTCGTGGGCCAAGGTCTGCAACCAACAGTCTGAGATCCCTGAAACGCTTAACCACTGTTTCTTCGACTGCCCCAAGGCCAGGATCTTTTTTTTTTTTTTTTTTTTTTTTTTTTTTTTTTTTGAAAGGCCCTTGCGCAAGGCCTCTATCCTGGTGGTGGTAAGAGAACCACCGGGGTTGAGGCTTTGCCTGGCCAGGATCCTATGGCACAAAATAGAATTAACTTGGAACACCCTCTCAGACAAGGCAATCGCGACAAGCCCAATGCATGCATATTATTGCTCGACTTAAGATCAAAACCCACCTCTCAAGGGTTCGAAGCATTCTTCTTTTCCCTCGTCAGGAAAGGAACCGTTTGGGCTTCATGGAAAAGAAGGGGTGACATAACCTTTGAAGACCATCCCATCTCCCCTTGGAACCCAATCATCACAATCAAAATAAAACACATAATAGAAACATAACCTCATGTACATTGGAAGAAAACCCAAAAAAACAAATACTAGACAGAGCCCCCAACAAAAAGACACACATAATCAAAAGATTCACGACCTCAAAATTAGGCTTAAGATTTTTAGGTATAGTCAAGAATGACCACCTGATGCTCAAGGACTGGTTAATCCTTCCTAGGCTTCAGTAAATCACACCAACCCTTCCTTTCACCCAGTATCTTCCCAGACCTTCACACATATTGACCCCATACAATCATCCACCGCCCATCCTAACACAAATCCCTCAATAATCACCGCACTCGCCCCTTACATCCCCCAACCCCTCCATCCTCGAAACACAACTACCCTCCCCACTCAGTGAAGGAACAACTTTTTAAGTAAATAGATAATACCAATAGCTTTCCATCCCCAGCCAACCAGTGCGTTAGTAATTGTGAAATTAAAATCTTTTGTAAACGAAGTGGATGGTCCACTTGAACAATACAATTCGAGTGTACCATCTTCAAAATCATGTTGAAACAAACGGTCCATATTGCGAAGAAAGAAGTAAAAAATACACATCCAAATTAATCCAAATTAAATTAATTAATCCTAAATTAAAAGGAAATCATGAATTTGTGGAAAAGCCTATCAGAAAAAGGAGCAACTGCCCCCTCACCAACAGGAAAACCTTAGCATGACTCGTCAACAGGCGCAACAGCAAGATCGCATCAAAATGCTCACTAGAGTTTCGAGTTCGAGGAACGGGGATGGCAAGCAACAGTAAATTCAGTCCTAGGTGTGCTGGAGTTTAAGGTGGTACCAAGGGTAACAACAAACATGTAAAATAAGGGGGAGGAAAACCCAACAAGGGTTCAGGGCTCAAACGAAGTTCGTAGCAAGTGAAGGAAAACCCAACAAGGGTTAAGGTCGAAAAGCCGTACAGGAAAAGACCCTACCCGCCCTAAGTGAAGGGGGCCTTGGCAAATTGATGCCGGCGCTAAGTGACGGCTGGCCCCGGCGAACCGATAGGCGCAGCTCACCAGTTAGTTGTAGAGACGGGGTTTGCACGTGCTGACCTAGCAGGCCCTCGGCGACCTCTATACTGTTGTCACAGTGCTGAATTGGGAGGCTGCATCCTGGCTCCACGCAGTCCTAGTAGGCAGTTTGACACTGTGCATTGCGGCAGCGGTGCTTCGGCAGAGGCTGGGTGCAGCGCCCGTGCAAGAAAGAGAACTTCAAGCTGCTTTGGGCACCAGCCATAGCTGGCTGGGCACTGGACTGCTATGTGCTGAAGTGTGGAGATCAAAAGAATGAAGGCAGTGGGGACCGGCAGTACTTACCTGCTGTTGGTGCACCTGCTGTTGGTGCACAAAGACACTGTGATCGGAGTCTTCAAATAGCATGGAGCGATTGACATGAGGACAGATAGCTGGCATGAACATAGGCTAGTCTCATAGGAGCTTGGAAGCAGAAAAGGGGCTAATCGCGTTATTGTTGTTTTGATGACCGGAGGTGGAGGAACGCCATTCTTTATCTCGAGTCTTCGCTGTATTGTTCACTCCTATATGGTGTGTGCATTTCGCTTTGGTCTCTGTTTTTTCAACTCCGCTCAATAACTGGGGGAGTAAGACTCTGGGTTGGTGGATGCATCATGATGGCAGTAGGCCCGCGGAGCGACCGGGGGTCGCTTGGCTCCCTCTGGAGGCCCCGTTCCAGGTTCTGGGGATCCAGCTGTCGGCCGCAGGAAAAGTTACCCGTGTGCAACGACAAATGGCTAATGGACCATGCACTCATAAAGCTCACCTCATGGTCAAACAAGCACACCTCACTTTTTGGCAGGGCCCTGGTTATCAACAATGTGGCACTGGTGTCACTTCGGTACACGTCCACTATTTGGCCTCTATCCAGCGAAGGCTCCAGATCCCTAAGACAGCAGATTGAACCCTTTTTCTGGTAAGTCAATCAGGAAACTGAGCACGTGATTAGCAAGGTCGCATGGGAGGGGATAGTCCAGCCCAAAACCCAAGGTGGTTTGGGGATCTTTGAGCCTGACACCCAGGCATCTGCCCTGGGCCTACAATGGCTGAAAAGATTAATCTGCACACCAAACCTCCCATAGGAACCCCTGTCACTGGAACAAATAGTAAGACTAGCCCCCCAATCCCAGCCCTCCACACATACCCTTGTTTAGTTGGACAGCGTCTTTTGGGCAGTCCCTAGGCCCTCCTCGCGGCCCGCCGTGCATTCGGACCGTACGGTGGCCCGTGCGGATTTTAGAAAGACAACTTATCAATTGATCAAAGATTGGTGGCGGCTTCCTCTTCCGGATAGACCACCGCCCAGTAGGTGGGAGGAGGTTCTCCGCCAACCCTTATTCGGCAATCGCTGGATAACGGATCGACAAGGGAGAGCATTTTCAGGCTCGGGGAAACCATGGGACTCTTGGATCAGGATGGGAATCCGCAAGGTGGAACACATATGGGACAGCGCACACAATGACTGGATAACAAAAGCCCATCTCATAGGTTAATTGCCACACTGCCACCGGATTGGAGAGAATGTTACATACTCGTGATTTTATCAACGAGTATGGGGCAGAACCAAAGATCAACCAATATAGGATGAGTATGTGTGCAACGGAAGTCTGAGAAGTGGACTGACTCATATAGACTGACTCACATAGATATCACTCCACACACATACAATTGTGAGATGGTGGGGTCTGAGCCATACATAGACGATGCTCAGCCCCGTACACGCATACACAGATGAAGGTGGGAGGAGAGACCAAGGAGGTGGGAGATGTAGGTAGCACCAGATGTCACCGAGATAGAAACCAGTAGGTCACCGATATGGTAACCCAAAATGTCATCGAACAAGATCAAAATGTCGAGGACAATAAGTCACCAATGTCGGAGATACAGAGTCCTAATGTAACCGGTGTCCAATCTGTGATGCAGCCGAGTATCATCCCCGACAATCTCCAAGTCTCGAAC
>BFEA01000518.1:877485-894816 GCA_003427395.1 Chara braunii | reverse complement strand
CTCTCTCTCTCTCTCTCTCTCTCTCTCACACACACACACACACACACACACACACACACACACACACACACACGCACATCTCTCTCTCTGTCTCTCTGTCTCTTTCTCTGTCTCTCTCTCTCTCTCTCTGACTGATAGAAGAGGAATGATGGATATGGGTGGCAGAAGAAGAGAAGAAGAAGAAGAAGAAGAAGAAGAAGAAGAAAAAGAAGACGGAGGTGGCGAAAGACCAATGAAACCGTCTGGTAGCTGATTCCCTCAAAAGTTTCCCTCAGGATAGCTCTCTCTCTCTCTCTCTCTCTCTCTCTCACACACACACACACACACACACACACACACACACACACACACACACACACACACACAACTAGATATGACCAGCAAAAGATGAAGTGTTGAGTTGTCCTATGCTGCAGGTGAAGAGGGATCGCGCCAGGTGAGTCCTCTCCAAAGCCGCACCTCCACTGAATCAGAATCTTGCTCCGCTGACCTCCTGCAATGACCCACACAAAAGCACTATCTGAGATTCGTGCGATTTCTGAGAAGATGCTATTCTTTGGGTCTGTTTTCTGAGAATTCAGAGTCTGAGTCTGTTTCATTAAGTGTGTGTGTACACTAACACTACCATGCAAACGCTGTGTGCTCGTTGAGTGTAAGTCTGTGCCTGTGTGCTAACCCTTTTGGCCGTGTGTGTGTGGCAGTGACTCAAACAAGGACAAATTAGGAACAGAGTGATGGAAAGGGGCAGGACTGCAAATTAGCAGAGCATAATAAGCTCGGGGGTAGATTGGCTCCCAGGGGCAAGTGTAGAACTGGTCAGGGACCAGGTACGATTTTCCTGCAACCTGGGACCCCATGAGCGTAGCAGGCAGGCCAGTAGCAGCATTTTGCCCTTTTCTGCCTACTCCCCGATACTGCTACATTTTGGCTACCGGCTCGCCACTGCTCACGCACAACGCAGGCTTCGTATGAGGCCTTAGGCCTCAACACACACCAATCCGCACTCTCTGCCGCACACATAAGCACAGGCACTCGGATGGCCCCACACACACACAGCACACAGATTCCGATAGTGGGAAACCTGCAAACACACAGAACACAGTGGCAAAAAACTCAGAAAAGCACAGGTTTCTCAGTCTGCAATTTTGATTGTTCCTACACGTGCATAGCAGCACACATAGCAGCCGACATAGCAGCGCACATAGCAGTGCACACAGCACACATAGCGCCACAGGTGGCAGTGCACATAGCAGCACACATAGCAGCAGAGATGGTGCATAGCACCCGTGCCACAGAACAGCCCACATATCATTGCAAATAACAGCACACATAGCTTAGCATCACACATAGCATAACAGTCTCCGCTTCGTTCATTTGAGATCGTCAAGAAAAAACACCTCATGATCATGTTAATTTATTTTTGATACATATTTACAGCGGGCAACATTGCCGCAACAAAATTCAGCAAGCTTTCCTGATGTGCCTTACGTTCTCCGGTCTGAATTGTACACATTCTTTCAATCTCCTTCCAAGTTCCAATTCGCCAGGTTCATTTTATGTTTTTCATCACGTCTCCACTTTTGCTTCAACTCTTCTAGGTTACAATCAACACCTCTCTCTCTCTCTCTCTCTTACGTGGCATAGGTCGTGGAGGCAGGTCAAGACAAAAAAAGAGCAGTGAAGACAAACTGTCTGAGACATATACCTGGCAGCCCACAGAAAACCTAGCGGAGGGCGGCACCTAAGGGGCATTTGACAAAGAAGAAACAAACGGCAAAACAACAAAAAAACAACAAAAAAACAACACAAAAACAACACAAAAACAACAACAAAAAAACGGGGCATTAGACGACAGGGCGGAAACGCCTAAAAGCTACCGGTACCTCCTCGAGCAACGGCCTGGACTCCAGGACGATCACTTAAAGGCGGCACAGACAAAGTCGTCATCGGCCGACGATCTGGGCCGCCCGTTCGGATCGGCCTAGAATCCAGGCCCTTCCTTATGACGTTAGCGGTTTCTATAGTACTGTAGGTTTGGGGCAATTCTCAGTCTAGACATCGCAATAATGACTGCACGTCCTATTCGCGGGACGACGACAAATTGCTAACATGTCAGGAGTGCTAGTCATTGAATTAGGATGGTACCAGCTGAGATGGTGCCCGTTGAGATGGTGCCAGCTGAGATGGTAGCAGCTGGGATGGTACCAGCTGAGATGGTTCAATCTGAGACAGCACCAGCTGAGATGATACGATACCATCAGGGACAGTGCCAGCTGAGGTGGCCAGCCATATCATATAGGAAAAGGTGTTCTTGGCACCCACATCAACAATGCACCGACACATTCCCCAAAGAAGTTGACTACAAGGGACATCGAGATTCAGGAGAGGTCTACTTTGCAAGAGTTGCCGTAAACTTGGAGAAGGGTGGAACAAGGAATGCACGACCTGAATGGTAACATTGAATGGAAGGCAGATTGTGTTTCTCCATGTAGGCGGTACTATGCAATTTGCTTTGACAGGCCTCTTTCTCGTGCACACTGTGCACATGAGAGGTGGCTGGCGTGGTACATGGTCTGCCCTCCTTGACCCCGCTCCAATAGAATTCAGCACATATTGCAACGACTTTGCTGGTTCCAGGTTGCCTGAAGCCTCTCTCTGACAAGGCTGTACCATAGGTAGGGACAGATTCGTAATTTTGTTTGGCTGAGGGATAACCGAGACACCTACCTGTAAGGAAAATTCGTGAGGGACATATTTGTAAATTTAGGAAATATGAGCCCCGTACCAACTCGAATTTTCTACAGCTACCTAACTGCGAATAGCAGACCTGGGCTACCCCTAGGACAGACAGGCCCGATGGGCCTACGCTGATAGACGGTCCTATAGCCTATAGCCGGGTAGGGAGAGGCCCTAAGGGCCGAAACAGAAACGGTACCGGTCGGTCAGTCAGTCCGGTCTAGATTCGGTCTAGAGCTAGGGTAGAATATAGAGAGAATGGAAACATCAATCCGGGGTTTTTGGCAGTTGACACTTCGTGGTGGGAGTTGCTGCGCACCAGGTATCAGGTCGTGGTTACTGATTACTGCCTGGGAGACGGCGGACATAGCCGGACCTTCGGAGCGCTGGCCAGACTGGGGTCAACGCTGTCCGCTCTGACTCTCTGGGAGAGCGGTCTGGGCTATCAGAGGTCTGATGCGTTGGAGCACGTGGTGCACTGCTGACCCTCCTCAGGAGTAGGGTCCCAGTGGCGATGCAGCCATAGCTGCATCTTCTCAGAGGCTCTCATCGTCTGGACTTCATCTTCATCGGAGACTGTTGGCGCTGGGCTTCTTCTTCATCATCTGAGTGGCGATTGGCTCTGGGAGCCTGTTTCATCTTGGCACGGGCCACTGAGTTGGATGTGAGGGTGGCGCTTGGTGTTACCCAGGATTCTGGTGCTATTTTTAGCTGTTACTGAGTTGGATGTGAGGGTGGCGCTGGGTGTTACCCGGGATTCTGGTGCTATTTTTAGCTGTTCAGAGTGTGTGGGGTTTAGGCGCTACCCCTCTGAGGGTAGCGCAACAGGGTTCTGAGGTTATTCAGTGAAAACGATGCTTTAAGTTTAATACACAATTTTAATACTGTGTCTGAGTTGTCATCTCTTCAATGATTTCTGGCTGTGGCTGTGATCTCTCGGTTGTCTTCTATGAATGATTGTTGGGATTTGTGTGGAGAGAATTCACTGTGTTGTGTATTCTGTCACTTCGCTCCTCTCAGTCTTCAGCTGCGTTCCTTGTGTTGGGCGGTGTGACACTCCACTACCTCTCCCCTTCCTTCTGTGCATATATGGGCGTGTACGGGAGTTTCAGCGAGTGAACGTTGATAAAATTCAACGGACAATCATGTTCATAACACATATGGTCATTACTGCACCTAGCCTCAAACTTGCAAAATACATACACCCCAGATTTGCACTGGCTCAGCACTATTTATCCGTGATGTGTGCTGCGCCCACACATAGTAACGGGAAGTGCATTCTTGCCATCGGAAAGGAAGGGCAGGAAAGACAGGAGGAAAGAAAAAGAACAGAGAATGAAATAAATAAAAGCGGAGGAAGAAGAAGAAGAAGAAGAAGAGGTAGGGGAATGTGAAATTTGATTGTTAGACGGGTCTAATGTCACATTCCAGTCCCCTGACACTATGCACGGTACTAAAGGTTCCATCTGTTGACCTATAGCAGATACAAAGGATGCTCTTTCCCTTGAGTTATTAGGGGCATAAGTGTTGATCAGTCTGACTTCTTCTTCTTTCCATTTTGGATCCATCAAACACCACCTCCCTTCGGAAGGGTCTTTGCAATTAGCTCTATGGGCTTACGGTCCAGGCCTGGGTAGTGGGCAAGGGCTCATATTTCCGTGCTTTTGACCACTCCCATCAGGGATTCCGACAAGAGGAAGTAGTCTATGAATGAAAAGGTCCCCTGACACTATCCACGGTACTAAAGGTTCCATCTGTTGACCTATAGCAGATACAAAAGATGATCTTTCCCTTTGAGTTATTAGGGGCATTAATGTTGACCAGTCTGACTTCTTCTTCTTTCCATTTTGGATCCATCAAACACCAGGTCCAGGCCTGGGTAGTGGGCCAAGGGCTCATATTTCTGTGCTTTTGACCACTCCCTTTAGGGATTCCGACAAGAGGAACTAGTCTATGAATGAAAAGGCTGTACGGTGAGCATGTTTTTTTTTTACCAGAGTATAGACTTCCTTACCCGGGTTCATGGTACGGTACGGCTCGATCAGGTTGTGGTCAACCATGAGTTTTTGAAATCGGACTGCCGCTTGGGAGGACTCTACAATAGGGGAACGTGAAATTCGATCACAAGACGGGTTTAATGTCGCATTCCAGTCCCCTGACACTATGCAGGGTACTAAAAGTGCCATTAGTAGCAGATACAGAGGATGCTCTATCCCTTGAGTTATTAGGGGCGTAAATGTTGATCAGTCTGACTTCTTCTTCTTTCCATTTTAGATCCATCAAACACCACCTCCCTTCGGAAGGGTCTGTGCAATTAGCTCCATGGGGTTACGGTCCAGGCCTGGGTAGGGGGCGAAGTCTCATATGTCCGTGCTTTTTACCACTCCCATCAGGGATTCCGACAAGAGGAAGTAGTCTATGAATGAAAAGGCTGTATGGTGAGCATGTTTTTTTTTTACTAGAGTATAGGCTTTCTTACCCCGGTTCATGGTACGGTACAGTTCGATCAGGTTGTAGTCAACCATGAGTTTTTGAATTGGGACTGCCTCTTGGGAGGACTGTACAGTAGGGGAACGTGAAATTCGATCGTTAGACGGGTCCAATGTCGCATTCCAGTCCTCTGACACTATGCAAAATGCTAAACGTGCCATCAGTTGACCTCTAGCAGATACAACGGATGCTCTATCCCTTGAGTTATTAGAGGCAAGTCTGTTTTGAGTCTGTTTCAGTGAGCAGGTCCATATGATCCCTGTGTGATTCTGATTTCAGCCTCTTTCAAATGTGTTTGAGTCTGTTTTTATTATGTTCTGAGTGTGTTTGAGTCTGTTTGACTCTTAGTCTGTTCTGAGTTTGTTTCAGTCTATTTTGAGTCTGTAGGTCTGTTTGAGTCTCAGCGACTCTGTCCTCAGTCGGTTTGAAGTCTGTTTGAGTTTGTTTGAGCCTTTTTTTGAGGCTGTGTGAATCTGTTTGAGTCTGTTTTAGTGTACAGGGTTTCCATTTGAGTCTGTCTGATTCTGTTCTCAACCTGCTTTGTGTTTGTTTGTTTGTCTGTTTTTATTTTCGTTTTGACTTTGATTGAGTCTGTCTGATTCCCAATCTATTCTGGGTTTGTTTCAGTCTTTCTTGAGTCTGTCGGTCTGTTTGAGTCGTCGCAGTTCTGCTCTAAGTCAATTTGAAGTCTATTTGTGACTGTTACTGGACAGTTTCAGTCAGTTTGGGCCTGTCCACAGGTCCATTTGAGTTTGTATGAGCACTTCGAATGATCTTTCCCGTCTTTTTTTGTGTGAGCATTGCCCGCACCGCTCGCACTGCGGACTAGTGGTTGATTGTTGGGCATTCTGGTTTGGTATGGTTGATGGGAAAGGCCGTGAACGACCCCAGTTGTTGCATACCAATATCGTGCAGACCAGAACCAAGAACCGAGTTCTCTTAGACAGAGCAAGATAGCACAGCGGAAGACTGAAAAACCAATGTCGAAATGCAGACTGAACATACATCATCATCATCGCATAGTGCGAGGGGCCTGGAGCTGCACACAGGAAGAAAGCCCCAGGCTCGGATCATACACGGATGAGGAGGAGGGGGATCAGACGAAGAGGGGGGGAGGAGATGCGAAGGTTGTCAACACAATGTCGTCGATATCAATCCCAAATAGTCCCCCACAATGTCCCTGCCCCAATGTTGAGTCTGAATCCAAAATGTCGCCAAATCCCAAAGTTGCAGATCTCTCTCTCTCATAGTCCGTCGATACTGAGAAGTCAAGAGCGTTGGAGGGTGAGGAGGAGATGGTGGACTAGAGGAGGAAGACGGAGAAGAGCTCTCTCTCTCTCTCTCTCTCTCTCTCTCTCTCTCTCTCTCTCTCTGTGTACCAGATACTGACCTGCCAAAGGTGGTGCCTTGATGCAGGCACAGACGTGCTGAAGATGGAGTGGAGCGATGGCACCTCATGTAAGTCCCAGGTAAGTCCCCTGGCCTCCGCCACTACCCTCTCTCTCCTGGCTCTAACCTAATCCTAACACAGCGCCGAGTGCTGGAAGACTACTCCTATCGTCGACTACTGCTACAGCATCACCTGAAGAGTGCCTCTCCTCAATGCCTGCAGAGGCTGAGGCCGACCAGCTGTAAGTAATGCTGGTCTGACCGCAGGCGCAAACTGCATCCTGGCCCAAACCGCGTGGGCCTGGAAACCACGTCCAGGACTGAAAACGCGTCCTGGCTAAAACACATCCAGGCCCGAGAAACCTCGTGGCTGGGCTGGTAGGCCTACCTGGACCTACGGCCTAATGCGGCCCAGTCCTAGACCTACGGCCTGAAACGTAACGGGCCTACACCTACGGGCTGAACGACACAGGCTTAGACTGAACCTAAGACCCCTAACCCCTACCGCTACCTGGTGGGGCCCGGGAGGGCCCGTGTGGAACCTAAGTATGCCACACCGGTACTATGATGTTCCCAGTCATTGTGGGAACTGATAAGCTCTATTTGGGACAGATTCTTGGATAGTTTCCTGTTGTGAGCTGTTGTGCAAGGGGAGGTTTCTTAAGATGCATAGCTATTTTTGTTTCCATTCCAGATTTCCAAACTTTCCATTATGACCACCCACAATAGGAAATGGGTTCAAGTCATGGAGACCTTGGGATCAGTGTTTTTCGGGTAAACTAGAACTTGGGGCAAAGGGAAAAAAGGAAGGTGGGGAACCGGAAAGGAAAGAGTCGTAACTAACATGTCATAGTGTACACTTGCTTCGCTGGTAACATCTGCTCCAACCACACTTGCTTCGCTGGTAACATCTGCTCCAACCACTTTTTCTGCTGGATTCAGTGGTGGAGTTTGTTGCACAAGGAGCAGAGGCCCAATCGTAACCGTCTCAGCCCCATCCACACCAACTGCACTCATCACAGAAGCAAATCCCGAGCAACCACATATGCCATTTATTAGTAGAGTGGAATAGGATCAAAATAAACCTTTAAACCCGCAATATTCACAATCAACAACACACTATTCAAAACAGAACACCCAAATATGGATGCCAACAGTGGTATCGGACCACAAAGTACACCGCCGACGACAGAAGAACAAACAAATATCAATTTTTACATCACACAAACTCCCACGAGCTTTTCAACTTCCCGGAGCCTGACTGACGGTCTTGAGGATATCATCGAGTGCAGAATTTCTGTACTCGGAGTACGGCAATAGGATTGCATACTTCCATGAGCTTTTTCAACTTCCACCAAAACGTGGGCCAGGCCTGAAAATGGCTATGGGCTTCCAAGTTGCTTGGCCCAAAGTGCCCGTGTGGTCTGGGGGACCCCAGCAACCGTCGGGCCCCAAAACCGGGCTAGAGGATTATCTACTCTAGACACATGGAACAGGCGGGCCTTCTTTACACCGCCTGAAGGACTAGGGAGTTCACACACATGCTCCCCAAACCTCACTGTCGCGTGGGCTGCCTCGGCCCAGTCTGTTCCCAGTACGATGTCAAATGGGAGAGTGTCTTCTTTGAGCAGAGTAAGGGAGTGTAGAACTTTCTCTACTTTGCCGTCAGACTCTAGGCGAAAGTAGACCTGTACCCCCTCTACATAGTCTTCTACGCGCATGGTGCTATTAGCCTTCTACGCGCATGGTGCTATTATCTGCTAAGATGCTAACTATTGGCTCACTTTAGCTTCTGCACTTGAGGTTCAACCTCAACTTCTTCAACCCCTTTCTGCTTATATAGCTGCGCGTGGCTCCACAATCAAACAAAGAGCGTACTCTATTATGAAAAATCTCTGTATCTATCAAAATAAGCCGTCCTTTCTCATTCCTCTTCATCTCGACCCAGGCGGGCTTCCTCTCTCTCAACTTTCAGCCACACCTGTGAGGGACGAGCCTGGGGAGACTCTAACACAAGCAGTCTCTGGACAGCTTCCCAGACGCGGGTCTGCAACCTCTGCCATTGAGACACATGGAGTGGGAGATTCTCCAGTGTGCGCACCGCTATTCTCCCCACAAACAACACCACACGAAGTCATGGACCATAGACCGATGAACGGACTACATTTTGAAAAGACTGACATGTTTGACACACTGTGCATACCGAAAAGTGAGAGAGTCAAGAGTGTGATCTTGGGGGAATACCACGACACCGAAGGACATTTCGGTTGGAGGAAGACTTAGGATAATCTCCTTCGGTCGTATACCTGGGTCGACATGAAGCATGACTGCATTGCCTATATCCAAGGCTGCCAACTATGCCAAGGGAACAAAAGTTCCACGCAGGCCCCCCTTCAACTATTACGACCACTACCTGTCCCGTCCGATCCCGAAGACTCGGTGTCCATCGACTTTATGGACACAAAAGTTAGGAGCCGCAATGGGAAGAGTCAATTCATAGTTGTATTTGACAGGTTTAGTAAATTTGCTATTTCCTCTGCCCGCTGAAGCAAAGAACGATTCTGTGATTAGAGAGTTCTTTAATCATTGGGTTAAGGATTACGGGCACCCTTTGACGATTGTTAGCGATAGGGATAGTCGATTTACCGGTGTGCCCTGACAGCAGCTGATGAACGTATATGGGTCAAAGTTGACCATGTCCTCCGGTAGGCACCCGGAGACCAATGGCCAGACCGAGCAGATGAACAAACTGCTCCAGCAAGTGCTGCGCATGTATATTAGGCCCGACCAGATAGATTGGGACGAGCATCTCTCCAAAGTGCAGTCTGCATATAACAACTCCGTGCACTTGTCTACGACATGCACCCCTTATGAACTGCACAAAGGTTCGCAGCCCTAGCGCCCGACTGATTGCCTGAACCCGGATCAGATTCAGAGATTGCCACCTTGCACCAGGGAATTTGCAACTTAGTACAAGAAAAACCTACAGTAGGTGAAAAAGAACATCTTGAAAGCCCAACACCAAATGGTAGAACAATATAACAAGCACCGACGTCCGTCGCAGTTCGCAATAGGTGACTTTGTTGACACTTTTTACACCAGGGCAACGCTCGACCCTTCTGCTCTAACCGAGTCCTATCTATGAGCCAGTCATTAGTATGCAGACGACAATGTTGCCAGTGTAAGACCGGAATCTTGGCGGGGTGAAGTTTAGATTCCGAGAACCAGCAGATTGGCCCGATCTCATTCCGATCCACATTGAGGTGCTTGATCCAGCAATCCTTGAGGTGGACTTGACTCTAAGCATCCTGTCTATGTCTTTAACCTCTAATTCGATCAGTTGCTTGGGTCGGGCCTTGCTCCACCGGCTGGGGGTCACTCGGATCGAAGGGGAGGTGTCGGAGGATGCCGGAAGAGGGGATCTCACATAAACTGTTACCTGCATATAGGGGACCATGGCAAGTCCTGGATGTCAAAGGAGAGGCAGATGGTCCGTCCTAAACTATTGAGATTCCACCCCACCTGCACACGTACCCGGTATTCCACACGTTCCCTGCATTACGAACAACCAGTTTCCCTCACGATGTTCCATGATCCCACCAGATATGGATGGAGGCTATTGTGGCATTCTCCGTTACCACACGGACCCTACCGGGCCCGACCAGGTAGGAGTAGGGGTCTAAGGAGGTCTAGGGTAAGGTTGAGGTCTGTTCCGCGTCGTTTCGACACACCAGTCCGCAGATTTCTGGACTGGGTTAGGGCCTGGTACCAGGCCGAGTCCAGGCAGGGCCGAGTTCAGGGCCTGGTGACGGTTGGACGGCCCACAGTAGGACAGGCGAAGGTTTAGCAGGGCCGGTACCAGTTGGCGCCAGTTGAGTATGGTGCCAGGTCCAGGTTAGGACCTCACCATTTTCAGAGGCCCTGGACCGTCGATCGGACACCAGATCGGACGGCCCGTGATGGAGGCCGCCACCGGACTCAGCCGGACCAGTCTTATTTATAGGCGGTCCACTGGCTCAGTAGGCAGGCATTCGGGTAGGCATTCATCGAGACATTGCTAGAGTAGTCGACCATAGGAGCTGTAGGAGCTGTAGTCTTCCAGCGCTGGGCGCTGATAGAGTTTGGATCAGAGAGAGAGGAGAGAGAGTGGCGGAGGCCAGGGGACTTACCGGAGGACTTACCTGTGATGGCATCGCTCCAGCTTCGTCTTCAGCACGTCCATACCTGCATCAAGGCGCCACCTTTGGCAGGTCAGTATCTGGTACACACACACACACACACACACACACACGCACACACACAGATGGGGGGGGGGAGAGAGAGAGAGAGAGAGAGAGAGAGAGAGAGAGAGAGAGAGAGAGAGAGAGAGAAAGAGTTCTTCTTCCTCCTCCAGTCCGCCTTCTTCTTCTCCCCATCCAGCGCTCTCACTTCTCGGTATCGTCGGACTAAGAGAGAGAGAGAGAGAGAGAGAGAGAGAGAGAGAGAGAGAGAGAGTCCCTCCTCCTATGATCTGTGTCTGGCGCCATCATCCTTGTGTGCGGCGCCAGGCCACCCACACTGTGTGATGATCATGATGTGTATGTTCAGTTTGCATTTCGACATTGATTGGGTCTGATTATTGATATTTCAGTCTTCCGCTGTGCTATCTTTGCTCTATCTGTGAGAGGTCGGTTCTTCGTTCTGGTCTGCACCATGTTGGTATGCGGCAGTTTGGTATCGGATCGGACCTCGCAGATGACGATCTGCCCAATCAAGTTGCCAACTTGACCGATTGATTGATTGATTGATTGGTTGGTTGATTGGTTGATTAGGTAGGTGAACTTCGTCAAATTTCTGCAGTTTTTTTTTTCCCTATGATAAAGCTGCAATCTTGATTAGCGATTAGCGCTAATCTCAGTTTAGCACTAATCCCTGATTAGTGCTAATCCACGATTAAGCGCTAATCCCTAATTAGCACTAATCTAAGAATAATAAGCGTTAATTGCGGATTTAGCGCTAATCCCTAATAGCACTAATCTAAGAATAGCGATAATTAGCGATTACCGCTAATTTCGCTAAATTCGAATTAAGCGCTAATCCAAGATTAGTGATAATTAGCAATTAAGGCCGCCATGACGTGGGACACGCCGGATACCCCGACCCGATACCTGGGTATTCTTTTAACTATGGAGGGTCTGGCGCCCCAGATGGCCCAAAACATCTTAACAAAGCAAATAAACAAATTAGGGAGGTGGGGGAACACATTCACCTCACTAATCGACCGAGCCGCGGTTCTCAACACCTCGGTGTTCTCTATGAGGTGGTCTATAGCCTCAATATGGACAATACCGGATAACTCAATTAAGGAACTCAACCGTATAGCAAGATCCTATTTCTGGACAGGGAACCCCAACAAAGGGGGGTGTATTCCCAAGATTGCATGGCAGTATATCATGAGGAAACCGCTGCATGGGGGTTTAGGGATTATAGACCCTAAAAATGAAACAAAAGCCCTCCAAGCTAAATGGATAATCAAGCTCCTGATGAAGCCAGAAAGCGCTTGGAATAAACTAGCCTCATATAGTATTAGAGCGTTGGCCCCAGTAGCTTCAGCGGAAAACATGAAGCCGATGATGACGGGTCATTCTGGATAATGACCAAAGAATGGAGCCCCAAAACAGGACGGAGAAAACCAAGAACAGGAACTGGTGCAGACGTAGCCAGGCGTCCCACCCCATACTGGACGGCTCTGATTTGGACTTGGAGAGAAATCCTGCCAAAGAAGACCAATAGACCCAGATCTAAGGACGAGGTCTTGAGATAACCGCTTTTTGGTAACCAATGGGTGACGGACGAAGGCGATAATCCCCTGCATCTAGACCACAGGTGGCTTTCGTGAGTCAGAAATGGGGTATAGAAAGTTAGCCATTTGTGGAGTGAGGAAAGAAAAGACTGGGTAACCGAACTGGAGCTGTGCACACAGTTGAAGGGGTGTCATAGGCGAGGACCTCACTTGCAATACGTTGTTAGCCGCATCCCACAAGACTAGAAAGAAATCTTAAGCGAAGCGTTGCCTTGGAAGTCTGGAGAATGGGGGGTCAAGGTGCAAGAATCCCCTCGCCACATCCNCCCTCGCCACATCCCACAAGACTAGAAAGAAATCTTAAGCGAAGCGTTGCCTTGGAAGTCTGGAGAATGGGGGGTCAAGGTGCAAGAATCCCCTCCCTCACAACTCACGAGCCTTCCAGTTCTCCCATATGCAGCAGGGTTCGAGCACAAAGGCTTTTTCTCCTCCCATCCAAGCACGGCATGCCGTCCATACCAAACAGAGAAGTGGACTCGGTAGTCATGGACTTCTTCCTGTTGAGGAAAGTATAGAGGAAAGTAAGAGTACTCGGGACATGGCCCAAATCAATTTTCAGACCATACACATCAGTTCAGAATTTGGAATTCGACCCGCGGCGGAATGGGCCTGGACACCGGACAGGTAAGGAATATCAAGTCCACTCTCCCTATTTACAACTACACAGTCAAATTTGGCTACAAACTTCTATTAAAAACAGAAGGTCCAGATCCTATAATCAAAATTAGATGGCAGAAACTAGTAGGTCAGGAAGCCGACAAGATTACACAGATCCCGTGGAAGAAATTTAAATCTATCACCCCCATGAAAATTAGGAGCCTTCAGTGGCTCATCACTTACACAACACTACCTGTGAATCAATGGCTACATACAAGACGTCATAGTAACTATCATTCCAGCTCGGACCTATGCATAGTCTGCGCAGTGGGGGGCTCAAGAAGACAGGACACTGCCTAATCCAATGTAGCGAAGCAACGGAATACTGGGCACAGGCCTCGGCCCTTTGGGATTCCCTCTTCCCATCCCCCTTCCCTGAACATCCCATCCAAATTCTCCTCTGGACTAACATCCCTGATCAGCTTCAAAAGACAGAAAGGTTGTGGTTCGGCCTGATCAGAAAGGTGACGCTTTGGATCATTTGGAAGGAGAGATGCTGCAGAACTATTGAAAGACTTTCCAACCCAAGAAAGAAGGTATGGGTGGAGACGAGGTCGATGCTACAGGCTGAAATTCTCTGTAAATGGCAGAAGTTAAGACAATCGATGCCAGAGGATGAGGATCAGCCAGAAAAGGTTAGGAAGAAGTTTACAAGGCTGTGGCTTGTGAATGGTAAGGTGGCCGAGTTACAAAATGACCGAGTGCGGTGGAAAGATTGGCACAACTCGGAAACGGGCCGGAGAGCCCAGATTGCGCTTGCAGCAGATAGGCAAATGAGCTGAAGCGGGGAAGGTGTAACATCAAGTACGAGATGCAAGAGGCATCATAAGGAAGTCAGGGGGATTCCGATCAGTCCCAGACGCTGCAAAAACTGATTCAGACCGGAAGATCTACATGTTATCGAAAGGGTGAACACAAGTGGGTCCACAGGGCGCTGGTTCTCGGACGTGCGAAGGGCCTTGAGGAAGTGTTTCATGAGAAACAGGGTAGGGCATAGGTATTAGGGGCCCATCCCAGTGGACAAAGGGCTAGGATAGGGTCCATAAGGGGAGTCCAAATCAAGGAACGACAGATTTTTTGATGAATTGTGTGAGTAGCAGGGAAACCCCATGAGAGGCCAAGGACCACATCATGCATGATAATCGCACCGCTTGGAAGGACATTACGGTGAGACACCGCTGTGAGGAATGGGGGAGGTTTAGGGTTCAAAGGGCTTAACCAGCTGACAAGGATTTAAGAAAGGGTTAAGGGTTTTGGGTTGAAGGCCTGAATCATTGGACAAAGACCCGAGATAGGTGATGTAAGGACTAAGCTATAACACAGGTTGGTAGGGATTAGGCGGCTAGTCAGAAAACATGGGGATTCAGGTTATGTTGAGGGGTGGGGGGGTTTTGAAGTGGCTAGATCCTTTCTTGGTATTCGGGCCTATATGGCAGTTTTCTGTAGCAGACCTGAGAGGAAAGGGTATAGCAGGGCAAGCTGACAGTCGACCCTCCATCCAGATGGAGCAATCAATGCTGGCCAGGGGTCCTTCGGTCGTACAGAAGGAAGCGTGTGTCTGTAATTATGATGTATTATCCTTTTCACTTGCCGGTGGAATAGGAACCGGACTGATGCTCCCCAGAATGGAAAAGGCGCCTGGGCCATAAGGTCCTGTTGTTTATTTAAAAAAAAAAAAAAAAAAAAAAAAAAAAAAAAAAAACCTTCTGCCTCTCAAAACGGCACGAGTGGGGGACTGTTCCTCTCAGAGCGTCGCAAGTTCTGGCTCGTGTCTGGCTCTACTCTCAGGCCCCATGCACAAAAGACAAACAATATGGTGGTGTATCTTCCCAGGTCGTAGCGGAAGATTCATTGTCATTTGCACATTTGGTGAGTGGAATGCAAAATGAGAATGGATCTTCCACTACAGCGTGGAAACAGAGCCCATCAGTATACAAGAAAGAGAAAACGGAAAAACGACAGATACAGCACCATGCTGGTTCGAGATTTGCCTGTGCCTTTTCTGCCCTCCGATGAATTTTCCTCGACAACATGGAAATATACTGAGAAGATCAGCAGTGGCCCTTCGCCCAACAGGATTTGCCAGGGGCGGGGCAACGGGATTTGCCAGATGTGCACGGATGAAACACATCAACCGAGAAATTGCCCAAAAAAAAAAAGGGAAAAAAGAAAAGAAAGATCCACTGCCACAATTTTTGTCTTTTGTGCTCACTACTGGAAACTGGAGCAATGCCCTTCATCCAACGGGATTTGCCAGGGGCCGGGCTGCTCTAGTTTCGGGATTACCAAAACGAGAATGAAGTTTACCCTGGAACGTGGAAGGATACAGAGAAGATCAGCATGGCCCTGCTCAAGAATAATGACTTCTGGCTGTCGAGTCGTTCGACGAGCTCGCCATACGTGCCTTCGCCTGCTCCTTTGGCAGTAGCAGCCACCCAATGGGAAAATGGAAAACATAGGACAGAAGTACTGGTCGCCAGCATTGAAGGACCGGTTGCCCCAATATCACGACCACTTACCAGCTGCATTTCCATAAGACAAACAGGTTTGGTAGCTTGCCAAAAGCAAGGTTCGACAAGGCTGCTTCGGGGGTACTGGTGGCTTAAGCTAATACCAACAGAGAGACACTCAGTCACACTCTTAAGTCGAATCGCATTTGAAAATGCACTTCCTTTATTCTCAGTGGGATTTTGGATAAGCTTGTGTTCCTCTTTCCCTTTCCACTTGCATGTGGTTTAGATTATTGTTGTTTAATATGAAGTGAATGTTTTTCTCTTCTTTTCTCTGTGGGTTGGTTTTTGTAAAGTAAGACAATTAAACTCAGCCCTCGTGAAAGAAGCCCGCGGTGGAATCGACTTCTGTGGTTTCCTTGCCCCTTCTTCCTATCAGTGATTATCCTATTGTTATTGTCCTCTCTTGTTCACTTTATGAATGTCCCTAAGGTCAGTCCCCCCGTTTTGTTTGTCCCACCTACGGATGTTCTCCCCCTTGTACCTGTTGTCGCCCAACTGTTTCCCATTTCTCCCAGCTATTCCTTGTTTCTGTTTCCCTCTGTCGATTTGTCCTTTTGCCTGCTGTCCCTTTCGCTCAAAAGCTTGTGCCCGTCCTACCCCTGTAGCCATATGCCTTCCTTTTCCTATTGCTTGCGAAGTCTGAGAGTCCTAGTTTTTGTTTCCTGGCCTCTATTTGATTTTCCTATTCATATTTTCGATTCTACTTGCTTTCCTGTTTGTCATCTTCCCTCCAAAGCCCGGCTTACCCCGTTCCACTACCCCACCTCACTTGTGTCTAGTTGGGCTTGAATGTACTTGGGCTTGAATGTAGTCACTCTCTTCTTTCTTTTGCCCTCTCTTCGCTTGGCTTCCTAGATCCAAATACGCAATCACCCCAAGATGGCTCCCCTCTTCGCTTGGTTTGGCGACTACAACTCTTTGTTCAGGGTTGTCCTAAAAACATTTGTTCAAACTTCAAAGGCTTGAGGTTTCATAGTAATCAGAACTTCAAAGGCTTGAGGTTTCATAATAATCAGAACTGGGATAAGTTTCGTAGCAGGTTTCCATTCTCTATCACCTACCAAAGCTGCATAATGTTCTCCTGCAGTTTGGCGGTGGCTACGTGAGATCGTCCTGACTGCTTAGGATGCCGCCATTTCCAGATTTAAAGCCACCTTTTGGGGAAGGCCATCAAGGCTCTCCTTTAGCTGCTCTCCAAATAGATAGCTGCTACGTGTCACACGCTCTAGTGTGCATGGATCTGCTACCTCTAGCGCTGCAAATGTGGAAATGACCGCGGAAACCAATTCCTGCACATATCATGGAGAATGACAAAGATTCAATATCAAGCATTGCTGATTGGTCTGTTAGGGGAAGGAAACAAGGCAGTCCTAAACATGCAATGTAAGAAATACACATACAGCACATTTGCGAGTCTTGATTCCATACTTGTCACACTTTTTTTTTTTTGTGCCCAAAGAGTCTACTTACCTCGAGGCAAGGTGGCTGCACCCTTAGCCATTTTCTTTTGTGCCCAAAGTGTCTACTTACCTGGAGGCAAGGTGGCTGCACCCTGAGTTATTTTCTTTTGTGCCCAAAGTTGAATCGTTGCATTGCAATTATCACAGTGCGTGGCTGCTGTTTTGCCCCTGAACTCTCTCTCTCTCTCTCTCTCTCTCTCTCTCTCTCTCTCTCTCTCTCTCTCTCTCTCTCTCTCTCTCTCTC
>BFEA01000518.1:858544-873332 GCA_003427395.1 Chara braunii | reverse complement strand
CTCAATGTATGAGAAACAACTGTACGCTCTTTTGCAAGCACTGCTGACGTGGAAGCACTACCTTCTACGTAGGCACTTCAAAGTCTACTCAGCCCATGAGACTCTGAAGTGGTTCAAGACGTAACCACGACTAACTGACAAGCTTGCTAGATGGTTGGCTATCATTGACACTTATGACTTTGGATTGAAAAGTATTAAAGGAAAATATAATGTTATGGTTGACGCTCTCTCTAGACATAGTTATTTCTTTGGAACTATCGTAACCTATCTGGACACTGGGAACAATCTGAAGGAAAAAATTAGGGAAGATATGCCACTAACCCTATATGGCAACCTATCATTGATACCCTGAAATCTAATCCAAAACCTTTCCCTTACTATCGATTAACTGATGGCATACTCATCTATGTTGATGGGAATGAACAAAGAATCTGTGTTCCTCACAATGAAGTTATCAAAAGCCTAATTCTTGGTGAATGCCATGATGCAGAGGGACACTTTGGGTTCACGAAGACATATGCCAATGTCCAAGAACATTTTGAATGGTAGAGAATCAAAAGCGATACACTACTGTACATGAGAACTTGTCTTGTGTGTCAGCGCAACAATCTGTCCCACGAGAATCCTTTGGAACAACTGAGACCACTCCCTATTCCCAACAGACCAGGTGAGTCCATCTCCATTGACTTCATGAGTTTGGTCAGAAGTCGGAATGGGAATAGCCAGGTAATGGTTATTGTTGACAGATTCTCTAAGTACGCCATGTTTGTTCCCTTGCCTGCAAAAGCAAGGACCGAACTAGTCATTCAAAAGTTCCAGATGCAATGGGTATCTGAATACGGATTTCCCACAACCATTGTAATGGCAAAGGTTGATGGAAGCCTATGGCACCAGGTTGACTATGTCATCAGGACGACATCCTGAGACCAATGGTCAAACCGAACAAATGAATAAGCTGTGCCAACAGCTCCTGCGCATGTACGTGCCACCTGACCAAATAGAGGGATGAGAACCTACCTAAGATTGCAAGTGCATATAATAACAGTGTACATACTGTTACAGGGAAGACACCAAATGCACTAAAAGGTTGGCAACCTCAAAGACCTATCGACTCTCTGACTAGAGAACGGGTCCAGAGGCTGCCCTCCGAAACCCGTGAGTTTGCAGTTTTGTATGCACAAGACATTCAGAAGGTAAAAGAGAATAAAAAAAAGGCCCAACAACAAATGATTGAACAGGTTAAACCACCAGTTCACCCACACCTATTTCCAAGGCTTTGGAAGTTCGTTTGCCCAAGCCTCTGCCAGTCTGGTACCGGCCTCTGAAAAATGAAACAGGGTACCGGTACCACGGTTGAGGCTCTTTGAAGAACTGGACCTGAGGTCCACGAAACAGGTCCTCATGTTTGTTTTTTTTTTTTTTTTTGGCCCAACGGGATAAGGAAACCAAGCCTTTACTAGTCCTCTTTCGAACAACCCAGGCCCATTCGCAGTTTACTGCAATCGATAAACAGTGCAGTGCATGGCAGTCAACTGGTGGTTTAATAAGCATCGAAGGCCTGCGCAGTTCAGAGAAGGAGATTTGGTATGGGTCAACTCTAACGAATTCTCATTAGAAGAAAATGTCTCGCAAAAATTGCTACTTGTCTACTTTGGACCCCGTGAAGTTCTCAAAGTGATAGGAGGCGAGAGTGGACCCCTCCTTCAGTGGATGGCGGGTATCAAGTTGACAGGATACTTGAGCATGGGTTTTTCTCCACAGGTGGAAGAGGAAGACCTCAGGAGCAATATAAGGTAAAATTTACTAACCAGCCACTGACTGAAGCTCGCTGGTTTACAAAGAAGGAACTCTTACCTACTGCCCCTGAAATAATCTCTGCATACGAGAGAATTCTGAAAAGATAAAGCCTGGAAAAGAAAAATTTATGCGATGGAACTGGAAATCGGGCAGGATGCAATGCAGTCACTCGTGTGCAAAATTAATCACATTGAATCCTGGTCGTGACCCCACAACAATCACAAGAAGGCAGGCCTCGAAAAGGCCAAACAGGCCCTGGTCGTGGCCCAGGCCTACGATTGGCAAAATCAACTCGTGGTCAGGCCCAGATCCAAAAAGTCAAGTCAACGCAAAGATTCCTGGCTGTTGATCTTGGATGATGTAACGGTGGTCTGTAGGTTCCAGAAGCTTCAGGCCTCGAAGGGACTCCATTCCAGTACCGGGACAAATCCGATCTGAGCCATCGACATCGGGTCAATCTGAGCCTCCCATAAGGAGGCTGGGGGCTTGGTCAATGCCAGTCAGCACTATTCACTGGTTGACTTCACCCTGACTGGCATTCAGTGTTGTGCATCGATCGTGGCTTCTATGCTGCACGTGAGATTGGAGGAGGACTGGCACCAGGCTGCTGGATGGGAGCCAGCCATCGCGACTACGGAGAGGAGAGAGAGAGAGAGAGAGAGAGAGAGAGTACGGCAGCCATAGCTGGCCATTTACTATAGCGAGACAACGAGGAGAGAGAGAGAGAGAGAGTAGGTTAAGAGGAGGTCAGGATTACGTACCTGGTCTTGATGCGATGCTGCTATTGATTCTGTACTTCGTCGCTGGAGGTTACCTGCAAAAGGCTAGACAACAGTGTCCACATGTCAAATTATGTACAGGTTGGTGACATGCCAGGACTGTGCGCTGACGTGGCAGAGGTGGAGGAGCCTGGAGGAGGAGTGGGCCTGTCTTTCCTGTCTACCCCCCTCCTGCTGTCTATTCTCCCCCACCTCTCTTCTTTTCTGTCCACTTTGTCTTGGATACTTGCCACGTAGCATTGAGGAAACTTGTACATCGATGATTTCAAATTGTTCGTACATTGAGATCTCGACATTCCTTCGGGCCATGCCTTTTTGGATAGTCAAAACGGGTCTGGGTGTTGTCCTTCGGAACATCTGTTAAAATTGGAACAATACAGAGAAGATTGGCATGGCCCCTGCGCAAGGATGACACGCATAAATTGAGCAACGGACCAAATGGTCCAATTTTTTAATAAAAAAACAGGTTTGGGTGAACTGCTGCTTCAAGACTTTAAGATCAGGTGATGATCCAGGCCGTCTGACCTGTCGGATGGTCTAGATCATTGCCCGATCTTGAAAGTCTTAAGATCGCGCGACGCTCTGAACCAACGGGCTTGTAGGACCGCAGACAGTCTAGATTGTCGCGCGACCTTAAGTCTTAAGTTTGCATGACAATCCGATGGGCTGGTAGGACCCCGGACGGCCCGGGTTGCAGATTTCTCACGTTAGCGATTTTTATAAGGCTAAGGATACCACAGAAATTGCTGCTGTAAGGACTGGAACCCGCATGTGTGTGTCAAGTTTCCCAAAATCCAATTGTGCAGCAGCCTCACAAGAAAGTCGGGAACTTCCCCAAAATGCCAATTTGCCAAGGCAGAGGCCGTAGGAGGCTGCTAACGATTGAAGCAGGCACGAACAGCCCACTGCAACTATATATTTTGGGCTACGATGCCAGAAGGGAGTCAGTGGTTCATTTCACAAAATTGGGGAAGTGCTACTGGAGCTTGTGCGATCGGGCGTCCTGGATGAAGAAGCTGGCGTAGGTGGAAGTAGAATCCAGTGCCCTGGCTGCTACAGTCGACCATAGCCGCCCAATATCAACAAGACACACCGCAGAGGCATTCAGGGTAGATGTAGTGCGTTGACGGAGGAGCAGTGAGCCAGGAGGATCGTGGGAGGAACAGTGCAAGGAGAGAGAGAGAGAGAGAGAGAGAGAGAGAGAGAGAGAGAGAGAGAGAGAGGGAGNAGAAGAGAGAGAGAGAGAGAGAAAAGGAAAAGGGGGAAGAAGGGGGAAGAAGGGGGAGAAGTCAGGTACATACCGGAGTCGAGCTTGCTGTGGTACACACTTAGGGGGAAAATAGGTGAAGGGGGCCACATTGAGAATCCCATGCGCACTATGCACGTATGTCCCCACAACAATCAGAGGAGACCCTGGAAACCACTGTGAGGGTAAGGGTGAGGATCTGCGTGGGTGGTGCGCATGGGCTTTCCTCCTGGTTTGCGGAATCTTAAACCACCGGTGCATCCGAGTGCAAGGAATTTTGAGCGATAAGCGAAATGACAGATCCAAATCGCAAGTCACACTGTAGCCAAATATTCAGGAACTCTCTAGAAAGTAGAAATGCACCAATGACACTCAATCAGAGAACCAGAAGCATCAAAAATTGTTAGTGGAAATATGGCCTCGCCAACATCAACATTGTATCCAATGCAAATCTTCCCTATTGGCGCTGGGCGCCCAGACTACAATCACACAGTCCCCGTCTGGCCTACACTACGATGACGAACAACCGGTGACGTCAGCAGCCTTGAACCGAGTACAAGCAGATGTTGCACAAGTAGACCATCGCCAAAATCAGGTAAGTGCCCTCACATCATCTCCTTCATCTCTGCTCTCTCTCTCTCCACTTTCCCTGTCTCTCACCCATGTCTTCTCCCTCGTGCACGAAGACCACCACCACACCCTGCTGTACTACCAAGCTC
Organism: Chara braunii; assembly: GCA_003427395.1. Classification (NCBI taxonomy): domain Eukaryota; kingdom Viridiplantae; phylum Streptophyta; class Charophyceae; order Charales; family Characeae; genus Chara; species Chara braunii. Next base: position 868,791 of record BFEA01000518.1, on the reverse strand, counting down.
GACCGGCTATGGAGGCCGAGCTGTGGCGCTGCCCTCAGCAGCGCCCTGCACTCACAACCGCACATCGTCGGAACCCAAGGTTCTCGAATCAAGCCCCGATATATGAGACATGAAAAACGGCTAATTTGTGCAGGACAGAGAAAAGAGAGTCAAGGGAAGAATGAAAAGGAGGAGTCAGCAGCCCAAGGAGGACCGCCGGGACAAGGAGGTTCGAACCAGGACTTAATCCGACGGGAGTTTCAAGACTAGTGGGACCACTGAATTGACAAGACGCCTTAGACGGCGTAGGACAAGTGCAAGGGTCAAAAGACATGGGGGCAAGATTAGGATAGTGAAAAGGAGCACGATAGAGAGTGAGACGTCATAGGAAGATTCCAGAAAAAGACAGTTTTTGCCCGAAATCTGATGAGAACAGGGGAGAAAGGAGGGAAATATTGTCAGAATGAGATCGTTCCAACGGGAAGCTGTGGGGAACGGCAAGCCCCACGAAATATTAAAAATGCAAGAAATTCCGAGACCGTTTGCCTAGATAATTTATTTTTCTAACGGTAAATGGGCACTGTCTGGGGTCCGTCGAGACTTTGTGCCGTCAAGCGTGGAAGCGCAAGGGGACCGGTTCCGTCAAGAAGAGGCCGGTACATGACAATAGACGCAAGAAAATAAAAATAAATAAATAAAGAGCAAAGCCACCATGGCGGTCCCGCATGGAGGCCACCGCCGATGGCCGAGACGGTACCGGGAAAGGAGGCCCTACTGTGACGGCGGCAAGTAAACAAAAAATAAAAATAAAAAAAAATAGGGAGGAGAGCCACAGTATAAAGACGGCATGCACCGCCATATGCCAAGAGCCGACTGGAGGACACCATCGGCACGGCCTAGAAAGGGCCACTAGTCCGGATGACGAATGGAGCCTAGAGCCGACACAAGGGAAGCCGCGCAGCAAGAGGACCGCAAAAATGTGAAAGTGACGGTCATGGGGGTGCAGCGGAATGCAAGGCACCAGCTATGGGAGTGTCCCGACACTAGGCACTCAGAAAATGGGAGCTCTTTGCATTCTGAAACAAAAAAAAGCAAGCAAGGGGGGAGAAAAGACTAATTTCGCGGCCACTAGGTCTCGAAATTGAAGAATAACCAAGGGGGGATGAAACGGAGCACAATGGACTTGGTTTCTAGGAGCCAGATACACTAAATGCCCTAGCGTTTTTAGGGTGCAGGGTTGGGGCTGCCGGTGAGGGCCCGGCTAACACGAGGACCGAGCATTTGCCAGTAACTGTGCCTCCCTTTTTCGTCTTTCCCACCCCCATTGAGTAACAGTAGTGTCTAAAGCCAACACTCTCCCACACTTCATGCAACCCACTCACACACGCACTCACACCCGTGTTGGCTGAAGGCCTTACTAATACCAACTGGGAGGATCCAGCTGACTATCTCAGTTGGTTGGCACCAGGAGTGCTACAGGTGGCCATGGGGATTGAACCCACAACCTCCTGAATGCCACTTGCATGCCTAACCAATTGAGCTAGGCTGCTGGATATCGGTTACAAGATACTTCACTTTTTCTTCATTTCCTTTCAGAAAATCAAAGAAAATTGAGAGAAAAGCAATCCAAGATACAACGGACTACAAGGAGTGAGGGAAACACATGTTTTGAATACATCCAGGGTCAAAATTGAGCGGGGTTGGCGGCTCCACCCCTTTTCAGTTTGGGACGAGGAGAGAGGTCATGAGGGGGCAAAAATGAGCACCACTGTACTTCGAAAATTAACGAATGGCAAGGCCTAGACTAGAGCAAGGGAATGCACCATGGTGCCCCTAAGATGTAAGATATCGTGCGCCGTGATCAAAGGACCACTTGCGGCAATGGTCCTCGACCGTTAGATCGAGGTCTAACGGACGGGAATGTTTGCCGCAAGTGTGGCACTAGGGAAAAAAAAGAAAGGGGATTGTCGGGAACTAGGTGGGACCAGTGGCAAAGAAATAAAGAGAGCATACCGGTCCACGAGTGTCGGGGACCACATATTGCTAAAAGAAAGTAATAATGGCCGACGGGACCACGGCAAAGGGCACCACCGACAGGGGACTATGGACGGGACATGAGAAAAAGCGGACGGCGAGGACTCAAGACGTCCCATGTCGCAACGTCAATGACGAGAGAAAATGGGAAAAGGAGGGACCACCATCAGATCGGGATCCGACGGCCAGAAATATTAGCACCACTAAAGCCTAGCTCTAGTGGGATCAAGAAACCGGCATTCCGAACCTGAGGGAGCCACAGAAAAATAGAGGACGAGTGCTAGGGGCAGTCCGAGATATCTCGGACTGCCTAGGGGAAGGAAAATAGGGCCTTGAGTAGCCCTCGCCCCAGAAAACAGGGTCCGAAGAAAATCGGAAAAATAAAAAGCCTCCGTTTTGGGCAAACGGAGGGAAAATGGAGCCAGGGGGCTCATTATTGTAGTCCGAGATATTTCGGACCACATATGAGGTCTTGGTCTAGAACTAGATCAAGATCTATGGACTAGGAATTGTGTCAACAACAATTTGACACTTGTCCGTTATAGAATTAAAGGAAAGAAAAGAAAAGGGGGAGAAAAAGGAGGAGTGAGACAAAATAGGAGGAGAGAGGGGGAGTGAGGTGGTCGTCAATAGGGACTGGCAAGTCTCTACTGTGAACTCATCGCTCTGGATTTACTGGAGGCAAATCCGAAGTGAGGAGATAAGGCCCTTGGGGCAATATCAAGACAAAATCTAAATTAAAAAAAAAAAAAAAAAAAAAAAAAAAAAAAAAAAAAAAAAAAAAAAAAAAAAAAAAAAAGCAAAAATGTGGTGACCGATTTTTTTTGTGGGCCCTAGATCTGAGAATCGGATCAAGGGAGGAGCCAATGTAGTCGTTTTTGGCTAGGTAGCATGGGTTATCTAGCCGGATAATCTGGTCGGATGCTTAATTCATTCTATAATTTTTTATCTAAATATTATTTTCTTCTTCTGTTTTATTTTTTATCTTCATATCTGTTGAGTAATCAAAGATGGCCTCAAGCCAAAAGTTGTTCATAGTTCTTGAGGGAGGCCGCGCGAGTGAGCGCTAACACAGCAGCGGCAGCGGCGGTGGCGGCGCCCGGTCGTAGTTAGTCGCGGCTGTGTAGGTGTGGCGGGTAACCTTAGCGTTCTATCATTCCTACGTGGCACCTACCCTACCAGGCACCATAGCTGTGTGAGAGCTATGGCGACAGTGCCCTGGCGTAGCCTAGCCCTTGAGTGGGTAGGGTGTGCCGTTGCACTCTTATGCCTTGGCATCCTGGCAGTGCCTCTTTCGACCCTCACATCAACCTACACACCTACACGACTGATATTGGAGGAGCCGCCTTCCCCTCGAGCCTTCTGCTGGAAAGGGGGGGCTCCTTTTCAACATCTAAAGACCGTGCGCCGCATGACACGATCGATTGACTGCCCTGTTCACTAAAAGCGGAGCGGCGAATCTGGACGCAGTGGGAGAGCGTGCGGCTGCGGTGGCAGCGTTCCGGCGTATTGAAGGGCTGCGGCAAATCTCGTTTGCTGATCCTCGTTGCAAGGCAGTACGTTGTTCGTTTGTTCCAGGTTCGGGGTTCTTGTTTGATCATCCTGGAATTCTGCGTATAATTTTCTATGTATATATCTAGGGCAGTTTCCAGGGAATTAATACGAGAAAGACACGAGTTCTCTGCTGGGTCTCGTAGCCCTATGGAGTTTAGACTTGGCTATTTAGTTGAAGTTGGGATTTGCTTTTTAAGGTTGTTTTCTTTACTTGATATCCTGTAGATTCATTGAAGTCTGTTCGGGTCGTAAAGATATGAACTCCTTGGTAAGTTCTTGGGATCCTTCCTGTTGCTGGTATTTTTGCTTGAAATTTTCTATTTTGTATTAAAGTGGGGCTTGCTGTTCGTCTATTTCTGCTTTTAGTAATTGGTGGGGTAAACACCACAGGCGCGGCATTCTTGTTTTTTTGGGCAATATTAGTAGCGGTGCTGCCGAATATAATGACAGTGTAGGAGGTGGCAGTGGGAACGCTCCTGGTGGTGGTGATAAGAGGAGACAGGGGGGAGCATACTTGAGGTGTACCCATTGAGATCGTTCTACCCATTGAGATCCAAGGGTGCGTGGTGAGAGACCCGTCATGGCAGCTCAGGCTCTTCGGGGTTCGGGCATAGTTGGGTGGAAGAGGTCGCAGGATTAGCCTGTGAGTATTAAGAGTGCTATATGTTTGTCTTCTGGGGACCAGGGAGGGTTTGAGTAAATACCACAGGATGGGCAGGGACGACATTTAGGGTAATACTAGCAGCGGTGTTGCCGAAACAGTGAGAGTGTGAGAGGCGACAGTGGGAACGCTCCTGGTTAGATAGTAGTAGGGGAGACAAGGGGGAGCATACTTGAGGTGTACCCATTGAGGTCGTTATACCCATTGAGACCCAAGGGTGCGTGGTGGGAAACCCGTCATGGCAGCTCAGGCTCTTCGGGGTCAGTGTTTAGTGAGGTGGAAGATGTCTCATGCATACCCTGTGAATAGTTTAGGGTTAGTGTGGGGGTTTGTTTGCTTGTCCAGGCTTAGTGATCGGAATTATTCAATCAGAAATTTAGATTTGTATGCATCTTGCTGAATTCCTGGGTGGCTTATAATTCCTTTGTCAATTTTGTTAAATTTCATAAGCCTTTTTAGGTTAGATTAGTTGTTTGCAGTGTTTTGTTCTGTTGCTTCCTCTAGTGTTTCGAATTGTAGAACTACACTGGAGAGTTGGCTCTGACATAATACTATTATGTCTAATCTGGTGTTTGGGTGTGCTGGGTTGTAAGTCTGGATTATTTAGTGGTCGTTGGAATAGTATTAGGGTTAAAACTGTAAAATCCTTGTGTTTTGCCTTGCGTACGTTCGAGATTTGCAGATGATTACTTGGTAGCTTTTCCCAATAGGGTTGCGAGTTTTAGAAACATGCCGGCGTAGTACTTCCTCTGCGCTGCAAGGATATCACGTTATAGGCTGAAGGATTGGAGAACTTCGATATGATTAGTTCAGCCATCTTTTCTGTGCTAAAAGGCTTTTCTGAGAAGTTTCTTTTCCTATTGAGGCTGTGTGGTCGTGGGACGCTGGACCCGGTTTCCAGCAGGTCTTCTTGACAACACCGGGTAGATTTGTGAGGTCCCCGGCCTCGACCATTTTCGTTTTGAAATATAAAGTGACAACTTCTCAAAAAAAAAAAAAAAAAAAAAAAATTGTTCATATCATTGATATGAACAACATAATTTTTTTCCAGACTTTTTTGATTTTTTTTTTTCACGGTAAAAAAAAAATATTTCGCGCAAGGCCTGATTTTTCATATACGGAATAAATCGGGACATTTNTCAAAAAAAAAAAAAAAAAAAAAAGGTTGTTCATATCATTGATATGAACAACATAATTTTTTCCCAGATTTTTTGATTTTTTTTTTCAATAATTTTTTTTTTTTTGCGCAGGGCCGGATTTTCCATATCCCAAATTAATCCGGAAATTTCATCCGGATTGAATATTCCGGATAAAATTGGTCTGCCGGATATCCGGATTTGCTACTTAGGTTTTTGGTGAGGTCTAGCCAAACGGCCAACTCCCGAACGAGTTGATAACCAAAAATGGAAAGAAACAAAAAAAGAAAAAAACGAAACAGTGCATTTGGCCAAAACGGAGGGCCAAATGCACCAAAAAGAGAAGGAAAGTGCCCTAAGGGCTCTTTCTCTCACCAAGAGGCACTAGGGCCTAACTCGGATCAAATCTGGCCTTGGATTTTGGCCAGATCTGTGGCCAACAATAATCCAAGGTACTAGAGGTGCCTCGACCCACTCAAAATTGAGTGGGACTTGAGGGGAAGAAAGGAAAAAGGCCAAAGGTCTTTCCTTTTCAACCAAGATCATCCCTTGATCAATCGGATCCAAGGGACGACCTCGAAAGATGAAAGCAAAGCCTTGCGAGTCCCTAAAGGCAGTCTGAGTTGGTACGTACCACTCGGACTGCATGTATCTAGTCCGAAATAAGCCCAGGTGCTCCTGGAGAGGCCCATGGGCCAAAAAGTGCCATAGGGACACTTCGGACCACCTTGGGCACATGGGAGGGGACCCAATGGCTGGGCAGAGCACTCTGCCCGGCCTACTTAAGCCAAGGGAGCAGCCCGCCTCACTCACATTCTCATGAGGCAAAGAAATGCTGCCCACATGAGAATAGGAGAGCACTTGGCTCAACCAGAGAGTAAGGAGGGGAACCGCTGCCAGTTTGGGAGCTTCAGAGTAGGCTGTGGGCTAGTGTGAGGAGCTACAGTGGCTGGTAGGAGTGAGGTTGGCCTAGGAGAGTGATCCGTCATAGCCCCCAGGCTGTGAGAAAGAAAGGAAGGCTAGAGTGAGTCCCATTAGCCCTGCTGCAAGGGAGGACTCCATAGCCATAGTGATAGGAGTTTGCCACAGCCAGGAAAGGGCTGAGGAAGGAAGGACGGTAAGGGCTTCAAGGAGACGGAAGCCATAGCCAAAGGGGTGAGTAAGCAAAGGGGAGCTTCATCAAGGTTGACACTTCAACTCCAAGATATTAGATGAGGTGAGTGAAAAAGGAGGACAAGATGCTTCTTCTTTTACCTCTTCTTCTTCTTCTTCTACACCACCTTCCTCCTCCATCTCCATCTTCCCCCCCCCTCCCCTTCTCTTCTCCTTCCTCAAAACTTCCATCATCTTCTTCTTCCTTCCCGCTACCTCTCCCCTTCCCTCTTCTCATCTTCCCCCTCGTCTTCTCTCTCCATAGCTAACACCCCAAGCATAGGACAAGTAGGAGATAACTTTTCCACTAATGATGTCATTTTTTCTCCATGTTTTGTCCCTTCCTCCATCCCATTGTAAATCTCAACTTTGCACTTGGTGTTTTCAAGCAAAACCCAAGAGGGAACATAGAGTCAGATTCAGGCATCACACAGATCCGAAAGAAGACCAATGGTTCACAAGGGAGGAACTGGGTGAAACAGCACCTCAAGTTGTGAAAGAGTGAAAGAAAGTTGAAGGGGAAGCCTCCTGCTTCAGAAGCATCTCAACGGACTTTCAGAGCTAAGGGGGCTGGAATGTGAGGAATGTGTCCTCATGGGGGGATAGCCAACATGCAAATGTTCTGCTTAAGTGAAGGCGGTTCTGGTTGAATGCTTGTCTCTCCCCTCCTCGTATCTCCTTCATGCTGTCTTCTCCATCTCTCTTTCCCGTTCGTAACCATTCTGCTGTTATCGTCTCACCGAACTGTTAACGGTGTTGCCTCCTCTGTCTTACCGCGGCTGCTGGCACGGTATGTTTGGTGTGTATTTTTCCAACCATTCTGATGATATTGGGCGAGTTCCTGATTGGAGTCATCCGAGTGTTGATGTCACCGACTCAGTGGGCTACGGATGCCCTGAACACATCCAACTTGATCCAGGTGGCCTGCTGACGCCTTGACCGCTTGACCGAATCAATCTGGAACTACCCTCCTCTGAGATATACTCTCTGCTGGCACGTGCAGTCCCAATGAGTCAACTGGTACCTGCAGGGTACCATCCCCAGAATTGAGTGCCAGTGTCCAGTAGGCAGTCCTGGTCCTTGCCCCCATTTCAAAAGGATGAGAACGCCCAGTGCCGGGCTCGGATAGGAAATGCAGGCCCGGTACCACTAGTATCATCACCGGTGACTCGTCGGTCACTCGTCGGTGAGTGGTATAGGTATAGGCCAGGCCACTGGCTCGGTGGAGCAGGCCCTGACGCAGGTGTTTTGGCTGCATAGTCCACTGCATTTTAGTCCAGGTCTGTGCCCTCAGTTAAAACCCAACGCCAACGCACTGGTTCAGCAGGTCGGCTTGACCCCTGCCCTGGTCCAAATCAAGTGGGCCAGCGAAAACCAGCAATACTAAAATGAACACAGGTATGCGGTTAGTAGGGAGAGGAGGTTAACGTAGACCCAAAATTTCAGCGTTTTTTTAATGCTATTTATAAGAAAACCAGAAGGCCTTTTTAACCACGCGTTGTGCCGGCACGGAGAGTGTTTCAAGATAGTGAAACTAGGGCTCGTAGTAGAGAGTATAAAATAGGCCTGATCAGGGTGACTGCGCAAAGGAAACACAATCACATATAGAAATAAAGCATCAAGCATAATCGCGTGTCGAGTTCCCTTTTATTGTTTGTTATGTCCATCCTGATTTTTTAATTTCTCTGCAGAAAATAAATAAAATCCCTGCGTTGTCCCGTTCACACAGAATAGCCCGCACGGAGACCTGAGTACACACCAATGACCAAGGTTTCACGGAGGATGAAATATGGGTAGAATAGCCTTATAGGGGGGTTCTCAATAAATTTATGAAGTAAGTCTGAAAAAAGGTCAAAAGTAGGGTTAGTGTAAAGGGGTGGACGACCGGAAAACAGGGGTCGACCCAGATGCCCTGTTCTCCCGGCACAAGGCAGATAAGAGTGGTCGCAAAATCGTGCCTAGCTACACGACACAGACTCGAAAATCCCCATTTTCGGGTGGCCGAACGACTGTGGCCGCCCGACACCGGTTCCCACTTAGAAAAGGCCCAGTTCCCAGCACATGATGCTCCCTTTGCAAGGAAAAAAAAAAGAAAGAGAAAGGATGAGGGCAGAGCCAGATGGACAAAGAAAAAGGAGGAGAACTCACACACACACACACACACACACACATGTGCACGCGCCTGTAAATAGATACTCAGCAGCGAAAGCTGAGTGTTGAGCTGACCAGTGAAAGCTGGAGTGTTGAGCTGTCCTATGCTGCAGGCGGAAAGCCGGCTTAAGCCGAGGATGGAGATCCCAGCCATCGCGCAAGGTGAGTTGTCTCTAACACTGCACCTCTGCTGATCTCTCCTGCTTTGCTTTCCTCCTGCAATAACCGGCAAAAAACCACTGTCTGAAAGTCCTGCAATTTCTGAGAATATGTTGTTCTTCAGGTCTGTTTTCTGAGAATTCCGAGTCTGTGTCTGCTGGGATTCGCTGTGTTTTCTAACATGCATGTGATATATGCTTTTTTAAATCCAAGTCTGTATCTCCTTGTGTTAACCCTGTTGGGCATGTGTGTGTGGCTGTGACCCAGACAAGGACAATGTAGGAATAGAGTGACGGCCAGGGGCAGGACTGCAAATTGGTAGGAGAAACTCAGGGGCAGTTTCCCACCCAGGGGCAAGTGTAGAATTGGTCAGGAACCTGGTAGGATTTTCCAGCAGCTCGGGTAGACCCTGGGACCCCATTGACTTACCGGGTAGCCCAATAGCAGCCCAGTTCGAGTAGTTAGAGGGCAAAGATTTCGGTTCAATGTTCAAGTGAGCATTACGCTGCTCCACCCACAGGGTGCAGTAGGCGGAACACTGGAGGTGAAGGTGGAGATGTCCACACGTATGGAGGAGTAGGCGGAGTTGATAGTAGTAGCCCATGGCTATGGAGGTTAGTGTGATAGACCTCTAGCCTGGTTATGGAGATGCATAGGAGGTAGGAGGAGGATGAAGGAGGTGAGAACCAGGACCAAGCCTTGCATTTGGCTATGGCGAACCTTCATCTCACCTAGAAGGCCTCTGTGTGGGTATGGTTGTGCTGGAACTTCGTCCAAGAGCTTGGCTTCGGCAGATAGAGATGGGGAGAGGCATAGTAGAGTTTGTGTTGTCCTTTGAACATCCCTGATCCACACGAATGTTCCGCCATAGCCAGGGCAGCAGCCAGGTGAGGAAGAGTGGGTTTACGACTGCACGGAGGCTTCTTCGAGTGCTGGCATTAAGGGGGAGTAATCGAACGTTGCTTCCAGCACTTCCGTTAGTTGTCTTTTATTACTATTGTAAATACGATGGAGGAGGAGATGATGAGGGCAAAGACGATGGGATTGGTGTCCTTTGAACATCAGTGATGTGCACAAATGTTCGCCATAGCTAGGGCAGTAACCAGGTGGGGAGTGGGTTTTTGACTGCAGGCAGGCTTAGGAGGGTTGTTTGAGATCCAACATTAAGGGGGAGTAGTTGGACATTCATTCTGGCACTTCCATTCATTGTTTTTTATTATTAGTGTAAACAAGACAGAGGGACGATGAGGGCGACGATCATGACAGMGCTGTCSAGAGGGAGATGACATTGGTTCAACTTGTRTTTATCCTCTTCTTCTTTCTTCATTTCTCTTTCCCTCTTGTCATGTTTCTTCTCACCTTCTCTTCCATCAAGTTGTGAGCTTTTGCATTAGATGATGACCAGGGACGCTTCACTCGAG